>JBAJHX010000076.1:21529462-21552229 GCA_037176925.1 Amniataba percoides | reverse complement strand
CACACACACACACACACACACACACACACACACACACACACACACACACACACACACACACACAGACACACACACATACACCCCTGCAGTCTTCACATTCACCTCCTTCCTTCCTAACTACTTAGCTCATTGCCTAAACTCAATCATTCATTAGTTTAACAGTTGGTATTTTCAGTTTGATCATTTTTTTCCTCTATAGATGCACACTAATGGTGATGCACAGCATTTTGAAGCTACGCTGTACATGTGGTTCACCCTTGATGGGCTTTAATTATAGTGGACAGATTAACGCAGCATCAGATAAAGATGTTTAGAGGCAATATCGACCCCAACAACAGCTTGTTCACCCTGCTGCCGCCTAGCAAGTGATACAGAAGTATCCACCGCCGCAGCACCGGACTCCTTTAGCATAATAGAAATATCTTTTGTTGTGGTGCATAAAGGGACTACAGCTCTCATTTTGCCGCAGAAATGTGTTGTGGAATAAAACCTTGAACCTTGTTGTGTGCGACTGAGCTCATGTTTTAGATATTTGGAGCAAAGTGGCTTTCAGCTCCAATAAATAACCGAAAGTAAACCTCAAGTCAACATAACACTCATTATGAGAAGGAACAACTCCATCGGTGTTTCTCCAAGTGTATTTCACACATTTTCAAATGCCTCCTCACGTTTGATTTGCGACTTGTTTTGCAAAACATGCAGTTTAGCATGCAGTTGCGATTAACATGCCAGCCCTTACAGATGCATAGTTCATGGACATGATCATTATTATACCATAAACATGGCAGGAGGAACACAATACATGGTCCATAAATTCATTACAGTTTATAAATGGAGCATGTTTTCTTCCATCCATGTGAAATTTGCATGTGGAACAAAACACTGATAGCTCTCAGTAGTCTGCTGAGAAATCATTATGAAGGACGAGTTTCTAGGCTACAAGCAACAGTCAAGTGGCCATTACGTCGCCATGATAATTTCTTAAGGATGGATAGCTTTAATATTGCCTTTCTTGAAACTGAGCAGCCATATACAGCTGCTTTTCAACAGCAGCAGCTTGTTTTGCACACCAGCGTTATGGCCTTGAGAATATACAGTTATGTTCCTTTTCTTATTTTCCATCACCTGAAACATTAAAAAGAAACTCTGACCAGGTGACGGCCCGGAGTCACAGCTAAAGTGGGCACATAAATACTGGATAATTAAGCCTAAGTGAAAAACATGCTTATCTTTCTAAGGGGGGGGGGCTGCCTCCCCACTAAATCTCCCGCAACTGTATCTCGTTCTCTGTTTGTCCTTTATTTTGTTCGGTAAACACTCGCTCATTGCGGACTGTTTGTTAAACAGCATCTCGTTTTCCATCTCATCCCAGACATCAAACGTCTGCGCAGCCCCTCGGGGCCTCAGCATACTAAAAACCTTAACAAGGTGTACAGGCAGGGGAGGGGTCTCAATAAAGCCTCCCTTTGAAGTCCATGCGCTTAAGTTCACTAAGGCAACATTATAATATCCCAAACCTGTGCTCAGGTTTGTTGTGTTGAAATGATTACAGCTCACTGTTTTAACTGAACTTGTGTATTCGCTCTCTTACGCCGGAGCTCGCGTTTGATTCTCCGCTGCGCTTTGTTCTCTCAACTTCTCATTACTGTCTACAATCAAAGAAGCACGGCGGAAACGGGAGCGCTTTGAATTACAGTAAACAGAACGTTTCGTTACCGAGCCGAGCAGACTGTTGATCTGTGATCTTTGGTTTCACATTACCATGTGGTTGGAGCTCTTGTACGCTAAAGTCACATTTCTTCTGCTTCTTCTACAAAAGTTGCTTTAATTTGTATTACAGGGGGCAGACGTGAGATCCAAGGAAAAAAATAAAAGGAAGCACTTTAATTACATTTTTGCATGACTTTAAAGGGATAAAAGAGATAGTTTTATGAAATGAATAGATGACAGAGTGCCGGTTAATGCTCACTTTAACATGGCTTCAGTGATTCTTGATGAAATGTTCACTATTCCACTTTTTACATTTTTCCCCAGCTGTATCCTTGGCAATATGTTTTATTCAGATTGTCTCTCTGCAGCAATTTATTTCCTCTTTTTCTCTGTATTGCTATTCAACTCCTCTGCCTTATCAGTTCAATAGACTTCAGCTCCAAATTGATGGGTGCTTTATTGGCACGGCACAAGTAGAGCGTACTTTGCCAAGGCAGGAGGTGACAACTGAGCTGTGTTCGTTAGAGAACAATAATAATCCAAACAGAACCGATTGGGGTATTTATGTTGTTCTTCTTTCGTTAATGTGTCAAGCATCTGTGCTACATTTTGAATATCTACTCGACATGAATAGACTTTTCTTTTCTTTAGGACTCATTCGACTTTTAAACTCTGCGAATGTTTTGCTTGTTTTGTCAAAGTAAATCTCTCTCTCTCTCTCTCTCTCTCTCTCTCTCTCTCTCTCTCTCTCTCTCTCTCTCTCTCTCTCTCTGAGTAACTCAGACAAATTCAGGCTGACTCGGTGACTTTGTCATAACTGATTCCTATTTGGTACTGTAGATGCTCTGAATTTGTCCTTAGTTGTTGTTTTTTTGGGTCTTTTCGGCAATATGTGTCACACTTTTCATGACAGATACAGACATTGTTGTTTGTCCTCTGGATGTCTCTTAATTTGTGTTTGCGCTCACGTATGAGCACATCCAGTGCAGAACTGTCGGCAAAGCTTGTCATCGCTGACAGAAAATAAAAAGTGACATTTTCATTTTCTGTTTTTTTCCCCTTCTTTCTGTTCCACTTTTAGTCTCCTATATGTAAAAACAACCTGTTTTGTTAGTTTCACTTCAGTAATTCCAAACTCTCAATCTCTGTCTATTTCCCCTCTTCCTCATTCAGCACTTTTTCTTCCCTCCCTGCGATCTGTCCCTCGCTGTCTATTTCTCTCTCATCTGTGCCTCCCTCTCTCCTCCCCTCTGTTCTGCTCTGGTGTCCAGGGGCCTGAAGGCGGATTTAGTTAGAGAAATGGTGAGAGAATAAGAGAGAGCACGAAAGGGGAGGAAGGCGAGAGGGAGAGAGGACCAGGCAGCCATAACCTGGTGTCTTGCGGAGCTCTCAGTGCTGGTCCAGTACAGTATCTGATCCAGTGTCATCCATTACCCCGCACCCTGAGACACCAGAATATAAAGCTGACTTGAAATCTGTCCTAAATTTGAAATGTCCGCCGCCTCCCGCAGGACACGGGCTGCGGGACTCCCCCGTCATTATCCGGGATTTTACAATAAGTGAGGCTCCGAGCTGCTGGAATATCAAAATATCCGGTGTCATCTTTTTTCAAGATAATAATATTTTAGACTCAAGCACATGAATACAACATGAACAGAGCAGCCACAGACCCGACAGTTTCCCTACCTTTTTTTTTTTTCTTTTTTGAGAAAATGGTTTGCAATGAATATAAAATGAATGAATTTTTATGCTCTGATTACCACAAATGAAATGTCAGTCACTTCCAATGTGTTGGCACAGGCACAGATATCAGAAAACTTTTGCAAATAAAAGCACAAATATCTGCATTAGAGGCTAACCCACGCTGGATTTATGAGGCCTGTAACTAAATGAGTTTTATTGCCAATGCTGTTTTTTAACTTCAGTGTTTTTCAACACGCTGTCCATTAGTAGAGTTGTCATTGTATCCATCAGATTTGTTTACCGCCTGCTTACAAAGTACCTGCATTGGGTGTAGCTGCTCACCTGAGAAGAGGAAACTGGATCTGCGTTCGTGTTTCTGCATCCTGCTGCGTTCGCTTGGCGTGTGCGACGTGTGTTACATGAGAACATCACATGCCAGCAGGCTGAGGAGGCTCCGCCGCTGTCGTCTCCGTGTTCACAGCCGCCTTTTTGAGAGACCTCCTCAGTCAGCTGGTCGGGGGGAAACAGATACACACATGCGTTCACACGGGCCACACGCTCATTATAATATATAATACGCCCATTATCATATTCCCAATTTGCACGCGAATGGCGAAAGACACAAAAGGGATGGAGGGGACACAGCGCGGCATTCCACTGCAGGGTCATAAATCTTGTATCTTCACTGCCCCCCCCACACCCCACCCCAACACACACACATGCAAACACAGACAAACACGTACACACATCCGTCAGATGTGCACTGCAATAATTAGGTCTTTCAGGTTATGATAATGTTTGTGCTGTTTTCTGGTTCATCTGCTCACTGGTGCAGAGAACGTCATTAATCACACCAGTCCAAATCACATGCTGATTCCGCCACAGTCTCTCTCTGTCTGTCCCTATATGTGTTTGTGTGTAAGTGTGCATGCCTCATTTGATGCTGCTTGCTTCTGTCTTTGTACTGGCAGAGGCGAGAAATGACTGAGAGAGAATGAGGGCGAGGGAGTGAGCGAAGGAGGCCGAAAAAACTGCACAGGGGACAGGAAAAAGACAGAAGTAACGAAGGTGTTTTCCCTAATAATGTACACCAGGCAGGGCTGGGCCTATCTCAGTCTATCATCATTAGCTACACAACCGCATTTCTCTCCTGGTTTCTCTTTTTTATGACTTCCCTAGATACTGTAGTGTTTTTACAGGAAGTTCATTCTCCTGTTAACATTTTCATGAAAAGAAAATCTTTTTAATCAAGGACATGTTTTTGCTGCAACAGTGTTTATCCCAAAACATCTGCTCTTTGAACCACAAAGGCTTCGGGATAGCCAGGTTTAGCAAGGTGACATAGCTTTCCATTCATCTCAAGGACAATCTGACAAGCCCCCATGCATCGTCCCTGTTGTAGCGTCCTTGAGCAAGACACCAAAGTCCTCCCAGAAGCCCCGGGACCGCTGCTTTGTAGCGGATCTTGGACTCTGACCTTCCTGCACAGGGCAGGTGGAAAGAGCATTTCCCTTTTTTTTATATATATTATCAAAGTAAAGTATCCTCCATTTATATTTGCCAGCATTTGGCCCGCTCACACTGCACTGCTCTCTCTTGGTTAATCCTTTGCCGTCGCTTTTCAAACAAGACCGCAGGATTGCATAAGGTCACGGAGCTTGACCGGCTCCACTCAACCAGAAACCCCTGAACACACACACTTCAAAATCAGTTTGGTTTTCTTGAAAGGACTGTGTTTATTTTCTTCATCATCACATCATCTCACAAAGGCGTGTGTAGTTTGCATGTAGCATGAATGAAAGATGTTACATAAAGCATCATCCATTTCACAAAGGTTCAGGGATTCAGATATGCACACAGTTTTCTCCCATTATCTCACCCTACAAGACATATTCAGATCCTTTTTTTAGACAATTACCGCGCTGACAAAAGGAGCACTTTTTCCATCAAGGATTCACTTTGCTAACACTCTGCATCACTTTTCCTGTTACGCCTCCCATGTTGTGACACAAAGTCACTCAGCACCTTTTGTCACTCCGAGTTTGTTCTTACCTTGTTTTTGAAAAGATTTATTGTGCAAGCATTTGCAGCGTGTTGAAAACATGCTGTGTTTTCCAGCCTGCCAGGCTCATTACCGATAGCCAAGGACATGGTTTTGTAGTAAAACCAATATCATTGCACTGCTCTCTTAGGTTTCAGTCTATATTCTTGAGTGTAGTTATTTGTATAGAGATTGCAGATGGAGAAAAGTGGTTGTACAGAATACCTGAATGTCCAAGAGAGAACAGAGATCAATGGTCATAGAAGGAAAAGACCATCTCCAAGGACTCAAGATCACATACAGTCTCACACTTCTTTTTTTTCCCGAGCAACATTTTCTTTTGTTCTCTTTTGTTGGCTCTCTCTATCACCTTTCATTCCTCGTTTTTTCATCCTCCCACTCTTTCTTCTTTTCTCCTTTGCTTTTCTGCTCTGTTGGCATGATCCCCCGCGCAACACAAGACACGACACATGCACATTGACTGCGTACAGCATGTACAGAGGAAACATCGATGCTCTACGTACATATGGTGTTACCCGGGATTATAGGTTGATATGTGAGAGGAAGCAGTATAAAGACTGGATTTGTGTGTGTGTGTGTGTGTGTGTGAGGGACGGAGAGAGAGTAAGGTAAGGGAAGGAGGATTAAAATATCATCTTGTTAAAATGATCCCAGGCTGTGTCTGAGAAAATATGTCACCGTATCACTGCTCTCTGACAAACACACCGCAGCCTTGTCAGATACCTGATATAACAAGAATGAATCTTCTTTCACTATAAAAGTCACCCAACTCCAATTATATCGTTGCTGTTAGAAGTTTTTTTATGATCTGTTGTGTGATGTTACACGATGGCATGACCAGTGGCGGCTTGTTGCGTTGTCAAATACTTTTTTCTACATTTTCAAGTCAAACTAACGGCAGGTGCACCCTAAAATGATGCCCGTTTCCTGTTTTATACATGACAGCATGCTGGGCGATGCTGTTAATTACTCAAATTTATCAGCTGCAACTACCTTTGCATCTGCAGGTGTAACCGTGTTGAGACAGAGCGCCTGTAACAATAAAAAATGCAAATGAAACAATAACATCTGAACTTGTTTTAGCACAACTTCTTAAAAAAACTCTTAAGCTACAATTAACCTTTTTTTTATTTAAAGGTTTATTAAAACTGTTGATTAGACTCCACAGCCTCATTACATTTCTTTCCTCCGACGCTAATAGCACTAATAATAAAAAGTTCATAACATTTCGACACATACCAAGTTTGACTGATTTATTAATTGTGGTCAGAACTTACGCCATTTAGAAGCATATAATTTCCACATGCCAGCTCTCAGAGAACAATGGTATTGGCTCACTCAGGTGTAGTCCATTACCTTTGAGCTTACAAGCCCGAAACACTTAAAAGCCATTCATCAGCTCTCTGACAGGGCAACCTACTGCAAACAGATTCAGTCATGCAGTGAATTCCCTCCGTTGGGCCCCCCTCCACCCCCGCAACATTTCAACTTCTGACCTCAGCGTCCACCTGCACAGAGGCTCTTTCATCGTACAGCACATCTTCTTTATGGCTCGCTCACTCACACACACACAGACACACATATGCAGACTTAACATAACTCACACACACACACACACACACACACACTTAAAAGCCTCATCACCTTTGACCTTGTGACCCCAGTTAACTAACTAACCTCTTGTTATTTCCCCTGTTCACTGCACCTCTTTGTGTGGGGCCTCACTGAAAAGACCCAGTCATGCAGCACTGGTAGCCCTCGGGGCAACTTCAGCTTCCAGCCTATCAACATATCCATACATCTTTTTCTTTTTTCTCCCAACGATCCACATCAACAAAGTGACTCAGTCACTCGTTCACTTGAGGATTTGAACTTCTAACCTCGCCTCGCTCAGCTCTCGGTCATTTCCTGGCATCTCTGTGCTTTCTGACTGCCTCTATATAGTATATGCTTTTAATGTTAATGCGAAGCCCTGCAGGATGCACAGGAGCAACAAGCGGCGCACTTAGCATTTCTATATCTGAACTTGATCTTGCTGTTTGCATACGGTCCTTTAATGTGTATTGAAAGTGGCATATTCATACATTTGTAAAGCTAGCGCCACAACAGCACAGTCCTCGTCCTTGTTTTATTGACAGATCTTTATGTATAAAACACTCATCGGCCTTTCAGGACGTGTTTATGAAATCCACTCCACTGGTTCCACATCTGAACTCTTAACCTCCCTGTTTATGTATGACCATGTGTTACTAATGCCGGGCGTCCCTCAGCACTGTGACCGGGCCGTTAAGAATCCGGTCCCCAAACTAGCCAAGTAAAAGTTAATGATGCATACAGTTAAGCCCTTTCCATATGAACTCAATCTGAACTTGGTGCTGCGCCGCATAATGCTGTGATCTATTTTCTGACCGGCTAATATGAAATTTGTAAATACATAATTAACCGCGCAGTGACTCTGTGTTAAATGGGATTCAATTGTGTTTCGTGATAGCCTGAAATGGAAATGAATCTTAGAATTGAATCACCTAAGACTGAGCTCGCAACCTCTGGCCATGTTTCCACCGCGGTAGTTTCCCTAATGCTCAGTGATGGACTAACGTCTTTACCTTTCCACCACCTGGAGTCATGACATTTTGATTGATCACTCCTGCACTTTCTCATACACTCAAAACAGGAAGGAATCATTTGTTTTGAAATGGGATGGCTTGTAGTGAAGAGTTGATGGTAGGAGTGTGATGGCTCTTTATTACAAACATCAAATTAAATTGGAAGAGACTCTGAAGAGAGAGAGAGAAAGAGAGACAGAGAGAGAGAGAACTGCTTTCTAGCTATTTTGTGGTTGAAACAAGTACAGGAGAACTTGCCCTGAACACCTTCAGTGTTCCTTTATTATTTCGATACTACTTTGATGGACAGTCTTTTTTATTAATATTTCAATCTCAGTTTTTTTTTTGGTTTCCCTATAATGATCGAGTCACACCTTTTTCCACAGAAACATCATCTTTTGATCTCTCCCTGCTCCAAAAAAGAAATGACAGAAAGCACCAGCCTCAGAACGGCTCTGTTCGATCTGCAGGAGCGAGAAAACCTCAGCTCCTTTTTTAAGGATCGCCCCCCCAAACACCCACAGACCCACTTGTGACACTGCTCTGAAATATTTCTGAATTAAATCAAGATATCTCTTCAAGGTGGAAAGACTTTACAGGCAGAAGTTGCTCATTATTCCCCTTGCCCCTTTAAAAACATTTTGTAGTCTTACTGCCTGCTGCCGTTTGAGCTCGTGAAGTCTCCTGCAGCTTTGAACTGCGTACCCGTGCCTCCAAGCTTCCCCACTGCGTGCACACTCACCAGCATCAATGGGCTGCATCTGGGCCACGTGTCAAAATGGTTCTTGATCAACCGCCAGTCAACAAACCGATGACACAACAGAGCAGCGCGGCACTCCTTTAGCCGGCGCGTTAATGCGCACCAACGCGAGTCCACGCTCTTCTCCGAGGGAGCCCACGAAACCGGAGGAGGCTGTGTTTAATTTAAATGCATGTGAACAACTGGGACACTTTCCACTTAGCCGCGCGTTCTCCCACGACCGAGCGAAGAGTTACATGTTTATCTGTACCAGCACTGTTTATAGCGCCAAGAACGCGAGGGGGGGCATGTCGAGGTTAATGTGGAAACCATCTTAGACGTAACTGTATGTGAGAAATGCATTTTTAATGTTCATGCAAAAGTGCTCCCTATGAATAGCAAACATACAGTCAACACAGCAGATGAATCATGAATGAAGTTTCTGAGCAAACGGCTCCAGGATAATGCAGTATACCATATTGATTATCTCACTCATGTAGTTATAAAAGATACAGAGTGTATATTAACTCGGGAAATGCAATACTGCACATGATCTAAGCTCTTATTTATGTAATTACCATGCACAAAACAGCTCTAAAACAAAGGATTCAGTATAAAAATGCTCCTCGGTCACCATTTATTTACTCTTTTCGTTCCCTGTGACTAACCATCCGACCATCCCGAGCACATTCAGAGTTAACTAGCTGTCAAGTCGCAACCTGTTGGCTTCTTCTGCCACACAGAAGCACGTGTGTACTTTCACACTGAGCAAAGAAAAAAAATCAGTGTGTGGTTATAATTCAAGCACTCGACATGATACTTAATTGTGACGTTTAATGTGTCAGAGCAACACTGAGGCTTCAGGTCTCAACCCGGCCCAGATATGTCAGCAACCCTCAGGTCCTGCTGGGGACGGGCTGAAACACATCAAGTGTGAAACCCCCCGTGACGGCTTTCATTTAGGCCCACGTTGATTTTTTTTTTTTTTTTTTCGGGTGAATTTATGAGGGATTTGGCCTCTTCTGTGCAGGGGAATGTTTTTTGTTTTTTTACCCCAGAGGCCCATGAAACCCATCCAGAGCCCATTGTATAATTTGAAAAAAAAGAAAAAGCACTTTGGATTTGACCACAATAACGCTGAAAATAAAACAACGCTGTTTCTCTCCTGCTGTTCCCCCGTCTCTCTCTCTTTTTCTCTCTCTCTCTCTCACACACTCTCGAGATTGTTGCGCCCCTGCTCAGTAACCGCTGCTCCAGTTCCCACAAGCTCAAGCACAGCTCATTTCAGAGAGTAGCACTTGTGAGGGTAGAAGACCCAAGATAAAAGTTAATTAGGACTCTGGCAGCAGAGGATCAGATGGAAAGAGGGACAAAACAGAGATGGTGTCAAAGGAGTAACTTGACATTTTGGACTTTTCTTCCTTCTCCGTCTCGCGCCACCGCAGACCAAAATTCCCCGTGTTGGCACTCGATGTTTCCAAAATGGCAGGCTAGCAGTGCTGGCATTTATCAGTAAAACCAGTAGGTACGCCGCTAGCTGTGAGCAAGCTCATTAGTTTGCAGCCAAAGCCACTGGTTTCAAGGAAGAATGCAACACTAATGATGTGTTTATATGTTTGCCTGGGAACAAATTAAAATCCCCCCCATTTTTTTTTCAAGATGTAAAGAAATCCCCAAAGATGGCAAATAACACACCAAAAAAAATGTCAAATGTTCTTTTTTTTTTGTTGTTGTTGTTAAGATTAGAAGGAAATTAGTCGCGACAAAATGCAGGACCCGAGACAGAAATGTGGTGAAGGGAGAGGCTGCGGGAGAACGACGGGGGGGAGACGGCACAGGAGCGTTATTAAAAGATAGATTTACCATCTAGAGATGTGTTTTTGAACAGAGAGGGCATTACTGAGATAAAGGATAGATGAGAGACACAATTGCGTACTGTGTGTGCGTATGCATGAGAGAGACGGAGAGAGAAAGAGCAAGAAGAAGGCAGGAGAGAAAAGTATGGTCAGTAATGTGTCTGTAATAAGGTCAGAGGCAGAAGTCCATTATGAAACCCCCTTGAGGCTCTATTTATAGTGACCTAAGGAGGGAGGGAGGGAGGGGTGGAGAGAGCAAGTTATATAGTGGGGGAAAAAAGAGAAGAGTTTGAGATGGAGAGGTAAAGGAGGGAGGAAGGAGGTTGGATGGAGGGAGTGAGTGAAAAAGATGCCAGAGAGCAAAGCAGGGAGGGGAAGAAAAAAGAGTGAAGATGGGATGGTAAGAAACGGGGATAGAAGATGAGAGCGGGAAGTGTGGAGAGATGCCAGGGAGGAAGAGAGGGAGAGAGGGGAAGAGGATGGAGGCCGGACTGAGCGGAGGAGATGGAGACAGCAGGGGGAGAAGGAGAGTTTGGCTGCGGGCGAAGGGAGAGATGGGGAGTCGTGCGGTCGGAAGGAATGAGGGTGTTAGGGAGGGACGGCGGAGAGGGAGGGATAAGGAGGCGAGACAGAGACAGTGAGCCTCCAGATGGAGAGAGGCATGAGCAGTGAAATGTCTGATCCAATTTTATCTTCAGCTCTGAATAAAATAACCAAAATATGGGAAAATCTTCAAATGAAATAAGCCCATAAGCTGTTCTTTATCATTCGAGTTGAGGCCATTTTGATTATTTTATTGTGTGTGTGTGTGCATGTGTGTTTGAATGTGTGTGTATGTGTGCATGCACCATTTTTTTTCCACCTCATTGAATGGATAATCTGCAAAACTGGGCACAGCATGGTGTTTTAATTCCTTGCTAAGCGAAACAGGAGGAGTAAAGGGAAGGAAAAGGGATGATGAGATTGGGAATGATGGTGAGAGACATGGAAACACAGATATATCAAAAGGAATAGGTGGTGGTGGTGGGGGGGGAAATGATGATAAAGCCAAGAAAAAGAGGAAACCTAGTCTTGCACAAAGTGGCTGGGTGGGCAGGGGTCGATGTGAAATACGCCCCTGGGGACCGGAGAGATGGCTGCATCTATGTCAGACCTCAAAGGAAAGAGAGTGAAAGTAGGCTGCAAGAACAGAGGAGAAAAGAAGGATAAAAAAACATGAAAATAAACAGTTTTTTTTTAAGAATCAGAAAAGACATCACAGAGAAACATGAAAAGAAGCGTTGGTGAGGGGTGTGTGTTTGGGGCAGATATAAGGGGGAAAAAAAACAATCATAAAGACAGGTAGACGTGCGTGGAGAGATACTGACAGGTGGAAAATATGCAGACACACACACTGAGCGGAGAGAGAGATAGAGAGAGAGAGAGCGGGGTGGATGGCGAGATGTGGATCACAGAGCGTGGACGTACACACAACCAGCCAGCCATACTATCAGTTGTTAGCCACCCAGTAAAACATCGGCCCATATCTCCCTGAATATACGAAGTCCTTTCCGGCCAATGTTTTGATATTCTAATGCACTGCCCTGTGCCGGCTGCTCGTATTAATAGCGACGCTGAGCTGTGATAGTAGAACATGAATGAAAGCGAAGCCCTGTTTCTCCCTCAGGCCTGGGATAAGGGAGGCAGAATCCATCTGGAAGATAACATTACACAGCAACTCGCACTAGTTTGTACCCCCACAAGCTTACATAAGACTATGCATATGAATGAGATATTCCATCTGCATGTGGCTATGTGTGGCGTGCATGCGTTTGTGTGTGCGTGCGTAATACAAAAGGGAGACTTGCGCATTACAGAGCTGATAACTGTTCATGATTGTTAAAATGACTATAATTATTTTTCTCTGACTGTCCATGGAGTCGCCTGTTTTCCGTCTTCCTTTCTTATCTGTTTTTCTCCTGCCTAGATTCATTTTTCCCCCACTATTATGGTGCTACTGCAATATTACTGCATTATTCAGTTTCAGACAGACACTGTGATTAAACAGGGATGTGAATTACAACTTGATGATTTGGAAGCCACGGTCCCTTTTATGCTCGGCAAAAGAGAGATGCAAGTACTGTGTTGTGACTTTGTTTGGGCAAGTTGTGGAAAATTCCAATATCACAGTTTTTTTTTTTTATTTTGGTGTTATTACCTAGCTATTCACCTACAGAGCAGCCTGAAGAAGAGACTCGCCCTGAACGCCCTTCCATTGCTGGTTCTCACACCGATGACCTAGTTCAGGAGGAGGAATTAAAACCTTCCGCGTAGCCGAGGACCGAAACAGATTGGCTCTCATCTGGCCTCACCGCGATCGCGCCGGCTGATAGTGTGACATTTAGGCTTCCACCCACGTCCGAGTCATATGAGAGACGCATACGAAAAAAAAAACTGTAACCGAAGCTGTGCTGCTCAGGCGCCTTGAAAGAGGGGAATCGGATTTTAACCCCTTCTGCTGGGCCATCCTGCGCCGTCCAGTGAGGCGCATCGGTACGCCTAAGCTGACTCGCACCACAGGAACTGGAGATTCTGTTCAGGCTTAAGGGCCATTTCAGGACAAACGAGGCGTCCTTTCTCCCCAGTTCTTGTTGAGCCGTATGCTGTATACCTTTCCTTGTCTTCACGTCATTCTGAGCATGGGAAAAGTGTGTGGTGCGAAGAAGATACAGCTGAAAAGATGGCACGCGTTAAGATGCTCGAAGCGAGGAGGGCGCATAGTGAGGGAGGATGGAAGAGGAAAGGCAGGCGATGGAGAAAGAGAGCAAAGCTGTACAATAATGCAGGAGCTAACAACAGACGCAGCCGTCGTCATTCAGGACGTGGATGCGCGTGCAGGCTTTGAGAAGGAATCACGTGCATGCTCGTGTGCACGCGCAATGTTTGGCAGAGACAGCCATGAAAAATAGCAAGCGAGTGCTCTCACACTGCCTACCTGCAGACACCCACTCATCAGCTGCTCCTGTGCTCTGTGTGTCCTTGCTTAAAATGTGACTGTGCCCAATTGTACATGTATGTGTGATGTGCGGCCAACTGTGAGCGTGCTTTACCTGTCTCTCCGGCCGAGCAGCGCCCGAGATGGTGTTTACGCCTCGAGTCAAGTGCTGTAAATAAATGGTGTCTTTTTTTTGTGTTTGTTTTCTTCATGATTCATCTTATTATGCCTTTCATCATTTAATAGCTCCTGTTTTATCTGGAACTTTGTGATCTCATAATACAAAATTTCAGAGATTTGAGATCCAAATCTTCTGTTGTTACTTCAGTTTGCAGAAGCTGGCCTCATCGATGTTTTTTATTGCCCATTGTTTTCTGGTGGATAATTAGTGTTTGTAATTGTTTGTGGACTGCTGACAGTAGGCTCCAAATTCTTGGTTGTCTATATCAGTGGTTGTTGAGATATTTTAGTTCGGATCAAGAACAAAGTGAACTAAGTCAGGAATTTCATCATGCTGCATGTTGTTATGCATATAAGCCATAACATGGGCTGTTATTGACAACAAAAAAAGGTAAGCAGGCACTGTAGCTCTTGACCGAAGCTATTATAGACTCATTCAGACCTCCATATAGCCTCCACCATGCTCCATGCTGTAGCACATTAAATACTCACCTACTGTACATTGATGCATATTCAGATACACAAAATACACTAACATGCATCTGTGGATTCATTAAGATGCACAACACACATCCGCATTAATGCACATGCACATACCAATGCGTAAATATATACCATCGCATGGATTTACAGTATGCCTGTTTAAAAATGCATGTGCATTGACAGCCTTACACATACACACACACACACACACACACACACAACACACTAATATGCCCTTTGTCTTTGTTCTGCCCCAATAACTGGAGGCAGTGTTGCTTTCAGAATTACAATTTGGAAATGAAAAGAATATTCATGTCACAGACGGTGCTTCTGTGTGGTGTCTGTGAGAGTCTTATGGTCATACACTGTAAGCGGCGGCTGCTGTAATTATTCAGACTGTGAATGAACTGGACTTTACCCCACAGTGTCAGTGCATGAATATATTCTAACAAGTAGTGATGCCTCCAGTACGCATGCAAAATGAAGATGATCAAAAAGTCATTATGTGCTGTTTTATATAAATGCTGCTGTAGATAGAAAGGGATGTAAGAATTACTACGAATCTGACTTCAAATGAATTATTTCATTTGATTTCCTCACAAAAAGTTTGCTATTTTTCTCCTTCTTGCTTTATTTGTTTCTGCCTTTAATACATTTTTGCTATTGTACATATGCAAACCTCACCCATACAAAGACGTCATGTTATAAGAGGAATTCTTCATCCTACTTAAACTTGATTACACTATAATGAATGTCTTTTTAACCAGTAGACCACCAGCATACCCCAGATTTATTCTTTCAGTCTACAAATAGTGCCTCTCCTTTACGTCTCTTTTAAATGACGCCAGCTGTGCCCCGACAGAGTCACCTCTCTGCAGGCGGGGTCGTAAATCTAGTCCCAGGCTTTAGTCAGGGCCTTATGTGTCACACACAATGAAGGTCCGAGGACGCCAACCAGCTGTCACTGTCTGCTCCCATATTGAGATACTCTGGCTTTCAAGTACTTTCAGTTATTATGAATAGCGGGGAAAGCCTGGCGGACGTATAATTGGCTATGACAAGGAGTGTGCTGTGCATGCTTTATTATATCTTCCCATGGTTATTCCTGTCATCATGGTTAGCCACCCAGCCTTTGAGGGACATCTCGTATATATGAAACAATGCAGATGATCATTTGCAGTGGATTCAGTCTGAGAAGCCAACAAATCTGCAGCCAAATATAAGAAACAATGCTATAGGATGTAAGTCAGTCATACAAACATCATAGAATCAACACCTCTTAAAAAATAAATAACTCCCCTTTGTAATATTCACTAAAATAAAATTTCGAGTGAAACGTAAAATATGTTTGAATGTTTTTATTCTGAACTTAATACTCAGTTATATGTAAATTCGCTGATCCCTTTGGACAAAGGTAATGGAGTGATGAAGTTCCCTCACTTTGCATGTCTACTCGTGTCTTGAATAATGTGTCTTTTATCAAAGCGTCAATTGAGGATAAGACCCTGATTAAGTTTCCAATGGCTGCAGATGATGTGCGGCCGTCTGGTGTTTCGTTTCAAAAAGGGCTCTGACACTCCAGGACGTGGTGTATAATTGCCCGGCATGCTATGTCAAGTAGTTCAACTGACTCAACCTGCCCTTGATCTCTTCTTTATAAACAGATTTGACTCTGAGAAATGTGCCCCCCCCCCCTTTTACCTCACACACCTGCATACAGGCATTGTACATTTTATCAGGTCTTTTGCGAACCAGCATAACTTTGCTGTTTTTTGCCTTATCGTCCTCATCTGAACCACTTCTCTTCTCAAAACAACTGTGGATAAGAAAGCGAGGGAAAAAACATAAATATATGAAAGAGAGATTAAAGAAGAAAGATGGGAAGATTAAAAGTGTATGACTTCTGGAGATAATTTTTTTTTTCTTTTTGTTCTGTTCTTCCGTGCATTGGTAAACAGTTCCTAAAGGTCTTGAAATAACAGACTGTGAATAGAAGTTGTTCCAAAGGGTTATTTGATTTGTTCTTTTGTGCTCACAACACAGAAAACAACAACAACAAAAAACTCCATTAGTGAAACAGCCATTTAAAGAATACACAACATATGCTGCAGGACGAATAACTAGTAGAAGCATGAAACAAAAATACATTTTTATTCAAATAGATTGAAAAAGCTCATCCTAATAACTGCTCTTTCCAACAAAGACATGTCTAGAGGTAAAGTATCATACAGCACACTGCTAACAATGATCTTCTAAATGCTTTTATTCAAAGAAGACGTGTAACTATCTGACCAAAGATTTCAGGTATGTCTTGAGGCAAAACAGGGTAAACAAAACCTTACACACACGTGTCGCCGCTGTTTTAAAGCATAAATAATTAAATAGTGGAAGAGTAAAGTTTAGGGGTGAATCCCCAATGGACAAAAACACATCTCAAAAGAGAATTATAAAATTAATTTATTTCCTTGAAGTTGATGTCAGTAAGATTTTGAAGAGAGTGGTGGATTTTCATAGAGTACGACTTCCAGGTCCGCCCCCCTTCTGCCACAGCTGCTCTCCAAAGCCCGTCCCTGCAGAGTCACTCGGTCTAATTTCTTCTTTTCAGCTTGTTTTTCTTCATCGGCCTTCTTCTCTTTACTCGTCTTTGTCATTGACAAAGAAGGGATGAACAGTTTTCTCATTGCTCAGTTGTTTGTCCTCCTTAAAGACAGATTGACGCTCCATCAGATACCCCATTTGTCTCTGATTGGTTGTTGTGATCCAGGTGTGGCGGCTTCTTGTCAAACAGGAAGGAGACGGAGGAAGCTGATTTTTTTTTTTATTGCCCCACCACAGATTATCTGTCTCACATACTGCTGTCAGGACTTAGTGAGAGTTTAACAAAATATGACTGGAAGTTATTTTTATACAGGTTACTTCAGCCTTTAAGCTGTAATGTCAGCAAAATGTGAAAGAGATGGAGAGGAGGAGAGAGGGAGAGGAGAGCAGACGGTTCATAGTATTCACAGAGCGAGAAACCCTCAAGTGCTGCTCTGTAGGTGAATAGCTGATAAGATTATTCCATCTCTACCTCTGTGTGTGTTGTGTGTGCTAGTATGTGTGCTCCTTGTGTGTGTTGCACGTCTTTGTGGCTCTTTGAGTGCGTGTGTGTGGGGAGGAGGAGGAGGAACGATGAAGACACGCTCTTGTGGGTTTGCTTGCATGCTTGTGTGCTTTCTTTTTGCATTTTTTTTACTGTGCCTGCACATCTGTGTGTGTGTGTGTTTGTGTGTGTGTGTGTGTGTGTGTGTGTGTGTGCGTAGGTGTGTGTGTGTGTGTGTGTGTGCGTGCGTGTGTGTGTTTTGGGAAATGGGCGGCATCATATATCTAATTCCAGAGCAATGATGCACTAGCTCCCTTCTGTCCCATCATCCCTCACTTGCTCTCCTTTTCCACTGCTCCCTCAATGGCTCTAAACTTCCTAAACCTTTTCGATACTCCAATAGGTCTGTTTTATTGAATGTGTTTATAATAAAGAGTCAACGTGTGTGTGTGTGTGTGTGTTCCGGTTTTGGGGGACGATCGTGGGCAAGAACTCATTGCAAAATAAGCGCCAGGAATGGGTATTGGTGTTTTTCTGTGCTCGCAAAACAACGTCTGTGTGTGTGTGTGTGTTTGTGAGACACAAAGAGAGACTCAGTGAGGAAAAATAAGTGTGTTTTTTGCTTATTGTTTCAGTGTTCACAAATGTCTTTGCATTCTCTGAACGTGGGTGTGTGGATTTTTACTTTTATGGGTCCGTATGTGTGTAATTTGGAAGTGTCTGAGGCAGATAGGGATCGCTCAAGCTTTGTTTTCTTAGTTGTTCATGAATGTGTGTGTGTGAGTGATGTTGATGGGGGTTGTGGGAGAGAATTAGGGGTGGGTGCGCACCGGTTTTGAAACGTGTGTTTGTATGTCTATATACGGCGTTTGTTTTTGTGTGTGTGTGTGTGTGTGTGTGTGTGTGTGTTTTCGCAGCTGCTGCTGATTCTAACTAGCTGATAAGACGTTAAGAAGTATGATCTCATGATTTCCACGGCTACTGCACTGATACACATCGCAGACCACTTACTGAGAGCACAGGACCCCAACACACACACAAACACACTCTCCCAAGAGGCATTTTGACCCTATAAGGCTGCGTTCGGGCCGACGGCAGACACGTTGCTTACCCCTGAATTCCTCGGGCTCTTGAAAATATCTGTTGTTTCAGAAGATATCACAGCGTTGAGTATCCGCATCGCTGTGGCCTCCAGGTCGTTTTTCTCTCAACTCTGGAAGGGACGTACTTTTTTGGCTGACCAGTGTTCACAGTTAGAAGAGTCCCTCATATCTCACTCTTTTATTCTCCTTCACCGTAGTACAGAAAACACACAAACCTGGCAACTCTGCATAGAAAAATGGGGTCATGTTCCAGCCATCCATAACCAAATCTACGCCTGTGAGGGGCCCGTTCTTCTTCTGTGATTTTTAAAATAGACGTCGCCTCTGACCACGTCCACTAATGTTAATAATAGAGTCCCATTTCATTACATTTTCACTTTCTCCACCTCCATCCTTTCTCTCCCTCTGTCATTTATGCATCAATCTCTTCGGCCACATACATCAGTTCACGTTGCCCCATGACACTTGAACATGATTGGCCACTTCCGATGACATCATTCTTAGCAGATTTACGGACATTTATTGGCCGGGTTTGCGGGTCCTGTGAAGCGGGTGGGCCAACGGGCGGGAGCGACGGCATAAATGTGTTTTTTGCCCCCGGTACATATTTACTACATACCGTAAATCGAAGCTGGACATTGTTCAGCCACGGCCATTCATTATTGATGACGGCATTCAGGCAAGACGTTTATGAGCCGGGCTGTTAGGATCAGTAATTCACTGTCAGGAGATCAGAAGAGAGCCGCGAAGGGGTAAAGAAGAGGTGAGGAAGGAGGAAGGAGAGAACTGATGGGAAGGAAGTGAGGTGAGGAGGGACAAAACAAAGCTTTTATTCAATGGGAATTTGCTCTCCATCCCTCCTCTTTACTCCATTCCACCCACGCTTTTTCTTTTTTTTCCTCTGGCTATCATGTTTCTTGTGCCAATCAATATTTTATAGCTGTCGCTCCAGAGCAATGACCACCCCTCCCCTCTCGCCGGCTCTCTGAATGACAGATGAGGGTGAGAATGGGGTGTTGGGGTAAAGTGGAAAGCGGGGGGAGCGGGTGTAAAGAGACATAAAGTCGCAAGAAATGGCGACAGTGAAAGAGGAGGCAGCACAGGGAGAGTGAGAGAGGAAGAGGCTGGCGGAGAAACGGGCGATTGTGAAACTGGATAAATAACCCGAGTGTGGGAGAAAATTTCCCACAGATAATGAAATTACGCTGCGAAAATGTCTACCAATTTTCATACTCTCAGAGAACTAATTACAGAACTAAGAGAGAAAATGTCAGCTTCGTGACATCAAAGTGGGGGACGCTGCCTACTCATTTTTTCCCCTATTTGTGTCTTGTTGTTTTACCTAAGCTGCTTTTAGCTCCTAGCCCACGGCACACTGCTATTCTCCGAGATAAGGGCTGCAACCACACACACACACACAGTTAGGGTGGAGGAATGTGAGATTGTGTATATGTGTGCACAGGCATCTAAATGCACGATTGTGTGTCGCTTCGTTTTGTAGTTTGTGTTGTTTTTTTGAGTGTGCGAGTGTTTACGTGCGACTGTAGCCATGACACATTAGGGATAGAGGGGGAAAAAATAGTTTGAACCTTGAAGCTGTGTCAAAAATGTTCTCTGTGTTCAAATTTTCCCATGAGTCACAGCTCTCCAGGTGAGCCAATCACACACAGTAGTACACATACGCACACAGAGAAAAAAAGTCTAGACAGACTTAATGAAACTAGATGATGATGGAGGGGAGGGAAATTACAAGTTAGAGGAAAAATGTGGATTTGTGTGTGTTTGCGTGTGCGCAGTAACTTCTGATATGTGTCGATGGTGTTTGTGTGCGTGTTGGCTGGAAAGAAAGAAAGGCCTCTTCCTCTCCTCCCACCTGCTCTTGTAATCCTCTGTGTTTCGGTGACCTCGGCGACCTGCTAACAAAACAGTCTCGGGGTCCCTTTGATTGAGGCCACGGGCGGGTGCCAGGTTCGGAAACACTGCAAAGACGGTGGAGGAGAGCGAGCAGGATGGAGGAGGAGGAGGAGGAGGGTAAAGTTCTCGGTGCCCTCGTGGTCGGATGAAGGAGCGCTCTGTCTCTTCTGACAGCCAGTTCATACTTTTCCTGTTTGTTCTTCACTCTACATTGTTATTTGTTGAAAACCAACCAACAGCGACCCACCTTGGCAGCACTGACCTTTGAGGGGAAACTGCAGGAGGCTATTGTAGCTTATTATGAGCTGTCATCTGTCCTGAATTGATCCACAAAGGAGGAATAGTACAAATACAGCTTTCATAACAGAAGTCACCAAAATAACTCAATCGCTAAGTTAAGTTTGTCAGTGTGCAGAGAGATTTGCCTCCGTTCAGTAGCTCTTCTATAACCTGTTTATCTGCATGTTCCTGTGTGTTCAAATCATTCTCATGCTTTCTGTCAGGTGTATTGTTTTAGGTGTGATTTTACACATTTATCGGTTTAAACTCACAGGCATGAAATGAGTGTGCTCTCCTGAAGTTCTTGTTTTTTTTTTTTTTTATCCACAAATGACTCTGATAGCCAGAAGGTTTCCACAAATGGACACGACAATCAGGTGCTTATTAAAGGTGCATTTTATGGCTCAGTGGACGAAAATTGCGCTCAGTCCAGGTCAGCGGCTTGAGACACGGCAATTATTAGCGATCAAATGAGAACGACACTGTCTCGTACGCGCTCTGTTCGGGGGACAATGCTGCTCAGTGGTGTGAATCGCAGGGCGATAATGAACGACCGAAAGAATGCAGCGTTTCCTTCCTGAACCAACTTCCGTCCCCGTGAGGCCTCCGAGCGGGTCGATAAAACAAAGACTGATTGAGCTTGAAATCAGTAGAGACAAAAAAAAAACAAAAAAGAAAGAAATCCCTAAACTGAGTAGCGGCGACTGTCAGGATTTTAACCTTTTCCTTCTCTCCCTCCCACAGTGAGAGACGATGACGATTTCCTGAGTCTGAGCGAGCTCCCGGAAACCTTCCCCTCGGACCCTCCGGAGCCTTTGCCTCACTTCCTGTTCGAGCCCGAGGAAGGCTACATCGTCAAGAACAAACCCGTCAACCTCTACTGCAAGGCCACGCCCGCCACGCAGATCTACTTCAAGTGCAACAGCGAGTGGGTCCATCAGAAAGACCACACCGTGGAGGAGAGGGTGGACGAAAACTCAGGTGAGCGTCGGTCACGCGTCGGTCACACAGACGTAACCAGAAGTTGTGAATACTGCCATAAATAGGAAGAAATGACTTTTACGAGATTTCAGAGTACTCAGTGCAGTCAGTCAGGACATTTTTGGCAGAAAACACTGATGGTAAAGGAAGCCGGTGACATGTTAAGTGCTGTTGTGCATGTCAGTTCACACGCAGAACTACTTTTCCTTTTCTTTAAATCTAAAGTGGGACACGTATAAATTTAAATCAAGTCCCCGATTCACCCCCTTTATAAATCGACCTCTTTGCTTGATGCTGATGATATTTTGTTCTGTTTCGATATTCAAAATAGCCACGACCCAGGTTAAACCTTTTATTCAGACGTGCGGTTATTTGTTCACAGAGCCGGGTCACATGTCAGGAGTGTGTGTGTATGTGTGTGTGCGTGCATGCAGCTGTCCCGTTCACGACGCTGCAACTGCGATGTTCACAGGAGGGTTTAATGGGATCCACAGCGATGTGCTGGACTGCAGCCAAAGTTCCTCACTTGTCTCTTGACAGCGCACGGTATTACTCTGCTGGCTAGGTAATGATGAATCACGCTGTTGCTCTGGCAGGAAGACAAAGATGTACACAGCCCGGTTTCTTAGACTTAAGGCTGACATGAGCCCGGCTTACTGGTCTCCACCTGCTTGTTAATGAGCCCGAGTACCCCGAGCGAGCGCTTAAACGCGGGCGGAAAAACACTTTGAGGAACTCCTGATATGTGGCACCTGCTGAATGAAATACACAGAGGGGTCAACGGTAGCACGCATCAGCACGTCGGTGGTTGAACGGCTGTTTTTTCTTGAGGCAGGTGAGCAAAATGCGTTGTCCATATTTCATGCAGCTCACTCTTTGATATTTGCCAGTGTGTGAGTGTGTGTGTGTGTGTGTGTGTGTGTGTGTGTGTGAGGAAGCCAAAACTTTTGATTCTGTCTCAGCACAAGTTGACACATCAACTTGCCCACCAAAGATTTCCCCTTGTAACACAAAGCAGACCCTGGAGCCAAACACTGCGTATATGTATGTGTGTGTGTGTGTGTGTGTGTGTGTGTGTGTGTGTGTGTGTGTGTGTGTGTGTGTGTGTGTGTGTG
>JBAJHX010000076.1:21512482-21529362 GCA_037176925.1 Amniataba percoides | reverse complement strand
GTGTGTGTGTGTGTGTGTGTGTGTGTGTGTGTGTGTGTGTGTGTGTGTGTGTGTGTGTGTGTGTGTGTGTGTTCTTTGGTGTCCCGGTTGCTGAGTGGGTCCGCCACCGCGCTAAACCCAAGACAGAAGAGAAGGAAGCAACTGAGCAGTACAGTCTGATGTTTCCCCTGATTCAGCTGTCACACATGAATAGTCAAGGAAGAGGAGAATAAATACAGCGAAACCTGCAAGAAGCAAACATGAGAGAGAGGAGAAACAACAGGTACAAATATAGAAACACACACAGATGCACACAGTGGTAGAAAAAAAAGAAAAAACAGAAAAGAAATGAAGGTTTTGTCTCTGCTGGTGGGCCAGTTTCATATCAGACTGTACTCGGCTGCTCACCCTCGTTCATTGTCTTCAACTCTGTATAACTTATTTCTTTAACATGTCTCTTCTGAACAGTTTTATTCCCTTTTTCATCTCCCTGCTTTCTCCCAGCGCTGCATCTCTCTGAATATTTAATCATTGCTCTTTCTTGTTTTGCTTTTCTTTCTTCAGCATTTTCTCTCCCTCTGTGTTTGTTTTCCTTTATCTCCCTCTGTCTCTCACTTGTGTCACATTTTTTTCTTCCACATTTTCTCCTTTTTAGCCTCCTCCCATCCTTGCCCTTTATCTCCTAAAGGCTTCACCTGCCCTGAGGATGGTTTTGGTTTTGGAGGGCGAGTCCATTGTCGGGTCTCTTATGTTTGTAATGAGCGTTTTATCATCCCGTTTGCTTAAAACGCTGCATATCTGTATCTAAGCAGTGTTATCATCACTCCTTTATCTATTAGCAAACATTATCAGCCTTGATTAGTTGTTTGCTTGCATTATATGATCACTTTAGACAGGCCATTGCAGTGCAGCATTAATGTTAATAACTGTGTTTTGCAGTACAGCCGTATTGTATAATCACACTGGGTCTCCAGCTAATGACATCCTATAATCTAATGGAAATTAACACCTCTCCCCTCCTGCCTCTGAAGCCTGGTGTAATGGTCACAAATAAGCATGTAACATTATGTGGCCGACGATAAACCTGCTTGTTGGCGACGTTAATAATTAACGCGGCTAAATTAACTTCCACATTGCCAAGCGTCTGACCTATGGGGTGTGCGTTCAGGTGCCTGATAAAGAGCGATGTGGTGGATCTGGCGTCCTTTGTTTCGATCCTGCGGACGTTGTGTTGCAGCTGCAGGTGTGCTCGTCGGAGTCATCTGTTGCTGTGCTCGCCAGGTTACACGTGATGATAATGGAGGCAATGATGTTCATGCAGTTCTTAATGTTAAAACATCAAAATATAGAAATGAATAAATAAGGAAAGATTATGCTCCAGTCTCAAGTCTTTTGAGGATGAGCTATGAGTCGTCCCCATCTCGGTGCTACAGTAGCTTGTTTAATACGTAAACCAGACATTTCACCTGTCCATAATCTGAGGTTCATTCATCGGTTTTCTTCTGTTCCCCTTACTTCTGCTGCTGACATCATGCACAGCTGCTTACCATTTATTAGCCTCCCACCAGTCGTTCATTTGCGAGCTGCTGGATTCCAGACGTGGCGTTACTGTGAGGAAATTCTGTACAATTAACGACCCAGGATTCAGGCTCTCACACTGTATGTGATTGACACCGCGAGGCCTTGGACGGATCAGGATCATAACTAACTATAGAAATCTGTATATTTAGAGCAACATCTCACCCACTTTATTCGTGATGGTGATTTTGACGGATGTCTTGCAGCTGCATTAACAAATGATGTCATTTTATAGCTCATTTTTATCTTTTCGAGTGTTCCTGTCTGTTGGAAAAGCCATCAGACCTGGTTGAAACACGGCTTTAATATTTAGACTGCTTAATTTAATTTATTCTTTACTTATATTGTAAATAGATTCTGGATAGATTCAAGACACAGCAGACCATAATCCATACAGATGTTCACATAAAAATGAATAAACGTAGGGCATTTTGTTAATGTTAAGAGCTGTTGAGTTTGGAGTCGGGGTCTGGAACTGGAACATTTTCCCACAAAACAGCTCTTTTATTTTATATCATTACATAGAATTTATTATGAAGAAGTTTGCTGCCATTGTACTATTTTGATTTATATTTTCATATTGTTTGTCTCTGAACTAAACTGATGCAGTGCAAAAACAAAGACATCAAATAGTGATGTGTCAGTAGACAGAGACTTTTTTTTTCTCTTGTGCAAAGCATTTAGGTCGTCTATGAAGACAGCAAGATTATAAAGAGATCGCGAATAGCAGATATATTATGCAACACTAGTGATTCACACAGAAAGCTGCAGGTCTGCCCGGTGAATTCAGTGTGTGTGTGTGTGTGTGTGTGTGTGTGTGTGTGTGTGTGTGTGTGTGTGTGTGCACTGTTTATCTGTTTATCTGTGTGCAAACCTAAACTCCGTAAGCTGTTTTCTCCTCTTTGTTTCCTGCTGTTTCACAGACACAGCTAGAAGCTATGGCCCCCATACTGCTTTTATTATCTTCTCGCTCCCTCTCTCCCTTTCCCATCATCTCCCTTTCTTCTCCCCTTTCTTTCTCTCTCTCTCTCTATTCCCTTTTCTCTCCGCTCCATGCTGTTTTGCGCACTACTCTAATTTCCACTGACTGAAATTGGAGAGAGCCGAGGCAGATAAAACCTGAGCCTGAGAAAGCAGGGAAGAGAAGTAGGAGATGATGGAGGGATGCGGATGGAGGGGGCCTTTTGAGAGGGCTGGAAAGGCCAACAGATATCAGGGAGTCACACTGAGGAGAAAGATGATCTGAATCCTGCTGTGCTGTTTTCTTTTTCTCTCACTCCCACTCTCTGTTTCTCCTCTTTTTTTTTTCTTTTTTTGTTGTTGTTGCAGGAAAAAGGAAAGTCAGCTTAAGCGGCGAATCACAGAATTCGTTTGATGTTGAGGATTGAGATAAAACAAAACAAGACCACGAATGTACATACGAGAAGTTTGAGCGGAGCTGAAACACGACTCAAAGTTGTTGTTTGTACCAAGCGGCTTTCGCGTGTGATGTCTTCCACAAAAATACATTTCGAAGATTGTTCTTTTCAAACAGAATAATCGAAATACGTTTTTTTGTTCTTCTTGTCATATAGTAGAAAAATAAAAGGAAAACAAAATATACTCTAGTATAAACTGCAATTTGATGATATATTGTGAGATGACAGATTATTTTTATGGTATGTAATCAAAATTTCAAAATGGATGGAGGACAATGATTTGAAATGACTTTTTTATCATCATATGCAAATTATTAAATAATTATCACCGCATTCTTTCATATGGCACAATAGACCTCGTTCATAGCAAATATTTTGACCTGTCTCGACAAATTGGAAATGCAAATGGTATAATTACATCATTAACGGTGGCTTCATTTCACTATAAATGTTTAATAAGGCACTCACAGGAACTACTGATCATTAACATTATTTGGTCCACCTGTTCAAAATTTTGACTGAAAAAAATAGTGAAGTCAAAGAACTTCTTCTCATTCAGGAAATACACCGAGTGCAACGCCACTGATAAACAGTGACGACAAAATAAATTTCAGCCGGTGAAATCTGGTGTGATTGTTCTGCGTTTAACTGCTTCGCTTTAGTGACAAACTCGTGTCCCACAAAGCGAGCGAACGGATGGAGCACAAGCTGTCGTCTGCTGTGCTTCATACAATGAGACATTTGAATCCAAATACATAATTTCAGACCTTTTTTTCTCATTTATTTTCCCCATTTTTAAAAAAAACAAGTGACACCTCCATTGAGCTGTTGTGAACATCTTGTTTTCTGCGTCACGGGAGGAAAGCGGAGCTGTGCGCGGGCCTCATGACAGCTCAATAAATTACAAGGAATGTGCTCACACCGAGCCTCATCTGGAGGACGGGCGGGAGAGGTGAGGGTCACGGGCAAAGATTTGGGGCGAGGGGAGGGGGCATGGGGGGGGCGTCGGGGTCACGAGGTCGGCTCCCAACTGCAGGGAAAGGGGGGGCTTGATTCTCTAAGCGGCTCCGCTTGCCTGTCACGGCATCCTTGACAAAAACAGCTAACTCGACTCGCCGCTGGGCCCCCCCCTCAGCCAAAGCAGGAAAATAACAGTCAATAAAGCTCTAAAAAAAATCATAAAAACCTGCCCTCCTTCCAGATGCTCACTTGAAAACAGTAGGATTATTAACAGTGACATTTTCTAAAACATGCTTACCATATCTCCATCTGAATTAACATGACTTGAGGTGAGAAGCAGTCTAATTTGTCTAGATTGCGTATCTTATTGTGAAGGGCACTCCCACTGTTTGCTTAAGCAGCGTGCGTACGACCTCGGTATATCTCCATTAGCCTTGAAGTGTGCTAATGACATATTGTATACTAGCTTACTTACTTTGTCTCCATTAGCCAAAGTGTGAATGGTTATTAGTCTGCCAGCGCTGACCTGTGACTTCACATCTACACACACACACGCATTATTGGCACGCACGGTATTGGCTTGGGTGATTTGTGACCTCTTTCCCTCCTTTGCTGCCATCTTACTCATATTGATTTTTTTCCCTTTAGTCTCTCCCTCCTTTCTCTCCCTCCTAATGTTTCTCTTCTCCTTCCTCCTCCCTGGCATCGCTCCCGTCCTCCTCTGCCTCCTTTCCTTTTGCTCACCTTTCACCTTTTTCCTCGTCCTCCCATGTCCCATCTCTCTCTCTCTCTGTCTCTCTCTCTCTCTTTCTTACACTGAGATTGTTCGATTTCAATTATTAACAACCATCAAGATTTATAAAGGAGGTCAATTAACTTCTGAGCCAATGACTCCTGATATGCAAGACATCTGTGCGTTTGCCTCTGTATCGATCGTACACTTATATACAGCTGTGATTATTGGCCGATTGTCTCGCCTGCACGTGTGACGGATGTACGCTTTATTTTGCGTTAAACTGTACGTGTGTATGAGTGTGTGTGTGTGTGTGTGTGTGTGTATGTATAAGCTTTTGGTCATGGTTTGTGCGACTGAGCGCACGTGTTTGTTTGAAGCAGACTTTCTCCCGTGTCCTGAAACGTCCCGGTTCACTGCCCCTTTAGAGCGACTGGAGGACACAAACGTGCACGCTCAATGTCGTTCACATGCATACGTGCGAATACACACACACACACACACACACACACACAGTTGTGGTATTCACACGTGGACCAGGAGGGACTGTGATGATCAATCAATGTCAGAGCGGGAGCCATTAAGAGAGCATACACACACACACACACACACATATGCATGTGTACTCACAGAGCACTGTATGCAGCATTGTGAGTGTTCAATTGGTCACAGACCGGTGACTCTGTTCTGTCGATGCCCTGGATGAGTTCCCTCAGTGGGCGAACAACTCAGTCAACCCTTTCTCTCTTTCTATCTCTCTCACAATGCCTCTCAATCTGTTGTCCCCGTTGTCTTCTCTCTTTTTCTTCATAATTTTAATGTTATCATCTCGCGGAGATCTCTCAGTTAATGTAACGTGCCGCGTCCTCAGATGTCGAGCACTGGCTGCGAATTGCCTCCTTCAGTGACTCGACCGCCTCAGCCGTCGAACTGTGTGGATTTGCATATTTATGATGCTCATTAATGTAGAATTTGATCAATATTGTGCGTGCATACTGTTATCTCTTTTACATAATAGCTTACACACTCTTCTCTTAGTAGTGGGTATAGATATTCCCCTTCGTTTGGTGTTTAAGTGATGCTGGTGGAGAGTGATCGTTTAAAACGTCAGTCTAAAATCTCCCACAGGTGCTCAGCTGTAATTAGATCAGGGGCACGTTTCACAAAGATAGGCTTTGACTATAGCCCTGATCTGCTTCAGTTACTGTAGATGTCTTCATTGACTGCACAGAGCCGCCTGGTTCTTAAATAGGACTGATTTACCATGAATTCTGGGTAGATAAGATGCTTTTGCACATAAAAAAACAAAACAAAAAACATGGATGACCGAGCAACCGTGTCAAAGCTCTCGGCTCCCTTTTACCTCCAGTTTTTTACAGGGATGTATTTACAGAGGAAGTTCAAGTGTAAAAAATTCAAAAATAAAAAAAAAAGCCATACGCATAAACAGATCTGAAGCAAAGCTGAGATGTTGTGGCTTTTTTATTTTATGTGGGGCGAATCAAAACAACCCTTGACGTCCTCTCTCTGCTGAATATTTCCAACAAGTTAAAGTCTAAAACTCTCTCCCTTCTCATTACGTGCTCCACAGTGTTATTAGCAAATTATGAGCCATGCTCTCTTTTTTTTGTCATTTGGTGCCACAGGTGAGGAGGTGTCAGTGATTGTTACCATGGAAACATGCCTCTTTAGCTGGAGGGAAACTTTTTTTGCTTAAAATAAGTCTTTATGTTTTTTTTAACCTGTCCAACTAATTTAAGGGCAAAATAAAAACTGGTCTTACACCACAGACAGCAGGAAAATATCTTTCTGAAACTGGCCCCTGTTGACTGTGAAGGCCACGGCTTAATATTCACATCATTTTCATACTTCAAATCATTCAGAGAGGTCTGCGTCTATATTTATTATGTTCCTTGACTCATCCCTCTGAGTTCATCCTTTTGATTTTAGCCATCGGTGGCGGCGGCATCGAATGTTCTTTGGCATTCAGCACATTAGCCGGTTTCAAAAGTGGCGACCACAGCAAGGCAGCGGCAGCATTCACGGTGGAAGGTTAGCGGCGAAGCTACAAAAGCCCGAATTAATCTCTGCAGAGAAATTGTGTTTTCACTTGCAGCTCCTCCGCGGGGAGGTCGGAGTGCCGGGTCACTCACCGAACAACCGCCGGAGCTGGTTGGTATTCAGCGAGCTGCTCACAAACACTTCAGCCGGGCAGATGTTTGTTTTGAGACCGGAGACTCAAACTTATCTCTCTCATTTCCATGCGTGAGAGGCAACAATAATATCAAGTTAATTCAGCAGCTCCGAGACGGCGACGGCGACAAAAGTGGGACATTACACACTTCACAGATGTATTTGTAGCAGAGCTGATGGCGTTATTACGTCCAATGGCAGGATGTAGCTGCTCTGACCTCGTGTCTTTGTCTTCTGTCAGACTCTGATGAAATAGTAATAGCCAGTGTTGACTTTTTTTTTTCTGTATCCTCTGTTTCTTTTCCCCAAAGGCCTGTCTGTTTGACCTGTCACTGATCACATTTAAACACACCACAAAGCTTTTTTTTTTTTTTTTTTTACACCCCACGTCCTCTTATCTCTTTCGTATTCTAAACCATTTAGCCTCAAAACCCCCGTCTCTGTTTTCATGTCCGTCCCAGACTCATTCGCTTTCCTCCGTATGTGTTTCTCTCTAGTTTCTTCCTTCTTTCCCATCTCCGGGTCACTCAAATAAATCAGGACTTCACACTTTTGTCTGTGCCATTATGCCACTGTTGCCTTTGACTGTTTTCTTCATCGTTCAAAGCAGGAGGACGCAGAGATGAGAGGAACAAGGAGAAAAAAAATATACATACAGTAGACATCGCAGAGTATTTTGCTCTTATAGCAGCGACTGAGTCATATTCATTCTCAAAATCTCTCATTTTTAAACCTTTAAATCAGATGACTGCAATTAATTTGCACAACATAAAGATATGTTTGTGAATGTGTCTAATGAGGAACAAATCCACTTAATTATAACATACCCAGTAATTTAGTTGATGTGGTGTAGATTAAGTAATTGACTCAGCTTTTGTCTGCTTTCTGTTATACTGGTGTGAACATTTTTTTTCCCGCTTCCCTTATCACCACTGTGAAGAAGCCGCTTATCGTCATCTTTCTCTAAATTTGATAACATGAAAACCTCCCAGTCTGTAGACTTCTGATGACGTGACAAAAATCAACAAAAAAATTCAGGGTTTTTCTCTGTAATCTGAGTCTTATGTATTTAGTTTCAGCCATCGAGTTGGTTAATTGTAGAAATTCCTCAATGTGTCTGACATTCGAGTTATGGCAAGCGAAGTGAGGAGTCAGGTTTTACTACAGTCTTGTTCAGTAAGAGGCAGAGCGTCCGCGAGTTGCATGTAAAGCATGACGAACAGCTATATACGCCCACAAAGACTGAATGAATTATTCGTACATGTCTACTCCGCAACCTGTCCAAATCCGTATTCTTTGTGTATGTTTACTCCCAGGTCTCGTTTGTCAGATAAAAAAAAGTCCAGACCTGACAAAGCACGCTCGTTCGCTCTTGTACTTCCTGGCTGACAAGTAAACTTTGTTATAGGAATTGACACTTCAGGACTGAAAGAGAAGAGAGATTTCGGGGCTTGTGCGCATTTTTTTCCTGATTGATAGAAATGTTTGTGACAGTATCCTCTTGTCTTGATACTTTGTCTTCCATTTTTCATCCACTTCTTTCCCCTCACCTCCCCCAGCTGACAGCAGTGGTTTTGTTGATGTGAAGTGCTGTCATGCTACAGAGACCTGAAATTCCACGCTTGTCTCCTCGTAACGGAGTGACGCGAAAGCTCTAAGCGCTGTATCTAAACAAAACGAGACACTGAGTAATCTGGGACTTTTTAAGCCTCGGGTAATTCAGTCGCTTTCTGCCCGGCAACACGAGCTGCGCGAGCTTTGCATTAGCAAACAATGCGAAGAAGTGGGGCTTCGCTGGGTTTCTGCAGCACAGATCCAGATCTGGTGACAGCTGTCTTTATCTTCGTTATGTCTATACCCACGTTTTTTTCTCTCTCCCTCTTTTCCTTTTGACACGTTGTCTGCATTGACATGACACTGACGGTAAACAAGAGAATCTGTTTTCATGGAGGATGTAGATGCGTGTGAATTTGTGATCTTTTGCAGTCTTGTCGTGTCAACGGTTTGGCGAACTTATTTTTTCTTTTTACTCTCTCTTACTTTCAGTCCCTTGCCGACGAGAAAAAAACACACACACGACACTGTAGGATGTGTTTAAATGTGACGTCCCTTCAAGCGTCAAATCAGTCATTTTCATGATGGAGGGGGAAAAAAGAAATGTAAATGTCTCCAGAGAGGCAGACATGTTTATGTAGCATCAATAAGTTCTAACATTTATATAGTTGTTGGTTTAGGTTTTCTTTCTGGTTGGAGCATTGGGACTCATTCTGCAGTCTCGCTTTGCAAAATGTTTCTACAACTAAAACAACTGTTTCCATTTCATCTCTTGCAAAGAGACATTTCCCCCGGTGGAAGTGTCTGCAAACCTGCACAACTCATTTGAAACCTGTTTAGGTTCATTCAAGAAATCGTGTTTCTCTTACAGTTTTCTCTAATTCCTGATTAGCAAAACTGGATGTTCTGTTTTAATTATGTTAAAGAAAATCGTGTTTCTGATCAGGTGTCTGATGCTGACAGCTGAAAGGTTACCTCCGCACACACTCGCTCCTCTCCATCCTTCACCGTTTTTTTGGCCCTCCATCCACACTAAGCCGGCAGTGTCGGATTGAAGTATTTTTCTAGCTTCAGCCTCGCTGAGAAATTGAACACATTTCATCATTACAACCATTGATTTCCCCCGCTGTGAAACCAACTCGCCTCCCCCTGATACTCTCTGTTTCTCTCTATATATGTCCTGTTCTTGTTTTGTTTTCCCTCTTTCTGTCTGTTTCCCGACATCCCTGCCCTCTCTGCTCTATTTTGTCCTATAACTAATATCTCCCTGTTTCGTGACTCGCAATACGTTGCAATGCACATCCCGGTTTTACCCCTGTGATCACCCACTGACAGCTCTTGTATGTGAGCGTTCGTAGTATCCTGCAGCACATTTTTTAATCTGTAATGCTTTATTGTCTTAACCTTTCACTCAGTGCTGAGGACGAGCCAATATGCATGGATTTAAAACCACGGAAGAACATCTCCGGGAACGTGAAGATGATTTCACCTTTGCTAGAACCACTTCCAGACGAGCTGCATGATTAAGTTTTTGATTAATGGTGGGGTGTAAAACAGGAGGCAGCTTAGACTATATTTACTAGGGCGTGCTACATAAGCGCAACACAAAGCTACTGTAAAACGTATCTAGCACAGCTTCTGCTGGGAGAACAACATCCCCCTTATGCGATGCAAGCTGAAGTTTTTCAGTCAGAATACCTGAGGTGCAGCCACCGTCACACATGCAGCTATTCTCAAAGTGCAGAGCAGGTGAGAGCGCAGATTAAGATCTGTGCTTTTGACTGTCATCATTTGTAATAATGAAAAAAAGAAGGGTACATTTGATTTAGAGTGTTAATTAATCCTGTTTATTTTCACGTTGCTCCTGTTTATTCCAGCGTTAAGTATACAATGTCGCTATCAGCTCATACTTGAACCGCTCCGGTGGTTTGATAATGCTTTCCCGCTAATAGTTTTTGACCTTCGGCTTAATAAGCCATGCACACGGTGATGCAAAGCCGTAAGTGTGCATATGTTTTCCCGTTTTATTTGTCTTCTGCACAAGTTTGCCCCCGCACCTCTGACTGCGTCCCCAAATCCCACGGCCCCCGTTCACGAACCATCCGGTGCACTTTCTTTGCATTTGTTTGAGTCCATTTGCCACAACTAGCTGCCTGCCTCATCTGAGCCGTTCACTTTAATTGCCTTACTTTCCTCATTACCTCGGCAGTAGCATGCTCGCCAGTCTCCACCTCCTCCTACTCCTTTTGTCCTCTTCGTCCTCACGCTGTGTTTTTTCGCTCATTTTGACTGCCTGCCTGCTAGTCGTCCCAGCTTTAGTCCCGGGTTGCTTGCTGGTTATAATTGCCTCTTTAGCGGCCGTTTCCTCAGTCTCTGCCTCTCTCGCTGTGTCCCTCGCACTTTCATTTTCACCGGTGAGGCCATAACAATCTCCCTTGTTTGCCGGTTTGCTCGAGCGCCGGCAGTCGCTCTGGTTTTTATGCCGTCTTTTTTTTTGCTCTTTGCCCTCATAGCTTTCACGCCCTCACCAGCTATTATCCCTTGTTGTGCCAGCAGTGCCTTCTGTGAGATTTTTACTTTCCTCTCTTGCCCTCTGTTCCATCAGTGCTATTTGAACTGCCGCCTCTTCCCCCCCTTTTTACTTTTCATCTCTTCCATCATGCCCCTTCTTATCAATCTTGATTTTTTTCCTTTCCCTATCTCAAAAAGCCATGCATCCCCATCTCCCAGCCAGCTTCCACCAAAGCTTTTGTTACCTCTCTCGCCTCTCGCCCTCACGGGTTTCGCTGTAATTCTCTCGCCAGCCATTAACAACCTTTGGTCCTTCGCAGTCCTGCACACTGAATTTCACTTTTTTCACTTCCCCTTGGTCCCCTTTTACCTTTTTTTTTTTTTTTCCTCAAACAGTCACAATCACTGTCCCTCACTTTCTCGAGTGGCGAAAACTAACTGAGAGCCTTCATAAGTAATAGGCCCAAGTCAGATTTGTGGAGGCCCGTAGAGATTGTTGCTGGGGTCTTTGTAACTCCACTGAACCTGAAATAAACTGCAAAGATCTTCTCTTGTCGCATTTTTGCCCGTCTACTCCCCCAGTACACACATAGTCCTACTTTTACCTAAAACCCATTTTTATCTCCTCTCCCTCTCCCTTTCCGTTTCATCGCCCTTTCCCACCTTATATTCTGTCATCCTCTCTCCTCCTCTCACTCGGTCGTGATGACTTCTGCCGGTCTGCAGTTTCTCTCATTTTCCCCTCCTCTTTCTTTCTGCTTTGTGAACTTAACCCCCTTTCTTATTTCATCAATTCCTCTTTGCTCTCTCCTCTTACTTTTTTATTTATTTTTTCTTCATTATCCCTTTCCTTTGTGTGCACCTGTGTTCTGCTCGTCCCTCTCCCGTGTCTGCGGGTTTATCCGTCACTCCTCATTTCCTATTTTTCCCTCTGCAGCCCTCCTTTATCGCTGCTCCCTCGCAGCCGTATCAGTGGGGTGCAGCTATTTAAACCTCACACTTATTCTTCACACAGAGATGCTTTCAAAACACCAGAGAAAAGGGGGAATTGGAGAGCGGAGTGAGATAAGTGGGGAGAAGTGCAAAGGAACAATCTTGCAAGTTTACATAAAATCCGGAGTGAATCTACTCAGTAAAAATGACCCGGGTTTGTAAACAGCAGCAGATATTGTATGATTATCCCCTGCTTCTATTTACGTGCTAAGATATTTACCTCGCGCCGCTTTCGCTTTCCCTTCTTAAGCCAACATAAAAGCCACATCACCAGAGCAGAAGCTTAAACAGACTTTAGCTTTTACTTTCTTCCCGAGCATCAGCGGCTGGCGGAGAAACTGGAACGTGTGACTCATTTACCGTTGTAGTCTTCTTTATCTCTATCTCAAGTGATGTTGCAGATGACTTGATGGCGCTTTTTCTTCTTTCTTCCTGCAGGTCTGGTGGTCAGAGAAGCCAGCATAGAAATTACACGCCAGCAGGTCGAGGAGCTGTTCGGTCCCGAAGATTACTGGTGCCAGTGCGTCGCCTGGAGCTCAGCTGGAACCACCAAGAGCCGCAAGGCGCATGTCCGCATTGCATGTGAGTACGCTGGAAGCACGTTTGTGAAGGTTTTAATGATCATTCATGAAGACATAAATATAAATATACAGTCACACATGCAGAGACATGAACAATCATCACCTTCGCTCCACTAGGCCTGATATTGCGTAAAGGTAAACCAGCTTAAGCAGCAGTTGAAACTAAACCAGCAGCTAAAAGTGTGTCAGGAGAGTGAACCATCAGGCTGATGAGATAAATGAAATGCAGTCACGCTGAATTACATTTAATTTTCGTTTCCTGTTAATTCCTCATGCATAGGTAGGCATTACCAATAAAAAAAACTACTATATACAGAGGTACAGAATACATAGATTGGGTATTGCTGAAAAATTTAGATGACAGAAAACATCCAAAACTATTTTTTATCACAAAACTAAAGAACGTCTAATGTCTTTTATTTTATACATTTTAACTGGACACACCTGAGACCTGTAGTCATGTAGAGCCTTCAAAATTGGTTTTACACAGAATGATACATGATGGGGATCTCTTCTAAGCAGAAACTTAGCTCAAGAACTTCAGTCTACCATCAGCAGCTTCCTGTTATGGTCTGCTGAAGGATTTAATATGACAACTGGGAGTCTGACTAAAAGGTCACCAAAAGAACACAGGCCAGACTAAACCCAACCAGACTGAGTATCACTCTAGCAGACGGCGTCACAGAGCAACGCTGCGTGCACAGCGATCGCATGGGGAAATCATTTTAGGATTGTTAGACCCCCAACAACAGTGCGGCCGAAGGAAAAGGTTGAATCCTGCCATGAGCGTTGGGTCAAGGGAGTGGAGACGTTTGATAGAAATCACCTAAAAAGCCTCGTTTGTTCTTTAGTTGTTAGCCTCGTCCTTTCAAAGCTCCTTTCGCTGGCCTGAGAATTGAGCCCAAGACAGTTGTTTTCCTAGCACCGTCGCTCCGGTCAATTCAGCCTTATAAGACAACCGGGAACCGTCTGTGTGCTCAGGTTGTGGAAAGGTCAAGCAGCAAAGAAAAACCAATAGCAAAAATCGACCCCCCCCACCCCACCTCCCCGGGTTTACCTGGCCAGCGCGGCTCCGCTCGACTGAACTCTCAAAAGGACAACTGGGGGCTTTGATGGAGTCCGTTCGGCAGACACTCAGAACAAACCGCACACATCCTCATATGTAGTGCTTTAACAGACAGTATCACTCTAGCAGACACGCACCCTGGAAATCCTGTTTTCCCAGGTCTGTCTTTTTCGTGCCGCAGAAGGAAATCCATCACGTCGAGCCTTGTTTTTTTTCCATTCAGGATCATTTTATTTGGCTGTAAATATGTCACATTTTCACTTTTGCAGAGCCTGGGCTCTTCATTCATTTATTTACACAGTGATTTAGACACGTGTATGCATTTATCATTTATTTGTTTTTATTTTTTTCACATTTTGGAGGAAGCCAACAAAATTGATTTAATTAAAGTTAGATGTTTTTTAAGAACAAATTAGATTCAGATTCAAGATTCAAGATTCAAGATTCAATTATGAAATCAAATAGGATTTTAAACTGATAAAACTGATAATTCATACATTACATATCCCAAACTATGCAGTGTACATGTTTGAACAGGCTTTTAAAATAGAGTGGATGCTGAAAGTTACGTGGTAACATATTTCTTAGTTAATTTGGTCGGTAAGACCTTCAAGAACACAGAGAGTGTCGCTTCAGTATGTGAGGATGTTTTCCCGTCTTGTCTGCGGAGAGTTAGCGGCACAGTCAGAAATATCCCTCTAAGCTGCACTAATAACACTCTCAAATGGAACGGGCCCTCCTCGGGGTGCGATGAAAGCCGGGTAATGTGCTGTTTTTGGCTCGCGCCCGGGCCGATGCACGCTGAGAGACGGATGCAGGCAAGTGTAGGTATAAGAAAAAAAAAAAAACGGCTCCTTGAGATCCTCCGAGGTAAACACGTGAATGCAGACACCGGCGGCACAGAAATGCACACGTGGCTCTGAAGGCCACATTGTTCAGCGACTTACTTTTTCAAAGAGGTAGCTGAGCTTATGCCTGAGTGTGTGCATGAGGGAGAGAGAGAAAAACTTTGTGTCTGCGTCACTCTGTGGCTTACAGTGTCCCTGCCATCACCATAATCACACAATGCCAGCTCTCGTAAAGTTTTTCCTATTTTATTTAGCTTTTACTGCCTCAATTTGAATCACTATGTATTATTTACACCCTGAATAGTTCTTCAATGGACAAAAAAAATCCTCTACTCCAGCACTCACTTCTTATAATAATATGTTGCTGAAATGACTCTGCATCAGTGAGAAACTAGAAAGGAGCCGTAAAGGCCCTTATGTTCAAAGGCTGCCCTGCTTTTTTTTTAATCATTTACTTATGATTCAGTGTTCAACACTAAATCCTAAATCTCATTCACATTTTTCCACACTACATGCAGTAAAAAGCAGACAAGCATGCTGCATATCTTTTAACATCCCCCCTCCCTTTTTTTTCAATCAGGTTCTTCACACGAGGTGTATAGTATTTCAAACACGTAAGACCTCTGCTGGAGGTGAGGCAGAGGGATGGTGATGGAGGATGCCTCTTAGAAGGCTCAAAGGGCCAATAGATATCAGGCAGGAGAGAGATGATGGAAATCCTGCCTCTCTTTTACTTTACTCTCTCATTTCTACCTTTCTTTTTTTTCTTTTTTTCCTGTGTGCTACGTATTTCCCTTCTGACTTTGTCCTTCACTTTCCTTCTTTCTGTTATAACAGTGATTTTTCCCTTAACCAGATCTGATTACACTCAGCCCCCTCTTGCGATAACCTTTTACTTCAAATCGACCCAACCTCCTGACCTACCCCGCTTTCGGCTCCTATTTGGATCTACTGTTGTGATTAAAATGCTTCCTGGCAGCTCGAGCTTGCTGAGCAAAGTGTCTTTTCTACTGCACCATGCAATCGCAATTCAGCATTTCTCTCCCGCATTCCCATCTCCTCTTCCCACTCATTTTCTCAGTTCCCCCCCCCCCCCTTCCCAATGTCTCCACATATTTTTGTTTTTTTTCCCCAGATTTGCTCATTGTGTGCTTATTGTTTGGTTCTGTCACACATGTTGTCTTTTTTCGCCTTTCTCCTCTTTTCCATTCTCCAGCATCTTCAGGCTGTATTAATAACTGTAGAATTTACACTACAAGGCATAAATACGCACTTTGTAGCTGGATAATGACAATCAGTGTTGTGGATGCAAAAGTGTCAAACACACATTCAGAGATATTAAACCTCTGAGTGATTTGTTGGTATTTTGGAGTAAGCCGCTGTAGCTTCAGTATGGGCAGAGCAGGCGGCTTAATTCAAGTTCATAAAGCAGGTAAGACGAACACACACACACACACACACACACTCAGTCATGCACAGCATTGCAGGCACGTCCGCGGGTGGCGAGCGAAACACACACACTTACATACACACAAATGTGCATGCAGTGTCAGTCATGCTCTTTGGCCCCACAGCTATCAGGTCAAGTCTTTCTCCTTCAGCGGATTAGCAATATGTCAAGGTCACACACACACAGAAACACACAGAGCAACACACACAACCACTCAGATACGCACAAATTTCAGATGATGGCAATTTGTTCTGCCACCTTCCACTGAGACATGTGTGTGCATAGCAATCAGGAGTCCAGACACTCGGGGACTCAGGAACTCAGGCAGCTCCTTGTTTCGGCTGGAAAATGCCTGTCAGTGAATTTTCTTCTGTTTTGTTTATGATGCAAATGTCTCAGCTGCATGCATTTAGGTTTTTTCCGTCCGTGGCTGAATTAGACCACGGAAAACACGGCTCAGCAGGGATTTCTCCCGGTAGATTCTAAGCACTGATTAAACCAAACTCTTCTACAGTGATTTAAACTTAAACCTTCATGTACTTGAGAACAACACGGGAAGTCATTTGTAACCCAGCAACTGAAAAAAAACCTGAAGTTTGTTCGACAACCTCTCTCCGGTATAAAAGTTGCTCAGCGGTGCAGAAGCCAAATTCCTCCAACAACCGCAGTCATGCTGACATTTGAGCCTTTTTGTTTGCACGAACTGGCATGCTTAGCACTTCTATTAATGCATATTCAAATTAAAACTGATGTGAAGCGAGACACCCGCGCTGTTTATTCCTCGGCACTCGCCCCGACACTTCTGCAAACACTGTCGGTGGAAAAACTTTCACTGTTCTTTCTCTGGGTGACATCATCAAGAGAGTCTTGGTTTTTGGCTTAGAGAGAGGCTTCATGATGGTCACAAACACTGAATAAACATTTTTATAGTGAGAACCCAGAGTGTGTGTGAGTGTGTGTGTGTGTGTGTGTGTGTGTGTGTGTGTGTGTGTGTGTGTGTGTGTGTGTGTGTGTGT
>JBAJHX010000076.1:21469679-21512382 GCA_037176925.1 Amniataba percoides | reverse complement strand
TGTGTGTGTGTGTGTGTGTGTGTGTGTGTGTGTGTGTGTGTGTGTGTGTGTGTGTGTGTGTGTGTGTGTGTGGTTATGATGTCTCACCATCGCTGTAAGCCGCAGAGCTTTTTCCCAGATGTCAAGCACCGCTTCAGCACACTCTTAAGTGTTAAAGTGGTCAGCCGCACTGTTGATTTAGTCACACAAAGCTGAAGTCACTTTCAAAAGTCCAAGTGTGAGAAAAATAACATGCAAATCCATGTGTATACTTTTGTTATATCATTAACAGTGATGTTTTTAAAGCAGCCGTTCTCATGGTGTTGGAGTCTCCCAAAACCAGATGCGCTGGATAGGTCAAAGGTTAAAACGAAAAAGAAAGATCTTTGCAAAAAGAAACTCAATAAAACTGAGTTGTTAAGCAGGAAGTAGAAAGACAAATTTAGTCTGCATGTGTTGGCTGGTAGATTAGATCTATTTCACAGAGTGATAAATACATCAGTGGAGCTGAGACACTGTGCAAAAATTGAAAGTCAAAAATCTATTTTTAGGTTAAATAAAGCTGTATGACCCATCATTTTTCTTTTTCTACTTGATTGCACTTTTATATTCCACAAAGATTTTTGCCATTTGAGCAGCGTCACTTCTTGTTTGAGCAACAATTATCAAAGACATTTTATTGACTAGCATAAAAAGTTAGACTTTACAAATAATAGTGAAAAGAGAAGAACTGTCAGTGATGACACAGAGCAAATCTTCTAGACCAACAGAATCTATTAGTGTTTTTTTTTTTTTATTGAAATGTTTCCACGTTTGATTTTCCCTTCGTATATTTTGAAAGTATAAATTGCTCTGAAGCGAACACTTTCATTCAGTTTCATTCAAGAACCAGTCCCTTGTTATTTGCAGAGCCTCGACAGTCGCCGGACCCCTCGGGCCATTTTTCATCCTAATGAGTCATTTTACAAAGCAGCATCCTGAGATGTCGGCCAACAAAGTTGTTTACGCATTTGAGACTTGACTGTGGATGGAAAGACCTTGTCTGATGTCTAGGACTGATCACAGGTTGAGAAGTGTCGAAATGACAGGGTGGAGCGCTCCGTGAAAGAGTGGAAAGAGACTCTCCAAAGTCACTTAGAGAAAACGACTCCCCGTACTACAAGACTGAGAACGATTGTGACACTCAAGGTCTACCATCATTTGTTTTTTTATATGTTTATATATAAAAGCTTTATCGCCATCTGAAGACGTATGTATACATGCCTAACGTTGAAGAATTGCCAGACGTGAACTGCTAGAGCGCTAAAACTGAACAAACCACCGTGTTGTGGAGAAAAACACTCACATTGTCAAGATGTTTATGAGTCAGATAGTCTGCTTAATGCCTTTTCAAAACTTCTGGATGAACACAAATGTGATGATTATTGAGTGAAGTATGAAATGCAGCTTATAATAAAGTTATTCAGTGATTTAAAGAAAAAAAAGCTTTTAATGGCTTTCCTATCAGATTGTACAAGAAGGAAGCAGTACAAATTCAGCTTATTATTATAATTTGCTTGGCTGCTTCAGCAGGAACTATTTCATTGTATAAAACTTAGATTTGTATCATTTAATGGTGACAAATGATAAAAAATTATGTGTTTTAATTAGAAATCCATTCGCACCCCACCATGTTTATTAAATATTACCTTACCCTCTTGTGTGCTTTATCACTTCTATCATTTAGTTTTTGTCTTTCTGAGCCAGAGGTCTGATTGTTTCCATTGCATGCCATCATGTAGGAAATTGGATGTCCAAATTATCCTCTCTGATACTAAAGGGAGAGTACTTTGCCTGCTATTTTCTTCCCAAGCATCTCGCATTGCTCTTTATTGCTTGAGCAGCTCCACCAGGGGAAACCGTTATGATTTGGCATGGGTAGCATGCAGGCGGAGACACCCATTTTGGATAATTGCTCTGAAATGTGCTTATGTAGAGGTGCCCGAGGCAACAAACTAACCACAAACATAATAACAGTTTTAGTTGAGCAGTGGAAGAAGTTTTAGACGGAGAGGAAGGAGGTGGAGAGCGAGCGAGGGAGCAGAGAGAGAGAGAGAGAGAGAAAGAGAGAGGGGAGAAGAGGAGTTTATGCAAGAAAAAGGTCATTTTTGAATAGATGCTTACCGTGCTTTATTCTGTATATACAAGGCGGTTCACACTGAACAACACTTTACAAGGTTGCCCTCTGTACTTTTCAACCCTGTTGTAGTTTGGAGTTGTTTAGCGAATTTATCTTTGCTTTTGTTATATTTATGAAGCCGGATAATGTTATCTGCAGTTTGGGAGTGAAGTGGGGTCAGTGAATTGATAGGACACAGCTGTCCCTCCTCTCCTGTGCACATATTTCCCCCGGGCACGTATTTGCACACGCGCTGAGACACACACACACTCAACACACCTTCCTCTGACGTGAATTCGCGGTCCCCCGGTGTCGCGAACACAATGTCGCGTCCCCTCTTTGAAACACAAACAGGCACGCACACACACACTAAAATGGATAAATTCTGCCTGTCATAGCCCGCTAGCTTAGCAAAGTGTGCAAATGTGTGTGTGCATGTGTGTGTGAGGCGCCTGTTCATCCCCCGAGCAGTTTGCTTTAATCTCCTTTAATTTCATTCTCAATCTTTATGGAAATCAACTCTCACAACCAACTCCTCATTTCACCATCTCCCTTACTAATTAAGACCAGGAAATTGTTCCTGGAATTGGCTGGCATGAGAGGAGTGTGGCTCATCCTTCAATCACCTCCTCATTCGCTCCTTGTGTCTGCTGTCGTGTTGTTGTTTTTATTTTATTATTTTTTCTGTGAGTCTGTTTTCATGTCCCACTGTGAGCATCTCGCCGCTTGCGTCTGTGTCGGTTCTGTCTCCGCGCACGTGTCGTCGCCTGCTTGTTTGCCTCCATCTCCCGTGTATATTTCCCTTATCATGACAGTATCTTTCTCTCTTTTCCTCTCTTTCTGTCACTCCCTCTTTGTCTTCCGCTGCCTGCCCGTGTACGTGTGTCTCTGTGTGTTGTGTGGGTAGCCATGTGGTGGATTTAGGGCTAAAGCTTTGGGTGATTACTCCCATAATGAACCATCATGCTCTGTTCAGGCTGTCGTCCCCCACAGGGATTGACTGTATTATGAAGTTATCATTCAGCCTCAGCAATACTCGGTGTCCTCACATAACTCTTTTTTTTTATTATTATTATTTTTTATCCAATACAGCTTCCGCATGCGGAATCTGATAACGACGAGATTTATATTGCATGAAATTAAACCTTGTCTTTTAGGTGGGAAGATGTTTATGGCGGATCTTTTTTTTTTTTTTTTTTTTTTTGAGTGGGGGGGATCTTAAAAGCTTTGTCAGCAGTGGATCTCGAGGAAACGGCCAGCACAATCACCTTGTTAACAGGCGCAGATTCAAACATGGCTGCCTGTCTGAGCCTGGAGCTCGTCTCTAGCTGTTTTTTTTTTTTTAAGTCGCTTTCGGAGCAGCCTGCAACTTTACAATGTTTAGCCTGCCGTATACGGCGTGTTATTTGAGCTGTGCAGGACAACAGTAACACACAGGCTGACCTGAATGATTGACTTTGGGGTCACATTTCTGCCCTCTCGTCCGCCTCGGTCCCAGTGAAGTGGAGTTCAGGGTTAACGAGTGCTCTTAGGGCTCGCTTACACACGTCACAGGACATTTGCTTAAAGTAAAAACTCCCCTCTTCATAACACGGAGCGACATTTAATTCCATGGTCTTGGTGTCGAGCTCTAATTTGCCTATTGTTGCTCAGTTTAGCCTTTAGAGTCTGAAGCGAGAAATCACGTCTCTTTTGTCATATTTGCAGTATTTACCGATGAATTACTTTCTCAAGGTGAACTTGTGTGCGTCATTTGTACTCTTTAAACTGCATGCCTCACACCAGTTAGCATTTGTGAAATTCCCACTGTTCGCCTCCACAAGTTAGAAACACAAAGGCCCAAATTCTTTAACGTTAGCAGGTACGAACTCTTCATTGCTTACTGTCAAACTATGCAACACACTCCACATAAACAAGATGCCTGATATTTTCTAGAGAAGATTTGATAAGTATTCATTAAAGCATTACCAGTGTTACAAAATGAGACATTTCTATCAGCTCATCAAATTGATCACAAAAGCATTGATGAGAGAGGTGCATCAGTTTCTGTGCATAACTATCCACCATTTCATCAAAACCCAATGCACTGACCAGAGCGCCACATGCTAATTTTGTACAATCACCTTGCCACGTGAGCTCACAAGCAAACCGTTAAATTAAATTTTAAAGGCTGGATGTTAAGTTCTTGTACGTTTAGAGGCGAGGCACACATTATCTCTCCACCCCAAGATTGGGATCTCGATAAAGAAGAAGTATCATCAAAGCCAGATTGATGGCCGGGATGTTTGATGGATTGCTGGTCGGGTTTGAGAGAGATAAGGCAGATAAATGCCGATGATACAAGGTGGACTCGCTGACACGAGCTTCTGTTGAATGGTTTGATACAGAGAGTGCGGCGGACATGAAAAAGACTTTGATAGGTAAAGACCAAGCAGGTGGTTTTGGTATTAAGGAAGAGTACGGTGGTCCTGCTGTGTGCTGCCAACTTCTCCCTCCTTCCTCATCTTTCTTTCTGCCTCTCATCTTTCAACCCCCCGCCTGCCTTCTCGACTTCCTACCTCCCTCACCCCCTCTTCCCATTTTACCTCTCCGTCTCTTTCACTCTGCCTCCTTCTATGTCTGTAAGCCGCTGTAAGGTGACTGTCCTGATGAAATACCCAGAGAGTGAGTCGGAGAGTCGACCGGTTCAGCACTAAAAAAAATGTTCTCTCTCCAGTGTGTGTCTGTGTGTGTCCACAAATGGTGTACCACAGCTGACGGATAAGGTGATTAAGGGTACACCTGGGAACCAGGGGAGTAAAAGGACACAAGTATGACGCACACACACGCACACACACACACACACACACACACACACACACACACACACACACACACAATGCCCTCCCATGAAAGTTTTCTGTATGGTTTTAAAAACTAAAGGACAGAGGAGAAAAGATTTGTGTTCCACAGCTGCAGTCATCCTTTACAAACTAACAAAGTGACTCCCAAACTCTTCAAAGTGAAAAACTTTTTTACTCTCTCAAAGATCGCATCAGTCAAATACAGCTGTTCTCGCCGCCATGTTAACAAACCTCTGCATATCACCTTGAGATGTGTGTATCACGCATCCTCAGATATGCAGCCAAAGTAATGAATCATCCTTTATGGCTCGCATTTGTTACATTTGTGATATGTGACACGTTATTATCCAGTTACAAAGCTCACTCTCCCATGCAGACACGAACACTTACGTGAACCTCCAATGCGCGTGCATGTGTGTACACAAACAGATATTTGTAGTAACGTACAAACCTGCAGACAGAACTATGTGCACAACATTTAGCACCCCAAATGAGTCCTGTTCACCTCATGACACACACATTAACATGTGTAGTCTGGCCAAACTGTGTCATTGTAGTCTCGCAGATACACTCCAAAATCATGATACAGAGTTTGAATGGATAAAAGGGGCAGATACTTTTACTCAGATCATAAATCCTTCATTGAGTTACACACTGCAACTTGGATGAGGGTAAAAAAATAAAACAAAAAAAGTTTTCCTCTTTCATCTTTTCCATATGTTACTGTTTAGAAATCCATCACATCACTTGATCAGCTCCATAAATAAAGTCACCTGCTAAGTCCCGCAACACGGCCGCTCCTCTCAGGTTACACTTTGCTTAATGGCCTTTTTCAATGCGGGCTAATTATTTTAACATGTGTTAAGTTCAGCTGCCAATACAGAGGACACATGTGAGTTGACTGTGTGGCAGCAGGCTATAGAAAGGGAACAGAAAAGCACTGAATTATATACAACACCGCAGTGTCAGGCTAGAGTGAGGCCGATTGGCAGAAATTGTGTAAAATAACTGAGAGAGTCAAGACGAGAAGACTCATCGTGGGTAGCTGGAGAGCGGCTGCCCCCATCTGAACTCTCAGAGAAGAGTAGCGGCAGCGAGAGCAGCACGGATGCACAGAAAAAAAAACATATTACGCACAAACATCAGTTAAACAAAGCGCTCCTTCAATCCGTCCATCCACCCACCCACCGGGGGTTTTTTTTGTGTGTGTTTTCATTCACATCCTTTAAGGCTGCCTCTCCATCCTCCTTTCTCCTCCGCCTCCTGTTGTTCTTATTTAAACGTCTGGCTAATTGTCTTAAAGTCTGCCACTGAAAATGAAAACAGCTGAGCCCCTTCTGAAACGTTTTGTGCGAGCGAAATGGCAGCGCATTCCGTGCAGCTTTGTAATGCTGTCATTTATCACAGCGTGTGGACCATTAGTGTGAATCATTTATTGTCTTTGGCCTGCTTGAGATCCCAGAACTCTGGCAAGTCTATATGGAACTGAAAGCGAGGTTTAAATATTGTGCGTAGCGACTTGAGGGCCAAGCATGCAACAAAGCAGCCTGTGTTTAGTGTGTGGAGCAGTTAAAGCACTTAAAAGCATGATCAGCTGTGTGTGTACTTGTGTGTAAAACAGTTGTAACTACACTGATAAAATGCAAGTGATGTGTATCTCGTATGTGTGTGTGTGAGAGACTGAGAATATACAGCTAAGTGTTTTTCCTTGTTGTGTACATTTCCAAAGTGACAGGCGAGTGGGAGAAGTCGACGTATGCATGGCTGACTTCAACTGAGTCCGTAATTACTGTGTCGTCGTTGCCATGGAAATGTGGGAATGAGCCTGGTTTTCAATGACACGGCACCATCTCCTGAACGGTCGTCCTAACAGCTGAATCACCGGGACGGCTTTCTGCAAAATGGCCTCCCACACACCTCTGCAAACCATTGAGACTTTCCTCTTTTGTTTTTTTTTTTGTCTTTTGATCGGATTACTGGTGTTTCAGTTGTGTGTCGTGTTTTCAGGGTTGTCCTAGTTAGAGATGATATAATTTCCCAGCATGAAAACATGCAGTTTTCCTGTTTAAATCCAACAGCTCAACGAACAGTTTCAGTAATAAAACCCACTCATCCAGTATCATCATGATGAAATTTTGGCAATGATTTTGTCACATGCTCTCCCGCTCACCTGATACTGCGTCCTGTAGCGCTCATTACGTTTCCTGTCTCTCCCTCTCTCTCTCCTCAGACCTGAAGAAGTCATTCGAGCAGGAACCCCTGGGAAAGGAAGTATCTTTGGAGCAGGAAGTGCTGCTGCAGTGTCGCCCTCCGGAGGGCATACCAGCTGCCGAGGTACGAGCAGTTTTCCTTTTAACCTCCACCTGACGCGAATATAAAGCGGGACGTGAGATTACGAGACAGAGAGAGAGAGAGAGAGAGAGAGAGGAAGAAAGAGAGAGGGCCGCTAGAAACATGAACGAGGGGGAGTGACTGAGGAGATGAGATGACAGAATGAAGACAAAAGAGGATGTAAAACGATGTAAAAATAGATATCATCAAGTGGAAATAACTTGAAAGTGTCACAGAAAAGTCAGTTATCGCAGATGTGACACTTTGAAATTGCCTCAAACTGTGAATGACAGACAGCAGAACAGAGCGGTTTGATGGGTGCATGCACTCGTTCACGGTCTGCAGTCACTGGTTGGGGGGGTGTGCTGAATAAAAATGTATCCTCAACCTTGTGACAAATTCTGTTAAATAGACTTTTTTTTTTTGATACGCCAAAAGCAAAAACTGTGAAGATTAATATCTCAAAACTATAAAACTTCCCATTCCAACAGGGTTCATCCTCACAGTGAATTGAGTTTAATCACAGTAGCAAAAATAAATTATGTAACCTTAATGCAAGTAAAGATGTTGTTTGAATACGTGAAAAAACGTCACCAACAAGATTGAAGAGGTATTGTTTCACATTATGCAACAACACCCGTGTCGAACCGTCGCGGGGGGAAATCAGGGGAACAGCCTGAATCCCGTTTTTGGTGACAGTTGCTTGAAAGCTCTGCCGCTGCGAGGTAACACTGATCCAAAGATCCAAAGTTTAAACTTCGACTTAAACGTCCCCGGAGAGCCAATTTGAGTTGCGGCAGAAGTTACATAAAGAAAGCTCAATGACTGCAGAGGCTTAGCCTATATTCCTGTGTTATTTTACAGCTCCATCGCTCGCTGCCTCACTGTAGTACCTGGGCTTTGCAGGAAATAATGAGGGTAATTATTGAAAGTGGATCGCCTGCTTCCCCTCAAAGGGACTGGATAACACTGCCACGTTCCTTTTTTCGTTAGCACAGATGTACATATTGCTGAAAACTGAGCAGAAGAGGAAACAAAAAAAAAAACAAAAACTTCACTTGCAATTACATTTCCTCCAATGAGCCACCTTGTAAAATCACTGCATCATTCTTTTGCCCATTTAAGTGGCCACTTTATTGCCTTGCCCAAGAACACTTTGATAAGCCAGGCTGACTTTATGAGTTCAGAGGTTCCCAGCCATGCCAGAAATTCGAACAGGTGTGGATTTCAAGCATATACACATAAATACACGCCGACACTCCCCTCCCCAATGTAAGGTAATCTTGTATGACTCTGGCACATTGTCGGCACATCGACGTTTTATTCACTCATCAAACGCGTCGTGCGGTAAACATCCGCTTTGGAAGAGCCACACATGTCACTTCCACTCCCCGAGGGCCTTAAATACAGACGGGAGCGTCGCTCACAATGCAGATTGTTCTTTACTTTCCCGGTTTCATCTGGCTGCGTTCCCACCTGAAAGGATAAAAAGGCATAATTTCATTTAGGCGGTCACAGGGGAAGAGCGGCGCGGCACTTGGAGAGGGCTGCGCCACCGGATAAGGAGTCTCTGAATCAGGTTTCGCTCCTCGGGGTTTGATAGTCGTTTTCAATTGCACCTAAGTACACAGCTCCCCTGGGAGAGCGAGGGGGAGAGAGAAACTGAAAGAGAAGGGAGGGGAGAGGTGAGGGAGGCGCTCAGGCTGACTAGCATACAAATTGAGGGAGGGCGTGCGAGGGCAAAGGCGGAGAGGAAGGTGGGGCGGAGAGGGAAAGGAAAAGACGAGAAAGAGGACGGGTTGGTATAACAGGGTGATCTTTTCCCGTCCCTTTTCACTTCTACAAATCTCAAATTCTTCCGAGGGAAATCAATTGTTCTCATCGCCACAGCAGCTTAACACCGCGAGACGCTGAGAGTTTTCTCACGCAAAAACACGGAGGCTATTTTGTCGCTCACTTTTTCTCCCTTTTTTTCTGCCACTCACCCACATTCACACTCACAAACTGCATCCCTTCATCTGGGAGACGAGTCTCCACGCTAATGACTCGTTACTACCGCCGCCTCGTCCTCCTTTGTTTTTTTTTTGACACCTGTTTGAACGCGATACACCCGTACGCGCTCGAGGAAAAGGCCACACTTTCAAAAAACACACACATACACACACTCTCTCGCACACCAACTCTCAGAGCTATTTTTCCAGTGAGTTCAATTTGCTACCTTTCCCATTCCTTTCCCCTGTCATAATGGGATCTCGGGGCAAATGGATTGGTCTGTCTCCGCTGTCTGCTGAAGCTGATTAGAGGGATTTAGGTTTAAAACCCGCTGATGACCTCAGGTTGTAGCCCCGACTTTCTTTTTTTATCTCTCCCGACTTTCTATTTCTCTTTGTTCTTATCGTGCCCGTTCTCTATTTCCGCTCTCCTCTTCCTGTTGCTCGGTCCTCCGTCCTCATTTTTTTTTTGCCCCCTCTCCTTTGATTGACAGCTGTCGGTGTCTGTGTCCAGTGACCTCTCCTCTCAAAATGTTCTAAAATTAGCGGTGGTGGTTGCCGCGTCGGCCGGTTGACGACTGTTGTAAAGTTGTCAATGCGATAGGGTTGGTGCCCTGAAACGCGACACTCGTACCGTAATGCCCAGCTGGCGTCACGTGTCAAACGCGCCGCGCCAAAGCCTCGACTTCCCGAAACACACACACACACATTTGCATGCATAATCAGCATCTGTACACATGCCAACATATGCACACATATGTTTGTCCGTATTGTCCATTTATACTGATACAAGTGCAGACACAGGCTTCAGGAAATGTGCACACCCACACATGCATATACTAAAGCACGGTACACTAAGAGGTACACTAAGGGACAGATTAGACAGGGATCATTTTAACTGCCGAACAACTGTTAGCCTTGAAAGGTCAGGGTCAAATCAATTGGAGATTGCAAAGAAAACGTCCGCGCACCGAGCAATGAACCATCATTTCCTTTTTCCTTTTCTCCTCTGACAGCGCTGCTCTTGTCATCAGTCAGTCTCCTCTACGTGCTTTTTTTTCTCTCCCTTCCCTCTCTTTCAATCTTAAGCCCCTGAGAGACACAATTTGAGGCATTGTGAAATCCTTGAGAAACATCTAAATCTCTTTAGACTGTGATAGAAAGCCTTTAAAAGCTGATGGAAAGCTATTGGATTCAGCAGGGAGGGTTCAGCAGTTCAACAGGAAAGGCTTTATGGACACAGATGGTGAATTCAGAGAGCTCGCAACAAGTGCAGCACAATGTTCACTTTCAATGAAAAATGCTCCAAATTCTCCTACTTTTTTTTTTTTTTTTTGGTAAACTCTTTAATGGTATGATTGACCTTTTGTGACCCACAGAAACTAAATCAAGATAATGGCCACCAAAGTTTCTTTAAAAAAAAAAGTAAAACCTAACAGAAATGTGAAATTTAGATGTTTTCTCGAACAAATGTTGGAGGCTCTGCAGGACGCAGAGGCTACAGAATGAGGCAGCAGTCGAACAGCCAGAGAACATTTTTATCTTGAGACCCAAAGAGTAGGAGTGACCCCACAGGCCAGACGAAGCCAGCGTAGCAGAGGGGGTTATGGATTTGTGTTTGTGTGTGTGTGCTACTCAGGCTGTGTGTGTCTACGTGAATATTTGTGTATGTGCCTGTCTGCGTCTGTCTCTGCGTGTGAGTGATTGCCCCAGCTGCAGTGAAATAAACACATCAGTGTGTGGTGACAGGCCGTCCACGTGTCTATCCCTCACACACACACTCACACACACACTAACACTAACACACATAGAGTCAGACAGTAACTGGATATGTGTCTGGAGCCTGGTCAAGTTCCTGTCACATTCTTAACCACTCAATCCTCACCCTAAATTAGAATAAGTTATGCTCTCAGATAATGGCTCATCAACGTACACATTGTGTGTCTGAGTGGAATCTTTCACTTCACAAGATAAATTGTGAGTTTTTATCCAGAGTTGGTTTTTTATATGTTTTTAATTTGCATCACTTTTAATTTAAAATAACGTGTCATTGTTTTCATGCATCGTGGTGTCCCCCAAAGAGGGGATTTAGATTCAAGCTTTGAGCTTCATATCAGCAAGACGCACATCCTGCCGCTCGCTCTGAGGTTGCTGTTATATCGCTGATCGCAGCCAGCAACAGAAAGAGGAAAGTTTTACCTTCAGGCAGAACACACACACACACACACACACACACATATATCTATATATATACAGAAAGCCTTCATGGGAGGGCACAATATATATATGAACAAATGTGTGTTTGTGTGAATCCAGGACCCCGACACCCTGACAGACACGCACACACACACACACACACACACACCAGCATACAAACTCACATTTGGCCTCCAACCTCCCTTGCAGTGACCACCAATGTCATTTTTTGTGAATGACTTTCTGTGTTAACCGGTGTGGAATAAGTCTAGACACATGCATTTGTGTAATTACCCGTGTGTGTGTGTTTGAGTTGGTGGGTGTGTCTGTGTGTGCGTGAACGACTCCTCATGATGCAAATCATAGCAGACTTTTCTGTCAGAAGGCATCAGCAGTCCGGTGTGGCTAAATCGCCAATGGCTACCTGACTCCCACACCCGTACAGTTTTACTGTACACACACGCGCACACACACACACAGTACATTTCAGTCCCTGAAGTCACCATTGTTAATGTGTCATATGATGACGTTTACTAGCAGAATCTATCTGGAGGTTATAACATCTGTGCCGGTGGAGAGCTTTAAATGGACAGTGAAGGTGACAGTGTGAATTAAACTGTCTAACAAATAAGACATGCTCTCTTCCTGTGTCCAGAGATAGAAGCAGATCTATTGAATTCCTTTAGCTGTAAACCGCTTTGGTATCTCGCCGGAGCTCAGCGTCCCCCTCTGGGCCTCAGAAACGCGTTTATGCAACACTACGAGATAAACTTTAGCCAGAACATACCACCAAATATTTCACCAAAATCTCTGTCAGTGGATTTGAAGGTCAAACGTGTGTTTTCTGGAGGAAAGAAATCAGTAAACATCGTGACTGCTGTTTTTTTTTTTTTTTGACTTGTTTATTTCTGAATAAATAGAATTGAATGAACTTGAAGCGGTCCATAGATAGAATTTGTAATATCAAATAAAGCACTGGATCTCTCTCTGGCCTGAAAACCTTTGATGACTGCACGTCAAGTATTAAAGTCATTTTCATCCCGGCCCCTCTCTCAGAGGAACACGTGTGTTTGCGTACCTGTGTGAGTGTGTTTGCGTGTACCTTCGCTGCATGTTTCTGCGCGCCAAAACAATTTATGTAATGCAGCTCTCCCCAATAGATCCTTACCTTAATCCTCTTTGAGCTAGCATAGTAAGCCCCACGGCTCATCTCCCATCACATTTTACCTTGATCCTCAACCTCTGTCAGAAATCATCACCGTAATCCACAGATTAGTCAGCAATCTCTTTCTTATTCCGACTGCCTAGGTGAATTATTGGAATGGTGTTAAGATTATTAAAATGCTGTTGCGATGGTCTATCACTGAGTAGTAATTTACAAATGGGGGCAGATGAGGGAGAGCAGCTCCTGCGTTGTTTGGGTGCCGAATGTTATGTGTGGTCTGTTGTTGGTGATGTCGAGCGGGATTATGATCATTATCTAATGACGCGTGTACTCGAGTGGACGTGCGCAAAAACACGCACGCTTTGCTTTATCTGTTCGACTCTCCCGCTCCTCGTACTGTACGGCGGCGCAGTCTTTTATAACCACTTTGCACATTGGGCGCCCTGAGAGGTTTTTCATCTAGTGATAAGCCTTGTCAGTAAATTCAGGCATTAGTCAGATCCCAACTCCCGAAGCCAGCAGACTGTGGGGAGCTGCATCGGAAATGTGTATTTTCCGATGCAGAATCTCAGCGTGAGCTATCAAGACTTCTTTGCCATTTTTATCCTGTTGACTTTTTATACAGTCATAAAATTTCTTTTGCTTGTTTTTCTCACTTCAGTTCTGCTCGGTTTATAATCGCTGGTTATATATGTCCAGACTTGAGAGAGTCAAGAGAGGCTCAAATTTATATCGTCTGCAAAATACTCTCTTTCATTCTGCCTTTCTTCCCTTTTCTCATGTGATGCTGATTGTGTGCCTTCATTGTTTGCAGATCACAACTGGAGCTTTTTTTTTTTCTTTTAAATAAAAACACTCAACCCTGGATGTTTATCTTGGCTTTCTCACAATTGGGAGAGTTCTGCTATTTCCAGTCCTGTGCGAGCACTTACAGTTTATTCTCCCATCGTCTGGGCCATTTAAGGAAACCATCAATCATAATTCAAAGAGGGAGCTTCTCATTACACGTAGTCACCCTGCGTTTTGTTCCTCAGCTGATGATTCGACCCTGCATTATTTCCCTCCCTCCTCAGAGAGGGCAGGAAGCGCACAGACCCGTCATCATGTGTAGTTTTGGGTCCCTGCGGTCTGAGGTTGGAGCCCTTTCGGAAAAATGACTTTGTTCTGCGTATGCTCGGTATGTCGAGGTTTGAGTGGGTGCTTGAGTCGGAGCTAGGAGGGTAGGAGATAATGAAGGAGTTTGTGTATATCCCCCCCCTCCACACACACACACACACACACACACACACACACTTCCTAAATTAGGGGAACCTTCTCTGTCCCCTTTCATTATCTATTCAAAGGCTTAGGCAAACACTGTAGGATAGTCCGCCTTTGCAATTAACTCTTTTTTTTTTCTTTTAAAGTCTTCCCGGCAGTGACACGGAGAGAGTATTAAATGTGCCGCCTGTGACCCCTTTCGCAATTTGTTGACTGTTTTCAAGAAGACGTAATGCAGTTTTCCATGTCAGATTTGCTGTGTGTGTGTGTCTGTTTGTGTTTGTGTGTGTGTGTGTGTGTGTGTGTGTGTGTGTGTCCCTTTTTGGTCGTCTGTCTCCGTTTCTGTCTCCGTCTTTCTCATTTTGCCCACCTTTTCTGTGGACTCTAGTCTCTCTCTCTCTGTCTCTCTCTCTCTTTCATGGTCCTTTTTCACTCCGTCTCTCTCTGTCACCATCGCTGTCTCTCAGTCTTCCCCCTCCCCGTCTGTCTTGACATAGTTCTGAGACAAAGCAGTGGATTGATGATGACATGACAGCGTGGAGTGTACTGCGTTGTCAGGCGGCTACCCGCGCTGCCCTCGGCGGTCCTGACAGTGTTGTCACGGATGAATGAACACACTGTTTTGACACCGGGTGCGACAGTGTCAAATAACAAATCTCGGCTCTGTTCTGTCGAGTTTTATAACTTGTTAAACCTTGTGAGTCTTCTTGGGCCACAAGAAAAAAAAACACTGAAAGTTGTGCGCGCCAGCATATCATTTCATATATATCATTATAATACAACGAACATATTAGAAACTTATTTATGAAATAATTTAGCACTTAAAATAATTCTCAGTCCAACTGCTGTCAAGAGCTGTGATATGATTTTATATGCTTAACTACTAAAGCAATTGGGACAGTAAATTCCTCATTTGGGACCGAGACTGAAAAAGTTTAATAAGCCAGGGCTTTGAATAATTGCTACCAATTAATTGCTTTTCACTTACATCACTATTCAGTTAAGTAGTCTTCAGTGAGTTACTAAAGGAGGTCATTGTCTGCGCAATTAATATTTTTTATAGATTGGAGGGTGTTGGTAGCAGAACATTATCTGATGTGTCCAATATGTTTGTAATTTGTGATCCTCTTCTGTCTGACTGTGAAACCTATTACCGCTATGATGCCATCATCCATTTAAAACAAACAAACAAAAAAGTGTTTAGTGGTGTGAAATCAAATATGACTACACTTTTGCTGAGTTGTATTAAGCAGCATACTGCTTACACCTTGGAATTGTATTGAATCATTAGCTTATGAAACTCTCTGCCAAGAAGCTCTTGGCACCACTGATGCTTTGCTGATTTCAGAAGCATAATTCTTTTAAAGGTAAGATGGCTGCAGGCTACTTAAGTGTGACCTTGCAGAGGCCGATGAACAGCACTTAGAGCTGAGATGCTCCTGCGGTTCTTCGGGGAACCATAAAGAGAGAATGTGCTGATCATCTGCTGTCTTTTTGTCAGTAAAAACTGTAAAAGCGCTGCTCCAGTTTGATGCACAGCCTCGCAAAATCGTGGTATTGACCAATGCAGGTTAATTATTCAGCTGGAAAAGGTGTTTCTTAATGGCTTTACACATTCAGGCCCATAAAGTAAAAAATTATTTTACATTTGTTCATATAAACTGCAAAAATGTTCATGAAGGCAAAAGGAAATAACAGTAAGTTGGAGGCCGCAGACAAGTCTGATGAAACCAAATTTGTAATCAATAAGTCGGCAATATCCATGCATGTGCAAGATTACTGTCATGGTTAAAGGCAACATTAATTACTGAACTGAGAACGGAAATTTCTCAGTTCTCTGGTGTGAAAGTCAAATTCATCTCCCCAACTTCTGCACTCTTAATGCATAAAAGACACTAAATTTCCTGCAATTGCACCGAAACTCTTCATCAGACATAAACCGTGCACTGGAGAATTTCCCAGTCTGAGTCGAGCTGAGAGGAGCTGTTGTTCTCCAAACACAGAATTTTCCAGCACCGGCGCCTCCACTGCACGTGCATGTGTCCAATTTGGCTGTTTACTATGCTCGCACTTTAAACTGCACACCCTTCAACAAAATGCAACACTGACAAACAGGGAGGTCTCCGATAGTTCAGCTGACCCGGCTAATAAAGCAAAGCTGATTTTGTTATTGGGCGGTTTTAATAACACTGGAGAGCTGGAGAGTCAATTAAAAAGGATTAGCATGCCCCCAATCAGCTCAGAGCCTCTTCATGCTTTAATGATTATGGAGTGTCATCAGCACTCCTACACTGTACAGTGAAGCGGCTTTGACACACTCACACACACACAAAACATGCGCATAAATGCCCGTAACTGCGTGCTGTTATAAACGCATTGAAAGAGTTCGCCGCATGTGCGCACATTTCATTTTATTGTTCAAATGTTCACAAAATCTGTTTATTTTCATCCAGTCCTTGTTAAAATCTCACTGGCTTTAGTGCAGACCCTGCATATCCCCAATCCTACCTTGAACACACATTGGACAATTTTTTTCCTTTTGAAGGACGCACCTCATCGTCCTCCTGCGAACAAAGGGAGAACTGAAAAAAGGGGAATTGAACTGTGATTACCTCCACCATGAAAGACAGAAATAAAAACAGCCCCTCCATGTTGGAAACTCCCCCTAACATCCACCTCTGATCCAGTGATCGCCTTGCACTAAATTTCCAATTTCTCGTGTTCACGTGCATATTTGTACAGATTGTTTGCTGTAATTACTCCTCACCAAAACAGTGAATCATCTCAGGCTGCTCAGGTAGGTGGTGCTTCTTGCCATAAAGCATTCTTTCAGACGTCTCAGGTGTTTTTAGGTCATAATGTCGAAACACTTGAATGCCCCTTCGCGGTCGCTGTCACGCCATTTCTCTTTCACGCTGTCCTTTTTATCCCCACTGTTACTTTTTTCTTTACATCTTTCTTCTCGTCTCTGCCTCTCTCCTCTTTCACCTTTCTCTCCCTCAGTCCTCCCTCCCTTTCTTGCCTTTCTGCTGTTGCCATTAGTGATGTTAAAGTACTTAGCGGAGCAGTGGGTTTCAGCAGCAAATGCAAAATACATCACTGTCCGGAGAAATGAAAGAAAGCAACAGAGGGGCTTCGGCACTTTTACCGCACTGACCCGTAACCGTGCGCCGGGGCTGCTTTATAATTTAACAAGCTGTCAATCATTTCAACGCCGGCTCACAGCAAGCAGCAGAGTCAGTTAGGTTGCTCTCCTTAAAGACGTTAAGAAGCTCCGTACGGTCATCTGAACTGCTTTGTCTGCTTACGTTTATACATTCAGTTCATTAGTAGAAGCTGTAGCAGGGACAGCAGCAGTTTTAGTAGTAAATGTATAAGAACCGGTTGTAAAAGTAATTCTCATAAATGTTTATGTACTTTGTTAATGTGAAGTTAATATTCTATCCAATGATAGGAGTAAGAATCCTTGAATCTTCTCACAAATACCAATAAATAGAGGAATAAGTCAATCAAATGTTCACGGTGAACAGTTTTGTGCCCTTACATTCTTACAGGTTTGAATCTTTCAAATTCTCAACTTTCACTTCCTCCATCACGAGCGCTTTCCCTTTTGAACTTCTCCCCGGTGATGTCTGAGGTGTTGATTCGGGTTCTGGCTGTTTCCAGGTCAGCGTCTGTTTGGGGAAGCGCTCCCCCGACGTGTCTGAGCTGTTGAGTGGATTTGGATGTTTTCCTTCTTGCCTCCTCCTCTAATGATTTGAGCCCTGGGTCTCATTTCAACTTTCCATCCCTCTCACACTCTCCACACCCCAAACTGTCATCTCTGTATTTTTTTTTTCTTTTTTCCTCTCCTTCCTTCAGCAATTGCCGCTGCTATCACAGTCCCCGTGCATCTTCATCCTCAGAGCTTGAAGTCTGAGTGGTTTTCTATTTACCCAGTTTGTTTGTTCATTTATTCTTTTTTTCTCCCCTGTTCATTTCAATTTCCCTCCTTTCTTGTAATCAGTTCTTGGTTCTCAAAATTAGTAAGCAATGATTTGTATTTATAATTCTTACTATGAGGGAAGACATGATTTTATACATTTTATATGATATATTTTTTTAATATTTTGCAAATGAAATCGCCTTCCTCTTGTCCTTCATGGAAAATATTATGGAGCGGCCTATAAAAAAAATTAAAAAAAATCTAATTACAAGAAGAACAAGCTCAAACACACCATTAAAATGGCTTATACCAGAGAAGAAGTCCAATTTAACATGAAGAGGATTTTACATGAGGAGAGGATGCCACAGCCCCTACACACACACACACACACACACACACACACACCGCCAAATAATGAACAGTCCATAACTCTAAGCATCTCATGCCTCAGTGGGAATGGTTTTGCTCCCTGACCCTCGGGTCCCGACTCGTCCGCCCGTCTTCCTCCTCTTGATTGTCCCTGCGCCTGCCTGCACTCTCTCACCCCGAAGCGTCTCTCCTCCTCCTCATGTACCTGCTCGTCTCTTTCCGGAGCTCCCCCACATTACGCGTTACAAAAACCTCAGGCGCCGTGTTAGATATGCTTTCAGTCGCCTGTAATGGAAAGTGTTTTAAAACCCAGAATATTCGCGGCCCCCTCTCATCTCCTCAGGTGAGTGTGGCAAATAGAAATAGTTTCATATAACCATCAGAGCCGTGCTTATTTGTTGTTGTGTTTTACAGTAACTGAATTAACTATAGTATTTATACAGTGGAAATATTTAAGAATTGCTTAAAATTCAAGACGTGAACACGTTTCTACACGTTAGCTCCTTCCTGGCTAACTTTATTTCCATTTCATCCTTTTTATACCATCTTTTCCAGTTTGTCACACCTTCACTGATGATCAATTTAACTTCCTGGAAATAAATTCGCTGCTAAGCAGCTGTAATCAGAAGCGTGCTCGCTGGACGAAATCGTGTTTTTTCAGCAGGCAGTGCCGTTTCATTGAATCGTCTGTCGGGAAATAGTTGGAAATATCGGGGTGTCTGTAAATCCAATATCACGTCTGCGTTAATAAATCTGTCTGCCCTTTGCTTCCCGGTTTGCCTTGCAGAGCCTCGAGCCTTCCCGCTTTGCCATCTGTCTCGCGTGCTCTCTTTCATGGTTTTCAAAACTCTCCACTTCCAAGCCGCTGCTCTTCTTCTTCTTCTCCTTCTTCTTCTTCTTCACTGCCGCTTTCACTCTTTGCACATCTCTCTTTTTTTTACCCATTTACTCACCAACCACCTGCACCGTGTCTCAACAGTGCAGCCCATCTATCAATCCTCCACAGTGGAAGTCCGTCTCCGTAATGCCTCCTGGTTCTTTGATGCCGAAGAGATGTGTGGGGGAAGTTAGCAAAACTGGAGTTACTATTTTTTTTTTTTTTCCTCACACACACACACACACCTCATGTTTTGACACAAGCATTGCTGGTAAAATATTACCCTCACCAACTTCCTCCTGTCTTTTCCTGATGTTTTTTTTTTTTACCTCTTTTCCATCCCTCCCTCCTGTGCATTCCTCACATGACTTTAACTTTCTTCCTCTTGTTTTCCCAAGTGTTGGGCCTAATGGATTACCCTAGTATATCTTCCCCATCTCGTCTCTCCACCCCTCTTTTTTTTCCTCCCTTCAGCACCTCGGTGTCGCTCTGCTCCCCCCTCCATTTCTCCCTCTCTAATTGTTGACCTTGCATGGAAATTCCAAGTCTCTCCATCTCTCTCTCTCTCTCCCTCACCTCCTCATTACCTTTTTCATTTGTCCTTTTCATTCCACCGCGCTCTCTCTATCTTCCCTCGGCGGGCTCCCTCTCTCCCTTCCTCTCCGGCCTCCTCTCTCCCCGTTTGTTGACATTGTCGGGTTAGCTTTAATGGATCACCCACAGATATCTGCTCCAAGCCTGCACTCCCTGTTTCCTCATCCTCCTCCACCATAATCACCGCCTCCCTTACACTCTCTCTTTCTCTCTCTCTCTTTCTCTCTCCGGCTCCTCCACCGTCGCCGTGGAAATACCTCTTCTCTATCCCAGCCCTCTCTCGAGATTGTTCCTCATCCATCTTTCCCTCGCTCTGTCTCTCTCCACTCTTGAATGTTGACATGAGAGGGTGAGTCTAATAGATCACTGTGAAGCATCTGCACCTGTGTTAAATCTCTGAGGTAACGCTGAGTGTGTGTGTGTGCGCGTGTGTGTGTGCATGTGTGCACCCCAGAGAAGCTGGTGCAGGCTTTCTGTTCAGCACATATGTGACCTCCTTTAGTGCTGAGCAACTTCCTTGTTTTGCCTCTCTCGTCTCCTTCATCTCACCTGCTCGCCCTTTTCTTCTGTTCATCCTCTCCTCTCCATCATTTATAAGCTTACATCGCATAAAGGGATCCGCTAACTTCCTTTATCGTAGCTTTCGGGGACGCTCCATGGTAACAAGTTCTCAAAAAGCGTGCGCACGAAAACAAAAGCCGCGTTAGGATATGTTGCAAAGAGGCGGCGTTTAGACTCACGTTCACAAGAGTGAGGCAAAGCCGGGCAAACTAACGCTCGAGTATCATATACGCGTGTCATGCATCATTCAGCGGACGTGTAGTGGAAGGTGCAGTGGAGTAGTAGGTTATAAATAGGCCTCTGTGGGCTTGTCCCAGTCCAACTGGGTGTCCTCCGGTGTCCCAGTTCTGTCTGTGCGGGACACCTTGGAGAGTCCACCGCCGGTTCTCACACTTCGCCCGCCACTTTGGGGATTATTTTCTTTATATACACACACTTCTTCCTCTACGCCCAACTGCATTTTAATTCCTGGTGGTATACGAGTCTTTTAAGAACATAAACTCGGTGCTTGTTCTCTTCATGTACAAGACCTCTGAGATTTCTCCTCTCTTGCCTACTTTCAATTCTTTTTTTTTATCCAGTTTCAGGAGATTATACACTGTAGTATGTGCACGCTGTCCCTTGTTTTTAGTTGTACAGTATGAGTCCCTACATTTTTATTACAGTGTCAGTGTTCATTTTTACAAAACAAAATCCCAAATTCTTGTCCAAACAACTGTCTCCTGTAAAATGAAAGTATTTCAGTAACAGTATGAACACTTTTGTGTGACCTTTAGTTCAAGTCTTGTCTGTCTGCCTTTGTAGATTGGTTAAATCGATGCCGGTATGTCTTGTTTCACCAAGATACTTCCACAGATAAAATGTGCTCTTAATTGATTTATAGAAAGAGAAATGCAGTAAAAACCAAAAAAAGAAGAAAAAAAAAAAGCTGAAGTGGATTATTTCCAAGGCCAAACTGCTTTTTTTTTTCTTTTTTTTTATCAAAGGTGTCTTTTCGTACGTCAGCGTGGGATGATTGTCGATGCCGACCCAGTTATGTCAGTGTGGTTAATTGGGTCTTTATGTCACTCGCCTGAATCCAGTTAATTAAGCTGTCAGAGCCTCTGAAATCGCATGTTGGCATGCACACCCATCAACACACACACATGCACACACACACACACACACACACACACACACTCACACACACACACACACGCACCCGCTTCCATCCTGCATATCCATATATACGCGTGCACACATACAGTGACCTTACGTTAACCTGCACAATCTGCCCCGTCTGCCCAGCCCTGGCATGTATTGTATTGCAGCGGGGTAGGTGGCTGTAGGAAAGTCCCCACAGCAGCAGTGGGCAGCAGGATTGTCCTAATCACCTCCCAAGTGTGGCGAGGATGCAGACACAAACACCAGGACATATGGCCAATTAAGACAGGGATGTGAAAGGGCACAGATACAGCGTAGGTGACTGGAAATCACACTTCACACAATCAATGTAACACAGTGGCAAGGTTATTATTAACAACCGCTCCTGACCACTGTATGGACACCGCCGCTGTTCTTAGATATAGCATTGGAACGAATCAATTTCTTGAGCTTGTGTTTGGTGTATTGTTCAGTCTCTTCTGTCTGTCTAGACTATTTGTTCCAATTTCTTTTGTCCATATGTTCCTTAGCATAATATATCCTTGTTGTGTGACAGTTTATGCGCTGACGTCTGCCTGACCGACTTTTGTCTGAAAGACGGCCTCTCGTCAGTAGCGTTTGCTCCCTTTTTATATTCTAAATCATGTTTTGAGCTTTTAAGCAAGTCGCAGTCCTTTGGTGGCAACTTTTTCACTGTTCACTTTTCCACATTAGATACACAGTTATCTGAGATAAACTTCAAGCAGAGAGGGACATTTGCATGCATTTGAAGGTTCTTTTTTTTTAGCGTAAACTCAAAGGCTAGAATGAAAAGGAGGATGGATTTTAGTAAGAGGTGACTAACAGGGAGGTGCAGAGGGAAGAAGAGTTTGTTCCTCTAGTGGAGGTGGGAGTGAGATGTAGCCCTTGAAGTCGAGAGGACAATTATTCCAGAGGTTTTGCTGGCACCGACATGCAGCCATTTGTATTTGTTAAAATGCTACAAATTGGCAGGTACAGAGGTGCCAAGAAGTGAAGTGACTAAGAGAAGAGTCACAGCAGTATGGAGGACGAGAACAAAAACACACAACACACACACACGCACACACACACACTATCTGCTCTCTGCAAATTTAATTCTCTTTAACTTCTTTTTCCAAATCAGTCGTTGATACTTTTGCTTGTAAATTGCAGGACTTAAATGGAAATATTGCATATAGAACAGGCTGATTCTTGAGCATCATTATGTAGAATAAGCCTTATTCTGAGCAACATGAATAGAGTGTGCTCGATAGTCTGGGTCGGATCTATAAGACAGCAAAGGCCCTATGAAGATTTTATATATACGCATAGAAACAGACACTACAAATGAACAAATTCACCATAACTGAACAGTCTCCCATTCTGGATATCTGAAAGCAATCAAGAGGTGTTCTCAATGAGACCGTGAAAAAAGTGTCCTTCAGAATAAAACCCAGCGTTAGACTCCCTGTATGTGCACAATACACCTGAGTTTGAATTGTGACACTAAGATAGCACTTTTCATGCTCTTACCTCTTTAATGCCTCGAGTTTGCGACTGAACCTCGGCTGTGTCCAATACGGGAAAACACGGTTATCACAAAATCACACGTCATACATCTCTGTGGACACTTGAGAGGTGTTGTGGGACATTTCAGTATATTAATGACTGGACTAGAAATCAAAGTGCTCTTAAACCTCCTAAAATTTTTCCTGCAGTCTGTGATGTGTCTGCACATGCGTTCCCAGCGACCACCCAGGAACAGCGATTAAAAGACACTTCCTCGTATATTGTGGTCATTTGATTTGGTAGATTTCATTTTGAAATTAACGTTTATTTGATTCTGAGAGAACCAATTCAAGACAAACATTTTTTTGATGGTGATGATGGTTACTCTCCTGTAATTGTTTCAAAAAACAAAGTCCTTTTTGTTCATCTTATCAGAATGAGCTAATTGTTTTGACTAAAATGCGCACACACACACACACACACACACACACACACACACACACACACACACACGTGCGGTTCACCATATTCATGTGCGCCGTTGGATTAAATTTCTATTAGCTTTCCTCGATTGAGTTTGAAGATTGTTGATTAGCCAGTAATGGCCTTTGTTACTGCACTAATGAATAGCTTGATTACTATTCTACTTAGCTACACATCAGGAGGCGGCTGATGTGTGTGTGTGTGTTTAGGTGTGTGTGGCATTTGTTGGTATTATCCTCTGATAAACACACACGGACAGCTATAGCCAATTGTCTGGGTTTGTGTCAAGAAAGCTGATGGCAGCAGAAGAGAAAGATAGATGGTCTGCTTTGCCAACGCTCATCTTTCACTCTCTCTCTCCCCTCTCTCTCTCCTCTCGCTCGCTCTGCCTGTCTCTATCCCTCTCAATATGTCTCCCACCTGCTTTTCTGTCACTCGACCCACTGTCTTCTTCCTCATTCCTCCGTGTCTCTTTGTCCTCCTCTCTCACCTGAACTTTCCCTCGTTTTGCTTCTTACCTTCCTCCTTTCATGCCCTCCGTCTCTCCCCTATCTTGCTAATCTGTCTCCCCTTTCATTTTCTGCTGACTGGACTGGCCGGACTCTTGAGAACTGTTTTGGCATGTTGCATTTTCAGTGTGTGTGTGTTTGAGTGTGTGTGTTTGTGTGGGTGTGTGAGTGTGTGTGTTGATATGTCTGTGTTGATATGAGCGTACGTGCATGTGCGAGTGTTTGATAATGGAAACAAGCATGCCAATTATGGTGATGGCTCTCTAGATGCCAGTCAGGGCCAATAATAATGAGTGTGGCACATCTGGCAGTGGTGCGGCATGCGTGTGCATCTGAGCATGTGTGTTAGCGCAGAGGAGCGACGGGCGGGGGTGCAGGGACACGTGTTTTAGCTGCAATTACTCTTCTCTAAAGATTGATGCATGGAAACACACACACACACCTTCTAAAAGTCAACAGTGCATCATGGCGGGGCTGCACATTAGGCAAGTCGATTGGCTCGTTCAGCTCTGGTCAGGAGGCAGGTGCAAATTTCTCCCATTTAACCCAAATCATGCTTTTTTTTTCTGTCAAACACCAACTGAAGTGTTGCCTGTGTTTTGTTGCCTAAATCTACCCACACTCAGGGCTCAGTATGCAAACAGCGGTCTCCTGTGTCAGTCCAGCACTTTGTACACACAGTACAAAGGCAGAACAGGCTCAAAAAATGTGGCCACTGGACAAAATCCAGCCACAAATTATGTTTCCTTTTGAAACGTATTTGTGAAAACAAATTAGTTGTATATCAAGGTGATTCCGAGGGAACAGCATTCGAACATTAAATTAATGAGAAGGCTTCGCGCTTGTAACCCAGATGCAGATTTTTTTTTTTTTATATCTCGTTTTATGAATCAACATTTCGGCCCATCTTGCCGCCTTTGGGCTAATTCCTCCAGATGAGTCAGGCAAAGAAGCGCCAAATTGTTTCATGAAACTAAAAATAAGGCCGGCTGCATTGGAGCAATGACAGCGCGCCTTTTTCTTTCTGTACTTTAAAGAATTCAGATAAAACCTGCGCTGCTGAAACCCTCAATTCAGGTGATCCAAAGACAACTTTACTCGCTCTTCAGCTCTCTCGACTCTCTTGATTGCCTCTCTCCTCTGGCATCCAGCACCTCGCTCTCTCTCTTGCCGTGAGATGAAGTTGCAAAGCGCAGAGTGGTGGCGGTGGTGATGGGGGGAGAAGTGGGGGCCGAATTATTAAAACTTGGACGGACACACAATGCGCTCTCAGTTCCCGCCCACGCGTAGGTAGAGTAATCACTGCAGGAGCTCTTTAACCCACTCATCTGTGGTCTTATAGGGATGCAGATAATATAGCTAATCAAGGGGATAATCCTCAGTGACGAACATATTAACACAGTGATTCACAGGCACACACACATGCACATTATCTCTCTCACACACACACATACACACACAGACACACACATGCAGGACAGCTTGATTTCCCTGCCTGCCTTTGATTGCACGATCAGATTGTCCGTTATTGTAACTGGTCTATTTTATGTTTCGTCATACTCTCATTGTGTGTCTGTGCGTTTGCACCCACCGCTACTTTGAAAAATTAATGTTGTGATTCAGTGGCAGATTCTATCTGCAGACGCAGTATCTCTGCACCGTTATCAACTCCCATATGAGACTCTTTGTAGTGGCTCTTCAAAGCATGTCATATTTTAGCATTTGTCATAGATATTCTTTGCTTTGTTATCTCACTTCTTGCTCTGTGGTCTGCCATTTGTTTTGCTTTTTGCAAGATTTACACTGTGTTTCTCTTTGTGACACAGTGTGACTATGATGTTCCTGCTCTCGGTAGCAGATACGCAGCAAAGCTTTGCGTCTCCAAACATTTTGTGCTGCTCTCCAGTGCAACAAAAGGGAGTATATATCTCTTGTATCTTGGCCTACTTTTATCTTGCACAGCATGCGACCAAGCCTTTGTTCCACTGCCAAAGAAAGATGCATATCTCAATAGATTGTGCAATACATTACTTTTCTGCTTCCTTGATATTCCACAGCATGAGACGAGGCGTTTGTCCTTACATTGTGAGTAAGAAAACATATGGAACTATTTCTATATTTATATTTATTTCTCTTAGATACACATAGTGTACGTTGCAGTGTCCAAACAGTACAGGCATTATTAAGAGCTCAGGAAATGCAAATCTACTTGTATCTAGAATTCAATGCCACGAGGTTGGAAATATACCTGAAGCCAAATTAATGTTTCAGTCATTGGGTCAAGCAGAAAGAAAACATGAACAAAGTGCGTGTGTAATTGATCAGACAAAGCTTTTATCCCTTTGAAAAGAAAGCCGCTTGATTTCTTTGTCTAAAGAAAAAAAAGAATGGACTCTCTTTGAACCTTCTTTAAATCCTGTTACAGTTGAAACCGAGGGCACGAGCGTTGCATATGTTTGTGCACTCGCTTGTGTGTCAAAAGTGTCGTGTGTGTGTGATCACACTCTGCCAGCTTTTGAAGTATCTCCACATAGGCATGTATAATGTCATTATTTCATATTGGCTCCGTGGCAATAAACCAAAGGTTTATGGGTGTTGTTTTCTGTGAGTGTGTGTGAGTCTGGTGGTGTGTGGATAAAGCAGTGGAGACAGGTGATGTGGGGGCGAGAGTTAAAATAACAAATACACATTCTCCCCTGGGGTTGGCTTGATCCAATCAGCCACCCTCTGCCATTCTCACACACGCACACACACACACACTCTCCCTCTCTCTTACACCAGCTGTGGCTAATGATGCGGTGGCAGTGGCTGTATAGCCGCCACATGTGGTCTCTTTGTCTGAGCCCAGCGGAGCACACATCACTCTCATATGCTTCAACCTTCAGGGATCATCAAAGGCTGCGGCTATTTTCAGTCCGTCGTGTCAAACTGATGTTGATAAGCCGCCATGAAAGGCCTGTATTAGTATGTTTATATTTAGCTGGAAAGTGATCTGATCGTGGGATCAAATCTTGTGCTAAAATGATTTTTTTTCTTGCATTTTGCGTGACATTGAATAAGTCATAATGATCGATGAATTGCTTGGAAAACTGATTATTTAAAAACTTAATCCAGACAATACGAGTCAATTTTGATCAAAAGATCTCAGTTGTTTTCATTTATTTTTGAGATGACATAACAACCATTTGTGAAATTGTCGATGTTGGTGGTAAAGTTGATTTCACTGACAGGAGGCGGCATCAGTCAAAAGGAGCCTTTGGTTTGTTTCCAGTGGCAAACAACAAATATTTGCCTTGTATATAGTGGACATGGTGCTCCTTTTCAACACAGGCGGGTCCTGCTCGTTTTAGCTCAGCGGTAGAAATCGCCAGAGTAAGCAAGTTATAAAGCAGAAGGTTCCCCGGGTTAATTGGAAGTGGACTTCAAATGAGTTTTTTAAAGAAGGTAGACATGTTTGCCCTCATTGGGTTTGTTGACTGACAGTAGTTTATTAACAGTGTTTGGAGAGATGAAGGAACTAAAATAAAAAAGTAAAAGGTTGAATACATAAACAGTGAAGTTTCAACATAAAGTGACTACAGGAGATAAAGCAAGTGTAGAAAAGATCAATTTGCATTTTGGCCTTTTACCAATTTTCTTCAATCTATTCATTCTTAAAGACAAACAAGTCAAACATTTTTAATGAAGTCTTAAACACACTCAGTCAATTAAGACCCACAGTTTACTTCAATAGATCATTTTTAGGAGCACAATGCATCAAGAAATGATGCAGACTTTTCTATGTGTATCTGATGTGGGAGAAGATGTGGATTTTCCCAGCTGGCACTGGCTAGGTAAAGCCAATAAAGAGTAATCAGAGTAAATGACATGATCCGTTTACACCGACTGGCTGAACCAAGTTGCGTTCGATGAGCTGAACACAGTCAGGACACACTTGCAGTCCCAGAGGTGGCTCGAAGTGATATTCCAAGTGGGATCATTTTCATTTTTCAACACTTTTTATCCAAGTTTAACTTGTTTTATCTTCCGCCCTCCAATATCCTGCATCCCCCGGGTCGTCGGGTTGGTTCACTGCCAGCTTTATTACCGTGCTTTGATCTTCAAGAGGCAAATTCAGGTCAAGGGTGAGACACTTCTTGATGACTGCACACTTTGAAAATCCGGCGAAGTCGATAGGAAAACTTTCTTCGCCCATCATGGTTATTGTCATCACTTCAGTTAGCTACTGCTTTTTTATATTTGATGGGCACAGTTCTACGCATTTACATCTTTTTTGAGTACACATTGGAGATTTTAAACCAACAGTGCTTTGCTGAGAAATAAGACTTGAGGTGTGGGGCCACGCTGCACCCCCTCTTTGTCTGGTTTATGTAGTCCGAACAGTGACCTTAAATCTCTGAGGATATTACAAAGCTTTTTTTGCAGTGAATACTTGAGTTTGTATTTAAGCAGCGGCCTTTTCCTCTGTGCATGTCTGCGTGTTGCTTTTCTCTGTGACCACAGTGCAGCTTATTTAATTAACTTCAGCCTGAGTAAATAAAAATCTATATAACACTGAAGCACTAAAGTCGCTTTTGTTTGCGAGATCGCAGCAACACTATTTTCCGCTCTTACAGTACAAGGATAAAGTCTTCTGCAGACCATTTGGTCCGCATATATATGTTTTTGTTTGTTTGTCTTTGCTTTTTTTTTTTTTTTCCTCCGGTATAACCTTTACTTTGTAATAGAAACTGAAAGGTCACACAGCGGCTCACTTAAGATTGAGAATTCAGAGGTACAGCGAGCCCCATGGCCAAAGAGCACCACCGATTCTCTAAAGATCAGAAAGAGAAGCAGGCAGAATAACTGAGAAAGAGCAGAATGACAGTGAGGCGCGAGCAGGCGGCAAAACTTGAAGAATAACACCAAATATCCTCCTTTTTGGCATCTGAGATTTCCATTTCCTAATGCGAAGGGAGGAGGAAATTAAACAACGTGAATTAAACAACGCGGCCTCGGACATTTACGCACCCTCCATAAAGCTCGGACAGGCTGAATTTATGAGGGTTTGGACCAGTAAATACAGCACTCAGGAAATGTGATTAGGCTCATAAATAGGATAGTTTCCCGCTGTTCCACCCTTCACCCAAAGCACCTTGCGAAAGCATATGCTCGGGACATTTTCCTCCTTTTCTGCACTGCTGCCCTTGGGGCTCCATATCGTGGAGGGTCAACTGAAGATGAAGGTTTTTACTATTACAACTGTATGATTTCTGTAACTTAATGCAAAACATATTCCTCTAGACAATAGTCCCCTTATTCGTGATTTGTATTTCTTTTTTTTTACATCCTGCCTCACAAAATCCATTTTATTTGCTTGTAAATTTTATATTTGATTTCTGAAACATATTAAATATGGCAGTAATTCAGACAATAGGCTCTTGTTCCTTCTCTCTCGCTTACACGATGGGGCTGAAAGATCACAAGACAGTCTTGATAGTCACTACAGAGCCTCCTCCCCTCCGCTTATTTATTTATTCGCTCACTTGGATTTTCAGCTGTGACATTTCCTCAAAGCTTCTTCTGTGTGGAACAACTGAACAATGAGATTATAACAGCATCCTATTATAAGTCTCTCCATCCCTCCTCTGTTTGTCAGCGGGAGAGGTTGGAAAAAAACAAGATTATACCAACACTCAGTTCTTTTAGTTTTCTTCTTTCCTCTCGCAGATTGACTGTTTTAGATGAATATCACTTTCAAACCACCTCCTCCCTCCACCCACTCAGCCACTCAGCCAGCATGCTCAGGGTGGATCAGATGTGGAAACACTATTATAACGTGATCACACACTTTCTAATGTAGTTTTTAAGCAGAGGACTTAAGTTGAACAGATTTTTCAACATTTCCAGTCTAAAATCAGATAAGACAAAATAACTCAATGTGCGATTATCATCTCTCGTTAGCTGCATTTCTGTGATCATTTCTCCTCGTGAACCGCTGACCTCACCTCCTCCTCCTCCTCCTCTTCCTCCTCTCTGTCTCGCAGGTGGAGTGGCTGAAGAACGAAGAGATCATCGACCCGGCCGAGGACAGAAACTTCTACATCACCATCGACCACAACCTGATCATCAAGCAGGCGCGCCTCTCTGACACGGCCAACTACACGTGCGTGGCCAAGAACATCGTGGCCAAGAGACGAAGCACGACGGCGACCGTCATCGTTTACGGTGAGTTTCCACGCCATACGCCGCCAAAAGCTGTAATTACTCTTATTTAGGTGATCTATTTTCATGAGTGTCTGTGTCATTTTTATCTTTTTGTGCCTAATGTTTCACTGATATGACACCTTTTTTTTTTTTAATGCTAGCTGCTACCCGACAATGTCTCCGGCCTCCATCTGCCACATGAAATTAGCTCTACCGCCGTGCCAGCGAGCGCTCTCTTTGTGATTGGCCTGATATTCCCACATCACCCTCGACCTCGCCCAATTAAAACCCGCCAATCGCGCCTTCGGTTTCAGATTAGAGCACTCGGGCTTTCCAAACGCCGGCGCTCTCGGCCAAGAGTCCCCGACACCAAATGAATTGCGCAGCATATGGCGCGATAACAGCTGCGAAAAACAACGCGGCATAACTTTGAATAGCTCACTTCTGATTGGGGTTAGTCTGTTTTTCAGGCACAGCTCTTCTCCTCTCTATCTTTTTTTTTTAACTTAAAATGAAGACAAAAAAGCTCTCTGAGAGGTGGAAAATGCCTCATATGCCTTGTCTCACTTTTATCTTTTTTTTTTCCCCCCATTTTACCAAATGCCAGCCTGACATGAGAGAATGGGAAACATTTTGAGGAGAAACAATGTATAGCAGAGCACTCACACACAAACACACACTCACACACACACACCTCAAATACAACACTGAGTCTATTCACCGGTAGGAGTGTTTCAATCAAAAAATAACTGTGCATGTGTGCGTGTTCGATACAGACAGCACGGGATGGAGTGGTTTGACACTGATGTATCCTTACAGAAATAGATTGTTCAATCTGCGGTTCAATCTTCTCGGCTCCACAAGGGCCCGGCTGACACTGTTGACAAGGTGAAATAGTAGCGGAAAAAACATAGGAACATAAGGGAGGGAGAGAAAAAAAAAATTGGTGCAGCTTTAGACGGAGAGGGAGAGACAGGTGAGGAGGAAGGAGAGCGGAGGTGAGTGAGACCGACAAAGAAAGGGCAGAAAAAAAAGCAGAGACAGGAGATGATAAAAGTGACTGATTTTACCAGTTACTTTCTCTTTGATGATTCATTTCTAATTGGCCGTTGGGTTGGGAAAAAAAATGAGTGGGCGCCGTCCACTGGGCAGAGAGAGAGAGAGAGAGAGAGAGGAGAGGAATCTCAACCCACTGCACCTCTCCGGATGTCAGCTCTCTCTCCCTGGGTGTCCTTGTGACTCATTCTATCTTTATACCTGATTTCTCACTTCTTTTTTCCCCCTCTCTGTCTCTCATCTGCCCTTATCATTTGTGCACCATGCTGTCACAAAAAAAAAAAACAACAAACACAAACTAATGAACAACACTCTGGTCTAAATGTGACAGGATGCAGGGAAATCTTGCAGAGGTAAAAAAAATAAATGAGTGACAACAAGAGGGAGGAATTGGAAAAATGTAAGATGGAGGAAAAAATAAAAGCATGCCGACTATGAAAACACACACATGGCTGGTGAGGATTCAGGACCACGATTCCTCTTACAATAGTTATTTTTTTTCCCTCCTCGTGCTTGCTCCAACAACAGAGGTTCAGGGTTAAGTAATTTGCAAGCAGCATGACAGCATGTGGAAACAGTGGGGAAAATTGTGCTACAGTAGCAGCAGGGTAATCGAAAAGTTGCACAAGGCCCCGTGTGTGTGTGTGTGTTTGGGTGTGCGTGGGTTAGTGTGTGTATGGTTTCGCCGTGCAGGAAAACCCAGCTGTTCTCACTAAACTTCAACAACCCAGCCTCCTGGCATCTGTAAAGCACACACTGACTCCATCAACGCAAATACTTCAATTAAATCAAACAACACATTAAAATTAGAGATTTCTCCATCGAGGACGATGCCTCCGCAGCACAATGGGATTTTAATACACCCTGTGCCATGTAATTGCTTCCTCACAGACCTATTTTGGATAAACATCGCAAAAAACTTGAGGCTTTCGTATTACTGTTTTCCACTACAAATTGCTGTTCAATTCGAAATGCTTTATTCGTCCCTCAAGGGCCAATTTGAGAAAGGTGAGTTTGCAAACACAAACACACAAATATGGCGCATCAGAAAGAGGCACATAATGTCAAAAAGTGTCGAAGTGCTGTTGCGTTCATCAATCTTAACACAAGGTAAACAGAACGGGACATTGGCCTCTGGAACAAAACCAAACTTCTTTCTATTTGTTTGACAGCAGGCAATATAAAAGACATTAGCTGAGCGTAGTGTGTGTGTAGTGAGGTGAGGCTCTGCGAGGGATCTATGTGTTTAACCAGCGACTTTAAAGCCAAACAACTTCTTTTGACAGAAGGTCACAGAGGGATAAAATGGCGCTCGCCGTTTCGTCGAAGCGTCTTGATTAAGGCGCGTGTGGATTAACTCGTTTGCGGATTAACGTATTGATCAAGCTGCTGATCTCTGTCGCCGCAGTGAATGGCGGCTGGTCGACCTGGACGGAGTGGTCGGTGTGCAACAGCCGGTGTGGGCGGGGCTTCCAGAAACGAACCCGAAGCTGCACTAACCCCGCCCCTCTCAACGGGGGGCTGCCCTGCGAAGGAGCGGCCATCCAGAAGCTGACCTGTACCACTCTGTGCACAGGTAAGTCTGTGCTGGTCCAGATTTATGTCATCTGAACAACTTTTTTTCAGTATACTTCACTGTAAACACGCTGTATTTGCTTTGTACTGTACTTTTTTTTTCTTTGTCCTACTTTACTTTCCAAGTCACCTGTTCTGTCCTGCTACATTGCACTTTCATCCTTTTTTTTTGTAATTTTCTGCCCCATATATGCTACACTTTGGGGGGTTTGGGACACAATTGAGGACGTTATCCTCGGTCTCATCTCTGTTGTTTCTCAACTCTTGTCTTTTTAATGTTTCTCTTCCCTCGGCTCCTCCCCCCCCCTCTAGTGGACGGTGTGTGGACAGAGTGGAGTAAGTGGTCGGCCTGCGGGACAGAGTGCACCCAGTGGAGGAGGAGGGAGTGCAACAACCCGGCGCCTAAAAATGGAGGGAAGGACTGCGAGGGGCTGGTCCTGCAGAGTCAGAACTGCACCGACGGCCTTTGTATGCAAAGTGAGTGGATGATGAATCTTCCCGAGCGGAGGCCCCGACACGTCTCCTCTAAGCACACCAAAGCCGCGTCGTATATCAAGCGGGAACCATGAAAAATGAGCGCGCCACTTGGAACAAACGCCTCAGAGTGTCTGCTTCGGTTGACGATTGACTAGACTGAGTGATTAGGGAGGCCGGAGAGCCGGTGATGCTTTTTAGGCAGCAGAGATGGTGAATGAAGTGAAGTAATGGCGATCAAATTTAGATCCATAACTACCATAGCATCCATAACTTAGCTGATATATTCAGTTGTTCCTGAATATTCTTAGTAAATCTTTGTGTGCGTGAATCCTAATGTCACTGTGCTGTCTTCTCCTTCATCTTTCTTTAGCTTGTGTATGAGTTTACTGGTCTGTTGCAGCACAGTTTGGCAGACTTTGCTCTTTTCCTTCCCGCCTGTCTCATTTCTCACCTTTCTCTGTACGTTCTTCCTCTCCTCCATCCCTGCTACCATCACATGTCTGCATTGCCGCCTCTTTCCGTCGCCTCTTCCTCTTCTTCCTCCCGACCCACACTGTGTTTTTAAAGCGATCTGCTCTCGCTCCGCTTTACAGATGCACTTTCTTCCAGTGCGCATCCGTGTGTGATCTGCGGGAGGGTTTCTTGGCGTCATCGTGATTAACCTCACTTTTCCCCGCTCTCTTGTCCGTTACTCAAGTGAGAAATACCTGTTTTGTAAAGGAAGTAATGACACATGATGATGATGATGTGGAACAATCATCCAAAATCTCCTCACAATTTAGTGATTTCTGACACCGGTAAGAAAAGAAAAAAAATTTGTCAATTTTTAAAGCCACATGGAAAATATGGGCTGAGTCATTATGGCACAAATATAGCAGCCGCAGTTTTTCCAAGGTGGAGGCAATTATATTTGTTGACTTGTAGGAATAGTGCTTGTTACTCCCTGTGCTCAGAGTAATTGGCAGACAAGCAGCTGACGTGAAGAGAGAGAGAGCATGAGAGAGAGAAGAGGGAAAAAAAATCAGAAAAATAGTCCTTTTTTTGTTTTTTTTATGAAGTGCACACACACACACGCTCGTAATTATGCCATCAGTTCTCGTTAATCTCTCTTTCCGAACAACATGGTGACCGTACAGACATTTTTCCTCAATGGCAAGAATTCTCTCTCTGTTTATCCAAAGACGTTCCACAAAGAAGGAATGTTTCCATGAAGATGGACCAATTTCCAGAGTCAAAGTCAGAATTGTCCTGACCTGATGACACAATACAAATACTGCAGAAACAGCGACACAGAAAACATTAACCACGCAGCACTCATTTGAAAATTATTGAGACTGCTTGTCTCAAACAGTCAAAGCAAAAAAAAATCCCTCTGATGGCCAGAAGGTTACATGAAAGTGTGCTGATCTAGTCTTATTGATAGAGACGTTGTTGTGTGTGACCTTTATTTTACCTCAATGGCCTCTTGAGATTAAAATCTGGTTTTGGAGAGAGTCTCAGTCGAAATGTTAGTGAATAGTTGTGCCCTTTCGAGTCCTGAACTTACTTCCCTTCATGCATCCTTCATATGCAAATGCTTCAAATTACATTAATGCATACACTCTACATAGTGTCCTCATCTTGTTGTTATTATTGATTTTATAATCTAAGTTATAAAAGTTATTGGTGATTTAAGATGTGCTGTGCAGTAATATGATGTCATATGAAGTTTGCATCGTCTATGTTTTTGGCCATCTTCTTTAACACTCTTAGAAAAATAGACGTTGATTCTTGCTGCAGCATTCTTGGTCAAATAAAGGTCAAATAAATGAAAAAGTCACAAGCACGCTGATGGGAGAAAAATACTTTATCAGTGAGCTCAGAGCCTTCAGTCATTTGTGCCGTCGCCTGTGTGAGCGCGTGACTTCTCTCTGCCGCCCAAAGGGAGTGTGGATAACAGTGATGATTTAATAGACGGCCTCTGTCACGAGCGATGGAATAACATCACGAAATCCCTGAAAAGACTCGTTATCGACAGAACTTACTGTGCATACGGAGCCCTGCCCGCCCCCTTTTCGCGACGTATTATATAACAAGTCTCTGGTCCATCACGAGGACTCCCCCGGGCCTGTGAGGTATGGCCACAGAATCTGGGCTAAAACCTAGAGAGGTATAGATTTAGGCTCATTTCCCCTGATTGATTTTCTGTCTTTAAAATGACTCCACAGACTTGGTTTTATGTCAGCACTAATGTTTCAGCTGTTTCCTGTAGCATTTACTGGAATTCATGAACTGTGTGTGTGTGTGTGTGTATGTGTATGTATGTGTGTGTGCGTGTGTGTGTGGTTGTTGCAGGGGGCTTCTGCATGCACAGCAATTTTACACGTAGAGTGTATTTGAAAAGGCTTGAGGTGATCTCTGTATCATTCTTCCATTCATTTTATGAGTGATGGGTTAATTTAAAAAAAGTTTTTTTTTTTTTTTTTTAACGCAGAAAATGCTGTATTGTGCTCGGGTCCAACATTCATTTTAAGTTTTTTTCGCATCAGTGAAGCACCAAAGTGTTTCTCCCTCTCCTGTAACACACAGGTCTTCGCCTGAAAGTAAGCGTCGCTGGCACAACTAAAGATATTAACGGCAATTTGAGTTTCTGCAGCATAATATGTATCTGCAGCATTTAAAACACCAGACTCGGTGTAATAAAAGAAAACGTACAGCGTGCTGCTTTTAAAAGTTGTAGCTTTGAGGGTTTCGGGCCTGTGAATGAACAGATAACGCTCCGTCAATGCAGAGGGGGAGTTAATGTTTTAGATGGTGCTCTGTAATTGACTTTGTGCTCAAAAAGCACTTCACTCCTCTCTCACTCTCTCTCTCTTTTTTCCTTTTCTCTCTGTCTCTCTCTCTCTCTCTCTCTCTCTCTCTCTCCGCCAACACCTCCCGCCTCTCTGCTCGTCTCCTCCACCGTCCCTCGCTGCCCTTTCTCTAAAGTTGTCCTGTTAAATCCTGAGAGGTAGAAATCCATTTGACCTCCCTCCTGCCCCGCGTGGAGTGCCTCCTCTCTTTTTTCTGTGCTTATGTGTTTATCTGAGAGTTATATCAGTGAGTCTGTATATATATATATGTGTGTGTGTGTGTGTGTGTGTGTGTCATTGTGACAGAAGCTGTAGGTCTTTCAAGCTTTTTTTCCCTCTTCTTTTTTTTTTTTTAGAGTTGTTTATGTTGTTTTATATCTTTTGGCCTGTTGACATTTTTCTGACACATCGATCAGGATTCTTGGAGCAGATTCACTCGGAGCTCCACTGTGTCATCCTTGAGTGCATGACATTTCGCTGGCTGCGTACTCCGAGAAAGGTGTGTGTGTGTGCACGGTGTGTGTGCGTGCATACCCGCGTGTTTCCGTGCATGCTACATAACAGCACCTCCGCGGCAAGTAGCATCTGCCGCGCGGTCTCTAAAACCGCAGTAATCACCAGAGATAGTGGCTGTTACGTAACGTCAGCGTTTGGATGGAGAATTGAGTCGTGTTTGTGTTGTATTATACAAAACCATCAGCGGTGTCAGCAGGTACATCAAACAAGCCGTCTCCCCGCCAAAAGCCCCATTCTTCCCGCTCCTGTTTCTTCTTATTGTGGCGTTTAATCGCCTTACTTTGTCGCATTGGTTCCCACTCCGCATTCTAGCGGTCTTCTGCTCCTTCTTCGTAAAAAAAAAAATTTAAAAAGCTCTGTCCTCGTCTACGCCACCTCTTCTTCTTCATCTCTCAGCTAAATCATGCACGCTTCATTTTCCCGCCACCGCGTTTCCATGTTTGTTTGAACAATCGCGCTGTAATCGGGACGTGATAAATCTCCGTCATAGCTCGTTGCCCCCCCGCCGTCGCCGTCAGCACGACATTTCTTAGCTGCAGTCGTCATTTATTGAGAGACATCTGATGAAATGTGAATTATGTGGCTGAATCACGGTAACCTTAAAAATTCTTTTTAAAAAAAAGAAAAGAAAGGGCAGATCACGCGAGCGGCACTGTATGTTTACGCCGGCGCGTCGCCCCACTTGACCTCGCTGGGTTTTTCTTGCCCTTCGGTGCCGAATCAGTGCGCCTCGTGCGTCCAGCTGGTCTGTCAAGAGGCTTTTAAGCGCACCATGTTGCCGTGTTGCCTTTATCAATTATACACCAGCGCTTCAATTATACATCAGTACATCAGCGGTTCATCTGTGTCATAGACCTTCTGTCTGCCACGGCTAAGTGGACCACTCAGCATGACACAGCAGTAACTGTCTTTCTGTGTTTCTCAGTTTTTACTCCTAAAAGGGACTTTGTTTTTGTTGTTTTTCTTTTGATTTTGATTGCAAAGCCAAATACACTTAAAGAAAATAAGAAAGACCAAAGAAAAAAAAAACTGTGGCATTATTTTTTCTGTCTGTGTCTTGTCATGTTTGTCCCATTTTATTTGACTATTTGACTGTTTGATTTTGATCGTTGTGTTCCTCTCCCCTCCTCCATCCATTCCACCATCCCCTCCTTTTCCCGTCCCAAGGTTCATTTTTTCAGAAGTCCACTGAGCCCAAAGAAAAGAGTGATTTGGGAATCCCATGTAAGTTGATGTTTTTTTTATGTTTTAATTCATCATCATCATCATCATCATCCCTTTTCCTTTTGTCTCGCTCATCTCTCCTCCTCTGCCTGACCTCTGTTCACCCCTCGTTCTATTAGATCGCATCATTTTAAGGTTTCTTGATGAGAGTTTTGTTCTCATCTCGTGATCTTCTCCCTTGATGGGCTGATCAAACAAAAGTCTTCAAACAGCCTCCTCGCGTTTTCGACAACTTCACTTTGCTCTCAGACAAAGGAAGTCGTCGTAGATTAACTTACTTCACTTACACTTTTACTTGTGTCATGGAAATAAGAAATTACAAGGCAATCAGGAAGTCTTTTAGTTATTCAAGGTTAATGTTTCTATAAATGTGCATATATATCCAACACGTTAATGTACAATTCTTTTACGATTCTCTATGTATAAAATGGTAACCACAATTTCTGCACAAATGCTTTGTATAGTTGACTTTCTGCGCCAATTTTTACTGCATTTTCCTATTACTTCATCTATGGAAAACAAACAGACAGAAGCAAAACTAATCTCCTGTTATACATTAAGTCTTGTTTAATCCTGGTTCTTTATACATCTTTAGATTTTCTCTTGCATCGAAGGTCTACTGAAACATAATCAGGCTTCCATCATTTAAAATGTAGCGCAGGATCCCCGGCTTGTGTCTCTGAAATGAATGCGCCACAGCGGTGACAGATCCCTTTAATTAACTTGATTCCTCCTTCCTTCCTGTCTGATAGCGGTGAATCGATTCTGCACCAGTTCGCTTGATTCACAATTTGTGAGTTTGTTGCAGCTGTGGTCATTTTGGAGGGTGGCCAGCCACCTTTTTGGATCCTCGCCAAAGTAGGCAATTTGCCTTAGTTGCGAACACTTGCTTTGTGTTTACAAGCGTATTGGCTCACTTAGAAGTCAATGGAGCGCGGTCCGACTGCGGACAATGAACTGGGTGAAATTTTTATTTGCTTCCACCAATTTGATCCATCTTTGCAGTATCATGCAAGTGAATGACTGATACGTCAGAGTAGCTCATTGCTAATGCATCATTTGTCGAAGAGGCACTTTTTTTTTTTAAACAGGAAGGCACAAGATCATTAAGAGCTGTGAGAGTTACTTAATGAGTAATAAAAATGGCGAGAGATTATATTAGGATGTAAAAATATACTCCTCTCTTTGTACCCTGCTGTCTTCCCTCTCTTCCTCTTCCTCTCCACCTCTCTCACCGTCTGTATCGGTTCCTCAAAGTGACACAATGAAGAGAGATTTCCTCCAAACTGCGAGGGAGACAGATTCCGTGAGGTGCAAGAGGGGGGAAGGACCTCTGCCATTTATTATTAGCGGCCTTTTTAACTTCTCTCATCGTGGGAGCTCTCGCTTTATCTTCAAAGCGATCCGCGGGCGTCTGCGATGCGTTCTAATGACTCTCGTTAAGGTTCTGCTCAAGCAGTTTCATCATCCCGGTGTGTTTTGTGCGACGACTGGCCCCAGACAGACAGATAGAGAGAGAGAGAGAAGCGGGGACGAGACAGAGGCCGTCATCGCTCATTTAACAGATTGTCACTCTGGTTTTAATATTCAAAAATACAGTCGGTAACACGAGCGCTGGGAGGTCGCTCGAGTGGCTCTGAGTCTCGCTAATCGCCAAGACGGCTCCGTGTTCTCAAAGTACGACTGCAGATGTAGATGTCGTCTGTTGCAGATCTGATTTTAACAGTCAGACTTTCACATTCGTCTTCGCGTCGACGCCGGGTCTTCGCCGTGCCGGCCGTGTGCATTAATGTCGGCTGAGCTTCAAAACGTGCGTGTCACTCAGGCGCGATCGGGTCAGATTACAAATGCAATACTGACCACCTCCATATCTGGTTCAACATCCAGCAGCCGTGTCAGCAAAATCAGATTCTGCACCCGCGACTGTCAGTTAAAAAGCAATGTGGATGATTCACGCTGCTGCAGGAAGAGTTTATGGCTTCATCATTATATAGGTCCTGAGATTTCTATTTCTGAAACATGGTTCTCACTGTATTTTTTTATTTGGAACACAACTTCTGTACCAAAAGAAGAAAAAAAAAGATGACAACCATTTTCTCCTGAGAGATGGTTCATGATTTCAAGGTGACTGGGACCTGGTTTTGGTCTCCTCAAAAGTCTCAAACACACCTTCACACCTCCAACATGCTTTCTGTCACATTAAAATCTCTGTTAGTCATTACGGTCACACAGCAGTCACAGCCAAGCAGCTGTCACTGCGGGATATCTCATATATGAAGTTTGCAAACCATGACCCTCAGGCCAGGAGAAAAAAAAAAGCCAATGACAAATCCGTATCATAATTATCGCCGCTTTATCCTGAATTTGCACCCTAATTTGTGAGCTTACGTGTGTCTTTTTCAGGGAGTGTGACATAGCTGTTTGTGTCAGTGTCAGACCAGCTTCGCTCGAGGCGGCGTGAAGGGCGGCAGCCGGCTTCTGCCAGTATTTTGTGATTCATATTTGTGGTGCTGAAAGGGGTCATAATGTTCCAACAAGTTGCACTGAAAGGCTTCGTGTTCAGTCCATTCATTAAACGTCTGCGATTGCACTATATTACAGGGCTGTTACACAGTGCACGAGATCTAATGACTTTATATATGAGGAGCTGTTTGCAGGCACAGAAATACACCTTCTGGCTTTAGTGACTCCAAACTGGCTCCGTATTTTATTTCTTGGCACAAACAACCGTCAAGTGTTTTTTTTCATCCCCACTATAGACGATAAGGATAGATGCATTTACAAATGACTCCTCGCTCCCTCTCTCTCTCTCTCTCTCTCTCTCTCTCTCTCTCCCTCTCCCTCTCGCTCTTCCTCTCTTCCGCTCATCCTCGCCAGTTACTTAGAGCGGATGTGTCTGCCAGGAGTGCAGTATGGGTGGTGTTTGCATGTTTGTGCCAAGCGAGATCAAAAAGGCAGTTGAATGAGTTTCAAGTAGTGATTGTCCACAGCTCCGCTTTGGATGCAGATCACAGAGGAGATAGAGACGAGCTTAGCTGAGTTATCCTTGTTTCCCCCTTCTTTAAATCCTCTCCGTGGCAGATTGGACGGACTCCGAGAATGACAAACAGCTCAGCCAATCGATAGACTGCGATCCATGCTGACTGAGGGTGAGCCGGGCTTCTGTTCTGCTAGCCCGTGTGTGTCATCAACCACGTGAGAGTGTGTGTGTGTGTGTGTGTGTGTGTGTGTGTGTGTGTGTGTGTGTGTGTGTGTGTGTGTGTGTGTTAAATTTCAGCAATTTCCTGAGCCCCAAATGTTTATCAGTCACACACATTGGCACACAAATACGATTACCAAACCGAATGCGACCAAATTCCCAGATTTTTGTTTTGTTTCTAGATAAATAAAGTTCTGCCAATTGCAATGCCCATTATTATTATTGGACACAATGAGGAACAACATCAGTCCACACACACACACACACACACTCTCGCCTGTACACTCCAAACAAACTGAACTTGGCATGTTCACAGTGAGCACTGGCAAAATGATTTTGGTTTTACAACCGAGAACCATTTGGGCTTGATCACACAGACACGACGCAAACACAGCATTCAATCTCACTCAGGGAAGGTAACACAGCTGATGACAAATTGCAATGAATACTTTCCATGAAAGGAGGCGAAAAACCGTGTCAACAATATGATTTCTCATTTTCTACTACCCACTCTGGGCATATTTCACCCTCATGCTCCCCCGATGCCAAGATTTTTTTTTTAAACTAGCACAAATCAAAAATCTGTTTGCAAAGATTTTTACATTATATTAGTTTTTCCTCTTCCCTTGGGAACGTTAATACCAAAAGTGTCTAGGCCAGTTGTACATGCACACACACACACACGCATGTACATGACAGGAAACACATGCGTAGAGAGGAAAAAGTACAGCTTAAGATGCCGACACACAGATAGCAAGCGAAAAAAAGGGAGAATGTCAGCGCTGCATCTCACCTGAGCTGTTGTACAAACTGTGACAGACGGTCGCCGATGGGAGTAAAGATGTTCTACAAAGGTCTCTCATAGACTCACTCTCAAACACACACACACACACACCACTGTCTCCACTTCAGCTGTCTGAGAATTGTCTAAATTGGACCGATAGATCAATACAATCAGCACCTTCCCTCAGTTTCCTTCATGAAACATGTCCACTTTTTCTTTGCATGTTTGTGTGCATAGTGTGTGTGTGTATGTGTGTGTGTGTGCGTGCGTGCGTGCGCGCGTGCGTGCGTGCGCGCATGTGCGTGTGTCCTGACCTTTCAAACTCAACGTTCTCCCTCCTATAGAGAGCTGTCAGATAGCACTAGCTGCAACATCACAGACGTATCGTTTATTCAATTCCTTTCCACCGTGTCCACTGAAAGAAGCATATTTTTAGCATATCTAACCCTAACCCTATCTAAATCTGCCTTTAATCCTGTAAATCTGCCCAGGCGTTCTTTGTGAGTGTCAGCGCTCGCAAGACGGCCCGTAGAAATGAGCAGAGGTGCGCACATGTCAGTAGTCAGACTCCTTCCTCATTCTATCACTGCCCATTTTGTCATTCTGGCTTCACAGAGCGCAGCCTCAGGCCACGCTTAGATACACGCAGAGGTCCAAACACATTATCATTCATCTGGGTTTGGTCAGAAGTGCACACCCACGTTCAGTCCCTCTTTTTCAGCTCCCGTCCCGTCAGAAGAAGACAGCCTATTATCCAGGGCTGTCAGACAATAAAACAACATGAGGATGAAAGAATAGGGAGTTTTCAACCCAAACAATGCTTTTCTTTCTGTTTTGTTTTTTTTTTTTTAACATAGTTGCTCAATGAAATGAAAGCCCAAAGAAGTACGCACACACACACACACACACACACACACACACACACACACACACACACACACACACACACACACACACACACA
>JBAJHX010000076.1:21431120-21442726 GCA_037176925.1 Amniataba percoides | reverse complement strand
TATATTCAGCCATATTTTCAGTGTCCCATCATCACAGGGTGTAAGTTTTGTTTTCAGCCGTGAGGCCACATGTGATTTCATTCGTGATCACCGCCACGACTCTGCTGGTCACTAGCACCATCCAGTGGCTTTTGAAGAACATCATTTACGTTCTTTTGATCATCTGAAACATGTAAATACGTGATTATCATCTTCATCTTAATGACCTTGTATTAGCATCATATTTTTGTTTAGTGATCATTATTGTATTATTTACATTAACTTTTTTTTTGGTTGCCATTTTAATGTTTTTAAGGGGAAGGGGGATAAAATCTGTAACATATCAGTTAGTTGCCCTTTTTGTCTACAAAAATGTTCTGTCAGCAACTAACATTCCAGCTCCTGGTGTTTTTGTCAAAACAGCTGCGATTTAGAGCTAAAAGTCAAGACGCCTAAACTAAAGGGACTCATGTAAAATGAAGTGTAATATATTAGAGTTTTGCAGAATAGCATTGAGAACCAAGGCCGGCTTTCCAATGGAAGCACTGACTCAGGTCAACGGTGTCTGACGAGGAGGTGCAGCTCCAACAAGCCACCTTTGACGAAAGATTAACAGCCTTATTTTTAATGGCTTTTGACTAGTTGTCAGATACGCATGGGGGACACGGACTCCACTCCCCATGTTAACAACAGCAGGGACCCTCAGTTTTAAAGGAAATACATGTAAAGTATCTAAAAAAAAAAAAAAACTTAAGTTAGGATATTTCTGATCTGAACTATGGAGAGACGCCATATAAAACTAGACATCAGACATGCAGAGGAGACACTGAGGAGGATATTATAAAGAGAAAAACAAGTAGGCTGACAAACAAAGGCTGAGTTAACACCGGTACAAAAGGTCAGATCTTTACCTCTTCGTGACAGATTTCATCTTGTGGCTGTCCATGCGGGAGGAAACCTTGAGACATTGATTTTTTTTTCATATTGATTTTTTTTCTTTGTTCAGTCAGTCAGAAATATGCGAGTAAAAAAAAAAAAATCTGATCTCTTGTGTCAAGGTAAAACCAGACATACAGGGGAGCTGGAGGCCTGAAAATGATGTGCGTGTTAATTTTGGACAGCCTTATTAGTCAGATTGAAAAATGACAGAGTGGATGGTTTGTATGTTTTCAGCTGCTGATGTCAGACACGAGGAAATCAAAGGGAAGAGTTGAGTACATTTTGAGGAAAAAAGCCTAAAACACAGAGTTTGTTTTCCGAACAAAATATGAACCCAAAGGTCACGACGATGTCTCTTTCATGCAATGCGATCATCAGCATCCCTCATCGCCTCCGATGCAGAATAAAAGATCAAATTTTAACCGATAATGTGTGTGCAAGGGAGCAATGGGGTAAGAAAATGTAAGTTACCGGTTGCTGTGTAACTTCACCCAAAGTCTGATCCTTGCAAAGTCTGCCGCTTAGCAGCAGGTTAGGCTGTTTGTTAGTGGAGTAGACGGAAAAAAGGGAGTTTTCATACGAGGAGGGGCAAACGTAGGCCTCCAGAAGGTGATCCTTTGTGATGTGAAAATGAAGAAAGTAGTGTTAAGATATCAAAGTATGTAAAAATATTTTCTATCCACAGTATGTACAGTTGTGTACTGTCAGCTATATTTGGCAAATAAAAAAAGAGCAGTACGGTTAGATACTAGTTTGTATGTTTCAATTTTTTTTTTTATTTAAGTTTCTTTCCTTTTTTGTAAAAGCAGTGTCTACTATGCAAATTTGGCATTTGTTATCATTATAGAAGTCTATAACTAGAGCTGTGCTTGTAAGTGCATTTTTATTTTACTATCAGGGGTGATTTAATTTGATTAGTGCGGGGTAGTGTTGGTCCATTTTAGCTAATTCTGGCACGCTTCATGAATCTTGCTCAATCTTGCTGAATGCTCGCCTCCCTATCTCCTCTAATTGTTTTCTGTACAAAGTGTAAGAAAGAATTTTTAAGACAATTAATAAATTATATTTATAAGCAACGCTGAACTTGTGAAGTGCATTTGGTGGCTTATTTTGACATAACTGGTTTTACACTTAACATTCTGCACGTTATACTATTCCTGCTTGTACTGTAAGGGAGAAAAGGTCAGACATGCAATTTGTAGACCATGAATATATATACATTTGATTTGCAATGCTTTGATTTTGTACCTTTTTTTCTGTGAAATTCATATTTCCAGGTCCCAGACTCAATAAGTAGCTGGATAAAGTGCCTTGAAGGGGAGGAAATTGAAACAGGAAATCCTTGTGGTGTCACTGTTTAACATGCTGTGTGCTCAGCAGCACCAGTGGATCGTAATGAGGTACGGCGCTTTTTTTTTTTTTTACAACAAAGAAAATATGGAGAGCGACTTGTTAGTATTCACCTCGTTCAACTACCACAAACTGTGCATCAGCCACGTGGATGAATGAAACACTTTATTGGGGGAATGTTCAACCTTTTTTACTGGATAAAAACACCACTTTCTCTCACAGACAACTACTGTAGGTACAGATTAAATAAGGCACAACACCCAAGAGGAAAGAAAGGGCAATGTCAAACACAACAAATCTGCCTTCAACCTTCAGCAGTGACATCCCATTATTTTCACTGGAAGAGAATAAAATTAAAAAAAAATAACAACAGAAGACTCTGACCTGAAGGACATTTCTGCAAAGATTTTACAAATGGACTGAAAAAAAAAAAAGACTGGATTAGTGCCATTTGAGGGGAATCTCAGCTGTGACGACAGACCTGGAAGCCCTGAACAGTCTGCTAACCGTGATGATGAAAGGTGTCCACATTTACCTTGAGAACCATTTCATACTGAGGCGGCAAGGCTGGTTAAGCTTCCTAATACTCGACTGCTATCATGTGAGAATTTGAATTAGCGGAGAAACTCGCCTGATAGGAGCCAGATGACAGATTTGTTTTTTTTTTTTCCTTTTTTTTCTTTTTTTAATGACTCAGACGCCATTTGATTTCGCTGCGACAGCTGCAAGTGGTTTATTATGGCGAGACATTTCAATGTGTATGAGGCAGCCCGGTGACCTTGTGATGCCCACAGAGTAATTCTCATGGCCGGGGATGTTTTCTAGGAACCACTCAGTGTTTGATTTTTATTTTTATACCCTAATCCATCATCAGCCGAGTTAACGGGAGCCTCTCTGTATTATTATTACTGAGGGCGACTGAATGATGGCAGTACCCCTAAACTAACACAGGCACAACTCCACACGTTTTATAATAGATCACTACATCGTCAAGCAAGAAGTCACCACTACAGTTAGTGTACAACAGTTTCTGGTTGCCTTCCTGTAATTGCTGTAAAGTGCCTACGGGAGGCGCCGTTCTGCTTCAATCGCTCCGTTACTTTAATGCCCCTCCACCTCTCCTCAGGTAGGTTTTTCTTTAGCGGAGAGCAAGGAAACACAGAGGCAGGTGGAGCCTCAATCCAGAATTTGTGGACATAGAAACTTTATTTTTCACATAAAGTCTTAATGTGTTTGAGTTTTACATGGAAAATCTTTTTTTTCATATCCCATCACAACTCAGAAAAAATACAGGTAGACCTTTACTTCAGTGTCTATAAACGGAACCAGCGTAAACAAAACTTTTTAAAGCATTTCTCTCTTCTTTTTTTTTTTCCTCATGTCACATAGTGTCAGTCACTGTAACCAAAAGCAATTTAAGAGTGAAAAAAAAACTGTTCAGTCCAATTACATCATAAAGGCAGTAGTGGGGTGACAGTGTTTGTTTTTCTTTTTTGAAAGGAGGTGTCGTGTCGCAATAACAGATTGCCTCTAAAGCACATCCTTTCCGCTCTATCAGTCGGACCTTCGTCTGCAGGTCGGGTAGCTTTCACAGAAAGCAGCGACGTATGATTCCACTCACTGGTCAGTAGCTTGTTTGCGTTGTTTGTGTATCTCTGTAGCTACAGTGCCAAGCCAAACTCTCTCTCTCTCCCTTTCTCCAAGGCCTTTGGAGCACGTGAACAGGAACAGGAACCCGTTTTTTTGTATCTGAAATGAAAACGTCTCATCTTCTCTGACGGACAGAACAGTGGCCCGATTGTTTCTGATTAATTTAAGTTTTAGTTTTTACCACCGTGGTCCTGTACTACATTTTTCAAAGGGGGGACTTGGACTGCAGAGTTCTGGGCATCTGGACTCAAAGCTTGTGATCTCCAAGTGATGATCGCGCTTCCTGTCCCGCCCTCCTTTTCCCAGGAAAAAAACAGGATTGTGCGGCCTGGACCGGAGCCAGTGTGATTGTTAATGCCCTTTCTCTGTGTGTTAGCACACACACCTGGCAGCGCCCGCTCACAGCTTGATGTCCTGTGATTCTGACATCTTGGCAAGTGTCTTTTTGACCCGCAGGGCCGTGAGGCGGGAGGCCGGGTTGTGGGCCCAGCATTCTGTCATCAGCTTCCCCATCTGTCTCAGACACTGTGGAGAAACAGATTTGTGTCAGCGAGGTCATTCATGCATGGGTGCACGTACGCACGTACATTATGATGCGTTTTACCTCATCGCTGGTCCATCGATTAGGAAAGGATGGTCGTAGCCTCTTGATGCAGACCACCTCCCTCATGTCTTCATATGACGGGTCTGTAGGAACCAGCTCATGGTACGGCAACTGGTACTCCTCAAGGATCCCTGCAGCAGAGGACGCACAGTTTGTCCATGTACTGTCAGACATGGTGTAAGGTACCTGTCTCTAAAATCTGTGTGTGCAGATGACATCACTTAGGTCGCAGGGAAAAGTAATCGATCCGCGATTCCTTCAGCCGCGCATGCGCATGGCCCAGAGGGGAACATGGAAGGCAACGCTGGACCAGGTGATGAAATAATTGAAGGTCCAGCGTTGCCTTCCATTTTCCCCTCTGGGCCATGCGCATGCGCGGTTGAAGGAATCGCGGATCGATTATTTCTGCACTTTCGTGTAGAAATTGTTAGTAATTGTTAATAATACGAATACAAGTTATTAATTACAGATACATTTTATTAACAGCTACCTTACATCACACAGACAAGATCCCACAAATATAACACACCCCATACTGCAGAGCCATCAAAGCTGTGCAGCTTTTATTGGTGGTGGTAGACTTTTTAAATGTGTTAAAAAAAAAAGAAAAAGAAAACATAAAAAGTGCATTTACTGTATTTACCTCCCGAGACACAACGTCGAGCAATCTCCCAGAGGATGAGCCCGAAGCTGTACATGTCGGCCATGATGTACGACTGGAAGTGGCTTCTGTTCAGAGTCTCGTCCAGGACCTCCGGAGGCATGTAGCGCTTCGTGCCGACTCTTGTGTTGGGAGGGATGTCTACCTCGTTGGTGTCGCTGCGGAGCCGAGATCAAAGTAACAATTTTTAATGAAAGATTAATTAGCTGCGAACATTACTGAACCCTCCTGAAATGACACAAGCTCAAAACGCTTTGATTTTTTTATGTAACATTTCCAATCTCGCACTAGAGCTTAAATTCAGCTTCATTTCAAGAATTAATCTCAAATATTTCATTGAATAGTTCGCGGCACACCTACCTGATAAACTTGACTGCCAGTCCCAGGTCGGCTATGCAGCACGTCCCGTTTCTTTTCACCAGGATGTTCTTGCTCTTCAGGTCCCTGTGGGCGATGGCGGGTTTGCCCTGGGTGCCGAAGATCTCGGTGTGGAGGTGACAGAGGCCCGACACGGAGGAGTAGGCCAGCCGCAGCATCGCTTTGTTGTCCAGAGTGGTGGATTTGAGGTAGTCGTACAGGGAGCCGTTCTCGTGGTAGTCAGTGATCAGGTAGAGCTGGGTCCAGGAGCCGGTTCCTTTAATGTCAGCAGCGATGAAGCCTGTGAATGGAGGGAGGGCGAAGAAAGAGGGTGTTTAACACCAGAGGAGTTACAGTGAAGTCAAATACTGCATCTCCATTTAAATCTCCACATCTGGCTGAATTTAACAAAAAAAAGATGAATTTCAGTAGTTTTAGCTCTAATAATTGAGAAAATATCATGTACAACTAACTGTCTTCATGGTTAACTTGAAAGTAAAGATGAATCGACTGAGCACAACCATGCTAAATCTGTATAAATACGGATAATTTCGAGCTTTAACATTTAGCCCAAATTCACCTGAGTTAACATAACTCTGACAATTGCCTGACTTGGTGCATTTGATGACACCCAGACAACAGATCCTGGTGCTCAACTTGAAACAAAAACGTACTGTCGACTGTGGAAGGCAGCATTATGCACCGCAGCGTCTACTCCGCCTTGCAGTTTACCAGCAAGTGATCTTTTGCCCCTCGACTTAATTACCATGCATCTTGTGGTGTTTAATTATGCAAGCTTTGGTTTGCAGTCTGTTGTTGTTGTCGAGGTTATAATTTTGTTGTGGTGTACGGTCTCTTGGCTATAATTGATCTGTTTTGGCAGCGAGCGCAGTGTGGTGCAGCATACTCGAGAACTTTTTTAACTATAGTGTTCACTTTTGTGATGATCTGTAAATAATCTATTATTGAAATCAATACACCAGTTTATCCGTAATCCATCCAAATCCAAGTCATTGAAAATTTAAGTGATGATTTATGATCATTTGGGATTACTGCCACTACATTAAAACACCCAACAAAGACTTATTTTTTATCTGTGCAATCAAATCCCTGTTAAATACTTTGTTAATTTGACCTTACCCAGTATGTTCTCGTGTCTCATCAGGACCGTCTGGTAAATCTCTGTCTCTCTGAACCAACTGGCCTCCTCGGTGGTGAAGAAAACTTTGACGGCCACCTTTTCTCCCCTCCACCTGCCCATCCACACCTCTCCGTAGCGCCCCTTTCCTATCTGCTTCACCATCTGGATCTGCTTGGCTATTGTTCTCTGCACCTGAGGAGGGGCAAAAGGGAACAACAGGGGTTAGGCTGGGTTAGATCGGCCGGTAAATCTACGCGTTTAGGCACATTTAGCACCTTTTATTTTAAAATGGAAACTTGCATAAAAGCAAACACTGTCTCTCCACATGCTTCATACATATGGAAACACATGAGATAAAACAATGTAGTTCAGTAGGATGCCATGGGCCCTATCGTGTGCATTTAAGGGAGCCACGGAGCATCTTTCCCATCTAACAGGTGCTTGGCTGAAATATGAGCATCTCACCAATAGGGGGAGCCCCGAGCCTGAGCCAGAGCTCTGCGACTGCTCTATCAGGTCCTTCAGAGATTCTCCAGGGGGGATGTAGGTCTCGTCCTGCTCCAGGCCGATGCTGTACCGAGGACGAGACTCCTGGCGCTTATACCTGGGAGAAAAAAAACACAGACCAGCTGAGCAATACAATCATGCACTGTGTATGATAATATTCGGGTCTTTAGAGACTGTAAACCTGCAATAAATTGGATACCTGAAGTAGCAGAAGACAATAATGGCAGCCAGAATAATACTGCACACGGTGACTGAGATCAGCAAGGCCATGTGGTGGATTTTTCCATCTACATAGACTGGAGAGGTGGTGGAAAAAAAAGGGGGGGTGGGGTGGTGGGAGAAGGAAGGTATGGTGGATTAGAAGAAAGCGGCAGGATAAAGGTGTGAATGAATAATATGTGCTTCCCCCCCCCCCATTTTTTCTCTTTTTTTTTTACCAACGACAGACACAAATGTGATTGAAAAAAATGGACATTATTGAGAAGAAAATGCTTGGAATCACTTTTCAGAGAAGAAACTAGAGAAAGAGAACATAAAATAAAATAAATAATCAAATGTAAATGTAAATGTAATAAAAACCTCTCAAATCCCTAATAGAAAAAGAAGGATGAAATTGAGAGAAATTACGCCAAGAAATCAGTTATCCGCGCACGTCACTTGAAGGAACCAATGTACAGTAAATCAAGTACAAATCATATTTCACTCATCAATTTTTCATTTTCTTCTGGCACACACGCTTTTTTCCCTCAAGGCTCCAGTCGACAGAGGGAGGAAGCCCTCAGCCGAGTCGATGAATTCTCTTCCTGATCCCCTATGATAGGGTTTCAGATGGATGGCTGTGCCCCCGCTGTCTGCTGTGGCCTGTGATTTCCCAGGGAATCTAAGCTTACTGCTTCTCCAACGCAGAGAAAGACTCGCACGCTCGCACACGGAGTATAGTGTTGTACGCGGCAGAGACCTCGGTATTCTCCTGACACCCGGCAGCTTTGGCAAGCTCCAGGACAGTTTGACAGCAACGCCCCCCTCCCCACCCCACTTTAACCGCCTTTGACTCCCCGACAGTGTCATGATATCTCTATCTCTGAATCCCGTGTGCCGTAACACCATCAGTCACCGTTCTGGCCCCCGTCTGTATCGCTCTCGCCGCCGCCACGCTGTCACTGTCACCTGCCGGCGGCGAGAACGAGAAGCCCTTTAAAAATCATTCTTGCACTGCGGAGGAAATGATGAAGGTGAACTTACGTGGAGGTTTGAGCGGCGGCAGCGTAGGGTGCAGGTTTTTGTTGCAGTAATCTTGGTCTGTGCAGCACTCTAGAGATCTCCTTTGACGGGAGTTTCCTGTGTCCTGGAAGACAAAAAATGTGAGGAAAGTTATTTTCTCAACTTATTTTTAATACTTTCTGTGTGCAGTTGTTGATGAACTCAAAGTAGCTCAACAGAACTTTTTATTTTGTGGTGCTTTCGGTGGCTCCAAGGGAAGGAAGGTGGTTTTATTTCACCCAACGTAACCTAAACGCCTCACTCAGAGAGCAGACAGACTCTCCAGAGAAGGACCTTCAGTGATTAAACTTGAATTCAGGCAGAGCAAACCCCATCATCGCTTCAATCAATGTTGTGGGAAAAGTTTAAGCACATTAAGAAGAAGTTGCTGTTCTTGTTTGATTATGTATTGAGGCATCAGCATTAAACTGAGACTGAGACATAACCACTTAAAAACTCTTAACTAATTTAACTAAATCAATGAACTTATTAGTTGACTGGCAAAGAATGTCAGTGATTTTAAGTCATTAAACAACTTTGCCCTCATCAGATGTGCTTCTTTTTTTCTTTGTTTTGTGTCATAATATACTGGAAATCTTTGGATTGTAAGTGAAAAAACTGAATTTGAAGACATTACTTTGGTATCTGGGGAATAGTATGTACATGGTTTACTATAAACTTAATGTGTTATAGCCTAAAGGATATAAATTGGCTAAAAATATCATACTATACATAGGCATAGGCAATTTATTCAGAATATTATAAAGATGTCAAGACGTGAGAAAGAAGATGCAAAAGGGAGAGGATGTGGAGGGATTGTAATGTTTTGGCCATCTACTCACCCTACACTGAAATTCTGATCCGACCAGCCCGAGGCAACCTGCAGTCAGGACCGGCACACCTCCCTCCTCCTCCACCATGCTAAAACAGTAGCCGTCCGTCCTGGAAAACAAGGTTTGCCTACAGTAAGTAACGCAGCCGCTGACATTGTGCTATGAAAAATCAACCTGTGAGTGCATAATCACAGAGGTGCACTTGTGTTGCCATTATAATAGAAGACTTCAGGATAGTTGTGATGCTCAGTAATATCGTGTTTGCTCATTTCTCCACTCCTCACAGTACCTGCATGTATTATTGGTCGAGTCTTCGGGGCAGTGGTGATAACAGTGGCACCACAGTAGTCTTTGAGAGGATGAAGCAGGAGCTGTGCTGCCACTTGCCTCCTTCCCACTCTCCACTGCCTCCTTGCTGGATGCTCTTAGCAGCATGCTGTCCAAAATATTGCCTAAAAAAAACAGACAAAACAAGAAAATAGGAGAAATTTAGTTGGGAGAGGGACAGGAAAAACAAGTTGAAAACATATCCATGAATCATAGATAATACATTTTTACAGCGGAAAAGAAGCACTAACGCTGCCAGGGTCAGAGACTGCATTATTAATAGCGTCAGATGTATGGACTCATGCTGCCGGAGGGCGTTTAGAACAGAGAGCATGCAAGTATCTGCAGCCAGACCGAGCGAACTTCACAGATAATGAAAAAAAAGTTTTATTAAGAAAAATAATTCACATGTCAGAGAGAGCAAGGAGATATATCACATCTTTAATATTCAGTGAAACATGCTCCAGCATATCAGAAAAAGGAAAGCCTGTGAGCTAGTTCAGGCAGATATGTCAAGGTGCGCTGCTTTGATATACTCCACTACATACCCATATATCTGACGCACCCTTTGCAATAATGTGCTATCATATTGTCTGTGCTTTATTGCTCATTTGCATCCACTGCGCTGCAAACGCTCGCTGCTGCTGTTCATGAGTATGCACGACTTTAATGTTTATTGTGAGTCAGTGTTTTTGGCTTTGTTCTTCCCGTGTTTGTCTGATTGAGGTTGCAAAATCATTGATCCTCTCTCTTAATTGTGTTTTTTTGGCACTGGCAGGACAACGGTTTAAAGCTCAAGTTTGTGTGATTTCAATGCAACGATTCTGCCGCCGCCTCTGCATCAACCTGTAGGTTTCATAAGTTCACCCGGGAGCAGGGAGAAGTTTAATATCTTCACTCTGCAGCCTCTGCTGTGCCGGTGTTAGCTTGCAGGGCACGACGAGGTCTGAACCAAGGTGGCAAGTACCAACTCTGTGCAGACTCCACAAGGAGTAAAACATAATCTAACTTACTGTACAATGAATCCACAGCAAATACATAAATACAAATGAAATGGGTGAGAGGGACATTTGAGAAACAAATAAAAGTGGAAAACCTAAAAAGCTGACTTTGAGCTTGAACACCTGACACTGTGAAATGTGTTCACTCATAACAAGTGGTTTTTTTGTTGTGTTTTTTTTAACTTTCACAACTCATACAGCTCTTAAGAACTAGAACGAAGCAGTTGCATTCCCATCTTATCCTATTTCAAAAGGACACCTGTTTGTCACTTAAGGGGAAAAAAATAGGATCACGGAAGTGTCTTTCCTTCACGGCTTTTAAGATTTTCATTCATTCCAGCATGATCATTGAGACCAGATGCTCAACAGCTGCAAGCACAGATAGTCCTTCCTCTCTGAAATAAACTGCTAGCAGATACAGAATCTGCACTCCTACTCCTTTTTTCAACCTCTCATTCCCCAGTTTGACATTTTTTTTAACCAGATGCTTCTTACAAAAGAATGAGAATCAATAAACACACAGACAGTGTGTGTGTGACAGTAGACAGTCAGAGTGCTTGAATCAATTATGTACTTTTACTTCTCCAAGCGTAAACTGTCATCATTGTGAAAGTGACGTATAGTAAAGCAGAAGTGATCGACATAACCTTCTTAGAAATATAAAGCACCAAGGCTACATCTTGTTTTTCGTAGGTCAGAACCTACTGTACTCTTTTCAAGTCTCTCCTCTCACTTCTGTAGAAATGTGTGATGTATGGTCAGTATTATGCAACACTCGCTGTGTGCAAAACCACTCAAGGAAATGAAGTTGGATCTTCCTTGAGTGAAAAGAAAATAAGGTTGACTTGAGGGTTTCCAGCACATACTCTTCATGAAAAATATGTTGCACATAAAAGCCAGTATGTGACAGATGTCATGACTGTGGGTAGTGATTATCGACATTAAAGCGCTGATCTAGACACAACAAGTGAGCGAGCCAAAGCTATTAATCTTCTAC
>JBAJHX010000076.1:21371953-21399085 GCA_037176925.1 Amniataba percoides | reverse complement strand
CACACACACACACACAACATGTATGCATGCATACATACACACATTCTGAATGAGCAGTACATGATAAGGAAGGAAAAACACAAACAGAAACACTTTTCAAAATTGTGACACAGACAGAAACAAGCACATGAACATGCACACACTCACAGTCCAAAAAAAAAAAAACCACACACACACCCAGTCCCAACCCCGCTGCCCCCTCCCTCCCCGCGGCTTAGAGAAATTACTGCCACCTGAAGCGGAACCCTGTCCATCACGCGGGGCCCCCCCAAAAGCCCCACAGGTGTCCTTTAACATGTCCAAAAGGTCCCCCTCCCCCCGCCGGCTCTCCATGTGGCTATTCATCCGGCTGCAGTGGAGGACATCAAAACAAAACACATCCCCGGGGGTGAGAAAGAAGCTCCCAGCTAAACCGTGCACATGAATTGCTCTGCAGAGGAGACACAGCTTGGTGCTTCCAGCCCCGTGACGAGACAATCACACTGTTAAATGTAGAGCTCACATAATGAATATTAAGTGCGTCTCTTTGGAGAGTAACAACAAAACTTTATTCATGCTGCACCCTGTTTTTTTTTTGTTAGCAAAGGTTTTTCAGTGTTTGCTGTACACTCCTGTAACTGTGGTTCACATGCCCGTTTGTTCTGTTTCCCATCTCCCCTGATTTTTTTTTTTTTTTTAAATGAGTTGATCCACAGCCAGGAACCGAAGAACAAATCACTTCATCCTGACCAGGCTTGTAGTGCAAAGATACACAGCGAATTACAAGAGGCAGGTGGAAAACACTCCAAACCGCAAAGACCCAACCATGTGTTTCTCCACCGTATTTCAGCTGGCCACGGTTAAAACCAAGTGTTGCTAAACAAAACAGCATTTGTTTAAGACAGAGGGAAATGGAGCAATCACCGATTCTGACGCTAAATGGAGCTCGAGAGGAAAGCGCCCGAGAATTGGCCAAATTCAGTCACTCCACATTAACAAGGCGGGGGGGCTGACAACATAACACGCATGGCAGAAAAAAATAAACACTTTTTTCAACGTGGCTCGCAGTTCATCTTTCTCTACGGTGAAATCACGAATGAAGATTTTTATTCACGCCAAAGTGAAACAAATTAGCTTTATCCAAGAGAGTGACTGAGATCAGGGCAGAAAGAGTCACAGTTACCAAAGAAAGATGCAGATTATGCGACAAAGAGACGCAGGTAAGGCATCAGGCAGGGCAGCCACAGACAGACAGAAACACAGACAGCGAGACAGTCGGACTTTTAGAATAAACAGCAGAGCTCTCAGAGTCGCCCGGGAAGAAATTCTTCTCTTTGATGTCAAGCCATGTGACCTCGCAGCAGTCTGAGGAATTGAAGGACCGTCCAAACAAACGTCAACGCCGCTAACACCCTCAAGGTCGCTCTGTGTGTGTGTGTGTGTGTGTTTCAGTCTAAATTTTGGTGTGTGTGTGCGATGTGTGTTTGCAGGCTGAGCAGACAGGGAGGGATGTGTGCCCCAAACTTCTGGGCTTGGTATGTCAATTATGCATTTTCACAATTATGCTTTTTTTCTTCTTGGTATATACTGCGTGTGTGTATATATCTATCTACTCTATGTAAAGAAGATCTAGGGGCTGCATAAGGGCTTATTATTATTTTAAGAATATTTTTAGCGTTATTTATCTTCTCAAGTGCTTTTAAAATGAAGGATATCTGCAGTTGAGTTGAATGTTGGTCATGCTGGTGTTGGTTTGGACGCTTTACATAAAAACTGACATTTTGAGAACTACACTTGTTTGTTTTCTTGCCACAAATTAGATGAGAGGATTGATACCTCTTATTTATCATATCTGCCCCTTGAAATATGAAGCTAAGACCTCCTTAAGTCTCGTCATCACCGCAAGACCATTTCCACCTCTTTTCAGTCTGTATGAGAAGCTAAGCTGACCTCCTCACAGTTAATATACAGTTAATGTATACGTATGAGTGCAGTATCGGCTCGCCTATCTAGCAGTCAGCCGCTGGGTTGCATCGTGGGTAATGTAAAAGAAGAACTGATGAGAAGAACTCATGAAGGAAAGAAAAAGACAGCGAGAGTCTGACAGCGTTCAGTGGCTGCAGTACTCTTTTAGGACATAAAATCAGGTCTTTTTCCAAATACTAAAAGTAGAGTGACTAAATTTAACTGCATCTGCAAATATCCAGAAATACACACAATAACATAAAATAATCCTTATTCAGAGATACAGTTTGAACACAAGCCTGAAGCTCTCCTCTGTGCCGACATCTTGTGGAAGTGGAGGTTTGTTTTCATGTCAGGCTTTACTCTGAATGATCATGAGGTGCTTATGCAGATCTAAGAATAGAACTTTTTCTTCAGTGAACAAGCCTTAAAAACACCAACCACAGTTGTATTCATGCTTTGTGAAAACTTTTACAGGTGTCCCGCTTTTTGTCACAGCAGTAGGTGTTTTGGGTTTTTTTATTTTTGTTTTGGCTCATCGCAGCTGAAAGACTGCGGAGGCAACACTTTGAATACAATCCTCTCACGGCTGGTAAACAGTGGTGTCCCATTGCAGAAGTTTATTTAGGAGTCTGTTCTAACCCAAACAGGGATTATGACAAAGCCCACCGCTCCCTCTTTTAGACCACTAAGTACTTTCTGCTGCCGCTGAAGGCGAGTAGGCTGGTAAGCACATGGGCAGCTGCTTGTGCGTATGACAGCGAGAAAGAGAAACAAAGAGAAAAACAGAGCGAGAGGGAGACAGAAAACGGGTGAGTGAGAACAACTGCGCTATGGAAAAAAAAAAGCACCATCACGGCAGCTCGCACACACAACGACGAGTGAGCAGCACTTGAGATCTGTCTGATAAAACCTTGGCTTGAAACTGAGCGGGACCTTACAATGCATTTACTGCATGCTTGAAAGTCAGTAAAAGATTGACTGTAAAACCCTTTCATTGGTTTTAACATGCTTCAAAGTGCAGTGGGGGGCAGAAAAAACATCCCAAAGTTATTTAATTTGATATGACATGACATGACAGGAGAAAAGGGAAAAAAGTCCTCCAAACTTTTAACTTCAGTTGTCTGTTGATGTTCATCTGATTGCAACAGGTGAGCAAAAACTATAAGTATGGTGCCCCCTTGGGGACAAACAACATGCATCCCTCTTTCACTGCAGGGCCCACACACGGGTGCAGATTAATATCTTTGGATGGTTTAGTGTCCGTGTTTTCCTGGTGTTCTACTGCGATATATTCATTCAAATACTGACATCATGCATGAATATAAGCTGCCATGTTTTATTTTTTTATCCTATTTACTCTTCTCTGGTAGGTGATTTTAACACCTCAGTGTTTAACGTCAGCTGCTGAAGCTATAAAGAGTCATTCATTGTCCCAACAGCCACTCAAATGCCAGTATGCTTCACACACTGGAAACCTCCACCACGATAAAGCCAAGGCCTGCAATGGAAACTCACTTATTATTTCTCAGGAGAAATCATGGGAACAACAGCATTTACCCATTGAGGAGAATATTTATGCACAATCTGGTTGGTATCTACAACAAATGCACAACAGAAGTCCTTGGAGGGAGATGTAATGGAAACGCACAACGAAGCCCCTTTCTTTTTTCATTCCCGAGTTCATGACCTCACCAATAGGTTTACTTCCTCCTTCATTTACACTCACACATATGCACACACACACAGTTACACTCGCACAGCTTCGCTCTCCGTGGTGTGTACCTCAGGGTAGAGCGGCGTCATGTTGAAAGATGCTGTTGCCAGCGCACCTGTGTGTGTGTGCACGAGGGGTTTCATACGTGCATTTCCCCATGCGTGCATGTGTACGTGTGTGTGTGTGTGTGTGTGTGTGTGTGTGCACGTGCGCTCGTGAAAACACCCTCTCACGTTTCAGCAGTAATGGCCCTGCTGAAACATGTGTCTCCCACTCAAAGGTTCCAGGCTGCTGTTTAACACACACACCACACAGCAGTGTTTCCTCAACAACTGGGAAATCAGGGAGGGTCAGCTAACCTAAAGAGTATATATGATACACCGCCTAAAATAACATTATATTATACAATTATCATATGTTAGATATAAAGGTTTTTGATAACAGGAGTGGTGACATTATTTGCATGTGTATAAGAAAGTGTTTTTTGGTGTGAAATCTTTAAGTTTGTGTTTATACTATGATTTGAAATTATTATTTTAAGGATTATTTAATTAATTCTTATAAAAATTCCAGTGGAGGCGAGATGTGGGACTGAAGACACTGAGCAAACACAAAATCTTCAACAATGAAAAGAAAGATTCCTTTCCCTCAAAAACTGTACCAAAAACTGCATAGAGAAATATCTCTGAGTGGATCATCATGTGAGTTTTTGAGTGCACACGTGTCACACATGTTAGAGGCAGACCTAATCAGTGAGGACGGCTTGCGTTTGAGGCGTTTTCAGGTTCAAACGCTCCCACTGAGAGCCTCTCCTTCACCTCACTCTGCTAAGCGAGCACCATCTGCTCAAAATATTCCAAACTGCTGGCTGAAGTGTGATCCCCATTTAAAGCATCCATATGTAAATGTGCAGCTAACAGCACCTGCCTCCCGTGACTGAATCACCCAGGGTCCTCTGAGGAACAAATACATGCACTGATGGAAAAAAATACTCGCCCAGATGTTAGTGTCTTTTCCTGCTACACCTGCAGGGACCTTTTTTCTGCCTTATTGTGAGACTTTACACCCTCCTGTGGCACCGCTTTATGTGAGAAATGAATCTGGGAGGCAATGTTAGCATCTGACAGACATAAATATTTTATTAGCAACTCATAAGTGGCATTGGTGGTGGAGTACAGTGTTTAAGCATCATATCCATGAAAACTCTTGATGCATTTACACGAATCTCTGTGCTTTGAGAGTCAGGCCGGGGCTCGGTGACTGACATTAGGGTTGCTCGTAAAGCTTGTGATTATGGATCAAATATGTATTCAAATGCTTAATGTCAGCTTTTGGAGCTTTTACATGCCAGAAACGCTCTCAGTTGCCGTAGCTGTCCGTGCAGCTGCCTATAAAAAAGCTCTCACACACTAATAATTTTCCTCTTGGCAGGGAGGGTAAATCACTTTTGTTAGTGCAGGCTACGGTTACAGATTGTCCCGGAGGAGACGTTTACATTAGCAAACAACACAACTTTCTCAAAAGATGTAAACAGATGGAAAGTGCAGGAATATATATATATCTTTTTTTGTCTGTTATATTTGTGTAGAGCTGCCGCTCTGAGACAGTACACTGTTCATGGACAGCGTGCTTGAGGGAAAGGGAGCAAAAGTGGCAAAAATGCGACGGATCACGCAGCCTGTACGAGTGAGCTTTTACGGCTCGGGCTGGATATTTTGAGACAAGTCAAATATACAGTAATTTATGAAACGATATGGTGTCACTGTCTTTATGTTGCTCTTGGCGAGTTTGGATTTCGGAGAAAGGCACAACGTGAGACGGGCTCCCGTTACTGCCGTCCTCCTGGGGTGTAGTATAGCTGCACGCCGTGGGCTATTTTGGTTAGCTTGGCTGGCTGCAAAACAAAGTATCTGCAGAGGAAGCAGTGAGGTGGCCCCAGAGCTTTAATTTTCTCTTGATGAGGGCCCAGTGTTTGTAAATGACCACACCAATCAAATCCCATCCACGCGTTTAGTATTTTTACTGATGTGAGTTCTATGAACTTTGATAGTATTGACTGAGGAATTTCAGATAAAACTGTGATGAAGGCAAAAGATTAGTTATGATTTATGCTGAAATATATTTAAATATATGTTGCCATCAACTCTGGCAGGAAAATTCAACATGTATAATGGGTAATAAATATTATTATGTCCTGAAATCATGCATCAGCACCAGGCGGCAAGGCATGGTATTTTCTCCACCATCAGGACCGCAGGTGAAATGATGTAATAATAAAAATAAAAAAAAACTAATCAAAGCATACATTCATGAAATATCCCCCATAAAAACTACTACAACATAATATATGCTATTTGTTGCACATGAAAATCCAAAAGTCATGCAGTATTTGTGGATTTTGAGGATACACACACTCAACTGACTGGACTGAAGACTTAATTTTGTTCTTACCTGTAAATGTAACGATGATGTTTGATGCTTTCACCTATGAGGATGGCCACACTGCTCTGAAATACCTGTGAGCACACACAAATACAAGGAAAGACAGTAAGAAAATATCCCTTTACTTACATAAACACAGATAATTGGAGTGTGATTTATGAAAAAAAAAAAGACATAAGTGACATGGATCTGGACGATGGTTAAGTAAATGGTTTAAAACAAACAAAGGCAGGCAGGCTGTATACTGGAGCTGAAGTTTCTATGTACACCTGTTACGTTATTAACTTACCAGAGGGACTGCTAAGGCTCTGTCCAATAGCATCCAATGAACACGTTTCCTCGAATTCATATAAAATCCTTTGCTATAAGTCAAGAGTGCACTTTTCTTTACGCCGAGCAGCTTTCACGGGCCTCGTAGGTTTGTCGTTATTTTATTTGGTGTATCAAGTTAAATTAAATATAAATTAAGTCATACTAAAGAGGCATATACAGCGACTTTAAAACATCACGTTTATATAGACGGACGCACAGGTCGCTCGTCAAAGATTGCACGTTTTTATTAGATCTTGTGATTGGAGGGGTCAGGTCGTCCAGATTCCCACCTGTAGAGTTGGAAAATTAAACTCAAATAAAAAATCTTTATATAAACATGACACTCAGGGCGGGTCCATTTCTTCATCTCTAAGAAAACACAGCCTCCAAAACACTGTAACTCACGCTGGATTCATTTCACACAACGTTTCTTTTTATTGCCACCCAATAAACCACTCCAGCCTCATGCATGTGTGAGTGCATGTGTGTACGTGTGTGTGTGTGTGTGTGTGTGTGGGTGGGTGCGCCTCCCTGTTTTTGTGCGTCTGTCTGGGGCCTTTTCTGCATGCGTTATCCCCCATGGTCAGAACCACCGTTAGACAAAGAGGTCAATTCATATTAGGTGTTAAAAAGGCCAGATTGTCCATAAATCAAAGCTCTGCAAACTTTAATACGTCCCGCAAACCACAACCAGTGGAAAAAGAAATTAAAGTTACCACATTTTCTCATGTGAAGGTGCCATTCAGTTCCTGACAAAGAAAATGACATGCCATTTGGTAATTGCTGTGGGTCAAAATAGTGCAGAATAATGCTTCTTTCAGCTCAAACGCAGCTCCAGTAAAAACACAGCCAGGAGGACTAAAGCTCTAAAAAGTGCTTTAATGTTCGCGACAGGGCCAGATTTAAATGAAATTTTTATCACAGAGATTTAGAAAAATAAAACGTCTCGGGTTTGCTGGCGCAGCTGACAGATGAAAGATAATGAAGGAGAGTCATTATTACATCGATGAGAATTAGATGATATCACCGAGGCCCGGGCGTGATTTTAAGAGGAATGGAAGATTTATAGAGCCAGGATTAATTAATCAAACTTATCTTTCTGACAGAGAGCCTTTGTTTTAAACAGGCTGAACTAACACTGATTACCAACTCGATTCTCGGCGTGAAGACGATTAGAAATGTGGATAATGCTCGGATAAGCTGCACTGATGATACCTGCGGGGCTCGTGGAGAAGTTCACACAACGGTCTTTGTTTGCGTCTCAAACAAAATAATCTGCTTCTGTTTGACCTGACCTGAGCAGCGACGGGGCAAAATAACCCGGCGAGCGGCAGGAGCATTCATGCAAATAGTGGCACTGAAAAAGAGAGAAAACCCTGACGTATGTTTCAGCGTTAAAATAAAAAACCCAACTGCTGCAGTCTGCGGTAACCTCGGGGTGCACAGCTCAGCTCACCCTGCAAGCCAACAACCCGTCATTTTACCAGCTGAGGGAAACACCTTCAATCTACTCCGCGTCTGATCTGAGGCACGTGGGAGGCAGAAAATGCCACTGTGGGTGTCAGTTTACCGTCGGGCCTTCAGGTATCAAACACGGGCGTGTCATGGCGAAGGCCAGGCGGCGTGCCAGACAGTTGGTTGTTTCTGAAAGGATCAGTGAGGCGGATTACTGCCTAAATCCCCCTCTTTCACTGAGTTCCTACAAACTGTCATTTCTCTTCCCACCTGACAATGAAAACGCTCACAGGTAGGATGGCTGAGGGGAAGAAGACCTCTGCGGTGGGAACGCAGGCAAATGTAGACCCAGGCATTTTCTCGTCCTTCACGAGGTCTCTCTTTCTCTGCGAGCTCGACGTGCACTGTTTTCTGTTGTTACGCACTTGTTCTTATCCGTGCGAAACCTTGCAGGGACGAGAGAGAGAGGCCATTGTTTGGGGAGCGCAGATGTCAATGTGATTCATGCCGGTGAGTGACAGATTGTAGCGTCTCAGCTATTTCGCTTTGGCAGTCGCGCTGTGCTGCAGACGAACGAGCATATGCACTGGTACATCAACCCATCCACACACACAGAAGTACTCACACACACTCACACATACTCTTCATGTATAGCTCCAGTTTGGGTTATAATAAGTAGCATAACGTAAAGTCAAGGATCAAATATAAAACTCACCATTGTTCTGTATTTTCTTGACTACATCAAGGACTTTCTACATGACAACATATTCACCATTATCAAGTAAAAAAAAAAGTTGCTAAAAGTGAACTTTTCTCACACAACTCAACCATAGGAACCCCTCCACTGCAATTCTCTCTGCACATTTTGGTGGGAAGGTTCATCTCTGTCCAACTAAATTAAAATGACAGGAAAAAAAGTGCAGCTAACACATTCACATGCACTCCCATTCTCCATTAATGCATTTATAAAACTGCGATCAATAACTGCAACCAATACATAATTTGTCAGGAGCTCCATCCTGATCGCAGACCTTACTAAAAGCCCGACATACCACCCACCCTTCACCGTCTGCAGTGCCATCCGGTAAAACAGTGCTGCCATAGAGGTTTTAGCAAATCCTAGAAAACCATTAAAAGAAAAACACATGATCAAATTCATGTGAGTCTGTAAATAGCCAAATGTCTGAACAGAAGATTGATTCATACTTAGGAGTAATGCGGCAATCACTCAGCAAGACTGGCCTTTTACCCTACACACACACACACACAGACACACACACTGCTCTGAGGCACATCTGTTAACTGGTCTCACACACCCACGCAGACAGACGCACACATACACTTACTCACACACACGTGGGAACACACACATGCACCCCACCCACATTGTAAAAAAGCAGCCATCATATTAAGACACGTATGTCTAAACTGGCAGTGCGCCTGATGCCCGGTGTCCAAACCCACACACACACACACACACAAACTCAACCTTTGCGACCGAAAACTCAAATCTAAATGAACGTTGATCCCAACCTAAATAAAAGATCCACGGAGAGACTGCGGTGCGGTGTATAATGTGAAACCGGTTACTTTACGTTGGCTAACTTGTACTACAAGTGTGTTTTTCTCTTTAACCCGATCTTATTTCTGTTATTACAAACGCACGCTCACGTGAGGCCGGCAGCGGCTCTGTGACTGTGTTGTCAGCGAGCTGGCTAGACTTGATTACAGTGAAAACCATCGAGCTCATTTAACAGGTTTGTCCGAAGAAAGGCATCACAAAGGGAGGCTGCTACGAACAAATATGACCAGGACATTAATATGTGAAAGAGGGAGAATTAGGAAAAGGTATTAGATGGCAAAGGTAAATAATGAGGAGGTGGGAAAACTTGATATCAATGGAATTAATGAGTCCAAAATATTAATTGAGGCAATTAGTTGATTCATCAATCACACTGATAAAGATGAATGTACAACTACACTGATTATACTACACAGATTCAATAATGAGAATAATTAATATGACGAGCCCCAAATTAGTTGATAATCTGGAGGAGAGGAGGCTCTTTATTAATCCCACACTGTGAACAATCAAAGAACAATTAGGAGATGCTTCCTGTGAGGCATGTTGATCACAGATACGTACTCAACTGTAAATTCTTATTGAACGTGCTGAAGAGGAAACGTGGAGGGAGACCGAGTGCACTCAACTGATTCTTTAATCATCTGCAACAAGCGGCACAATGTGTTTTATCCAGCGAGGGTACGGGGCTCACACACACACAGGCCTCATTTAACTCGCATGTCAAATTAAAAATTGTGCACATACCGAGCAGTTCAAAATTAGGAAGAGTCATTGGGATGTGGAACACGGTGTCAAGTATGTTCATCGTTTTTTGTTTTTTTTATCCCTTAATGAAAAACATTCCCAGGGTCTATTTATGAGACAATGGCAATATCGACGCCAGCAGCACGAAACAGGGAGCTTTAATTCTCTTAGGCAAACTCCTGCCAACTCCAATAAAATCCAGGCAACCACACTTTTGCATGTAGCCTGACCTCGGCTGAACATTTCCCCTTCGCTCGAGCCCTTTTGATGTAATATAGATACCGCCTTTCCAGCACAGATGGTTGATGTTATCTCTTTGTTTACCATTTGATGTCCTCATTTACATTTGGCTCCGGGTCCAATCCCCACAGCCGCCATATATCCTGTCTGCGTGCTGCTTTCAGTTCTCCGAGAGGTGTTTTCACTCAAAATATCCGTATTTATGTATCCGTGCTGCCCGATGACAGTCCGCAGAGGGACTCACCGAGAGTGCATCCCGTCAGTCAAAGTCAAAGCGTCTGCAGACCACCCCTGCCAGCTACACCTGCCAGAAATCATTCACTGTGCTTGCAGAAGTTTGATTGACGCGCCGACGTCTGCGACTGGCACGATGTGTTCCCCCAGAAAACACCCCCGCAGGTGTGAAGTACAGTATGGAGTCATGAACAGGTTAGAGCTGTGTGTGTGTGTGTGTGAGACGGTCAGTGCGGTGTGAACTTTAGGAGGTGTCTGAGATAGAGAACAGCGGTTGGAGGGATATGACTCATTACTGGCTCTATAGACCCCTCAGTGTGCACCCTCTCTACCTGGAGACTTAAAACAAGGAACAAATCTATTTACCTGCCAGGTTACCAAATCTTTTCCGCCTGTTCGCTCTGGAATATTTTTTCACCTCAACACTGCAAGGTTGAAATGTGCCGTGTGCGAGCCCGACGTGCGTAGTTTAACAGGTTAAACGTGACGCAACACGGAAAAGTGGACACCTTTAGGCCAGTACTTGTTTAGTTTCTTATGATTAGATGTATTGGATTTATTTTTACGGTTGAAATGGACTCTGTAAATATGATTTTTAAGTACAAAAGTGTCCTTTTAAGATCTTAAATGGGTGTCCTGTTAAGTTAAATGAGCTGTGACACACAAAGAGAACAGGCTGATGGATGGACTTGCACGTCTGGATGATCAAAACGGCCAAAACCTGAAGCACACCAGCAATTATCTGACCAGTCGATAAATCTCCGTCTGTCTTATCTTTTCTGCAAAAGACAACAAACACACAGCAAAGCAGACCTGCCGTGACATCACATGGTCCTAAGTAAATCTGGGGAATTACGCTCTCGTGTCTCAAATTATTCAGAAAGTGAAAACATTTTCTCACCACAAATTAGATCCGCTGTGCAACTGCAGTTCAAGCTGTCCCCTCTGAGTTTGGGCACATTTTAATCACTGACACCGAGTCAGAAGTTGGACCCAAAAGAGTGTGTTTTTAAAAGTGAACATTAAATTAAAGGCTGACCTTTATGATGGACAGCTGTAAACATCTTAAGGATTGCTTCTCTGGTTTCAAAACGCTGCTGCTACAGAGCCCTTTGCAGACCTCCATACAGGAGGCCCACTCACTGCTCCTTTATAACATCCACCCCTCCCCACCTGTGGCCCCAGTCCACCTAAATCCCCAAGAATGTGGAAAAGATGAGCGAAAAGGGAGAGACAAGGGAGGAATCTCGATATCCAATACCCTAAATTGGGTTACGTCTTCGTTAGCGTGACCGTCGCTGTGATGTCTTTGCTGCACTTCCTAGAAATCACTTAGCAGTCGAAAGGCAGCTGTTTACGAGTACGAAATAATCAGATTACGGCCGCTAATCAGAGTAAGGCATTGCTCAAATTAATTTGTTTGCGTGGTTTGATGAAGGTCCAACACTGTTCCTTTCAGAGCTTAAATCACAGTCCAAATGATGTGCCAGCACCCTAAATAAGCAGCCTACCCATGAGATGCACATGTACTTACAGGAGGTGGTGCTTTGACTGCTATGTTATTAGGTAAATTAAAGGCTAATGTGCTTAAGACAAGGAAGAAATATCTGTACAAGAGATGCTGTGTATCACTTAATGACGTCTGCACAGCTGCATTTTGCTATACTATATATTCTACTTCTTACAAGATTTACTTTTTTGCTGGGAAACTACAACATACAATACAGTGAGTATGTGATGAAGATTGATGATGAAGAGTTTTTTTTTTTGGTTGGGATAATGACTGATGGCTGGATGGACGGTCAGCCTGTTAGTCAGACAGCCGGTTAAAAAGCAGACAGCAGTCACGCACAAGCATACCAAAAACAACGCAGAGAGGTAACGAGAAGGGCAAAACTAATTCATGCGGGATGAAAACCAATCTTGAAGGGGAGCGACTTCACCTTGAGAACGCCTTGTGGCAACAAAGGGCGCCCACAGCCTCCAGATTATCCTCAATTTCCTGCAGCAGAAGGCCTGGCAATGGCACAGCTCACACAAGTTCTCATTGCTTAATTACATACATTTGCAGAAGGGTCAGGAAAAGGTTTTAAGATCTTGCATGGCACAAGAGCATCATAGAAATGCAGACCTTGTATCTCAGAAACAAGCTCCTTGTAATGTTAATGGATTTCCTAATAAATTGCGTGCACCCTGTAGGTATGAGGAGATTACTGCAGAGGGACAGAGGGTTTCCAGATGAGAAAATAAAAGAACAAGCAGCAGAAGAACAAGGTAGTGCAAATAATAGCACAGGGCAGAAACCCACCCGAACATATGTAAGTCTTCAAATGGAAATACAATAAAAAGTATGGAAATGTCTCGAGAAGTCTCCACAGTGTGGGTATTTTGACGTGGACTTTTGTCAGACCTTTAAGGCATTCATTGTTTTACCGGCTGTATGCTGATTATTCCATCTATATTTTATTTGACATCCTTCACCTACCTCTGTTGAGTTTAAGTTCACCCTGCAGAGCCCCACACATTTGTCTGTGCCAGTCTGAGCTTATTAAACCTTAAAGCAGAATGTAAACTTTGGTCAAATGGATTGTTTTACTATTTTAGGAGCGTGCGTCTCATTTCTAAGTCTTTTTTTTTTTTGCCAGTATGTGAAATGACAAGATGTCAAAACAACATATGTAGCTGAGTCAAGTTCCTGGCACTAGCACATTTACAGTTTTGGAGCATTAACAACGCTGGCGAGGGAAAATATTCCCACTGCACGAGCCAAGTACGAGCAGGAGTTAATGATCACGGAGAGCAGCAGCGAGATTCTCCTTTTTACGCTGAAGGTCGCCATGTTTCTCAACAGGTTTGTTGGACTCATTTACACCAAACATCGTGACGGATGATGCTCATGAGTCAAGACGTTTAACCTTGGAAGCAGCTTTTTTTTCTTTTTTTTAATTTTTGAATTTCAAGTTTGAACTTTTAATCAATGCAATTTCTCTTTCTTCTTACGCACCAGGAAGTTGAATGGCCTGACAAAATACAACACAAATCTACTGCAACTCAAGTGTTGATGTCAAAAGCATCAGTGCACTAACAAGTGTTTTTTTTTTTCAACAATCAAAATCTGAAGTTCAAACTGAACTAATGATCCAACACAAACATTTTAACCCTAGCTTCAACAAAAACTTTGTCATATGAAACATGTTGGCTGACCACTAATTCTCCATCATTTGCTTCCTTATTTTCCATCTCACACACTCTCAGACAACAAAGGACAACCTCGCTGGGTGGATTCTCCCCCACCACCACCACCACATCCACCCCGACCCCTCCAGGCAGCCGCGGGCCTCGTAAATGGCTCCAGACGCAAGGACTCTGTCCGCCATCTGACAATGATTAGGACATGGCCTCGCTCAATACGAGTCGAGCCTGCACACTCAATTGCTGCAACACACCTTTATACGCAGCTAAACTAAACATGCCACCCACAGGTTTGTAGGTCCACGCTGGAGACGCCGGTGGAGTAATAAACAGTATTCAGCTGCACTCGCTATTGGAAAATGATTCTGAACATAGAAAGATATTACACCATTGGTCAGCTGGGTTCACAAATCAAAAACGTGCCCTTCAAGTGCAGCGGTTTGATGTACTCGTGTTGGGACTGACCCTGCAGATCGCACCATGTCGTACCTGAGATGCACTATTTGGAGCCAGTGTAGAAAAAGTGAAAAAAAAAAAATCTTAAAAAAAAAGGGAGAGAGGTGCACCAAAAGAATTACAAATGCATGCTGTGAAAAGGAAAGTGAAGTTGAAGTGCTGTGGATGAGCGCACAGATTTTGTTTGGCGTACCATAAGCGCATACATCATGAGCATATTAACATTCATTCACACAGAGCAGCCATATCATTTTTCTTTTCTCTGTATCTGTCTTCTTTCCATTCTTTTCCTTTCTTTTTTCCCTCTCATTTACACACACACACTCATACACCCGTTCTTTTTTCCCCTCTCCTCCCTCTCCTCCAGCCACACATCTGATAGTGATTACAGCGCAGCCTCAGAAACACAACTCACTTAACTCTCTGCTATTAAGTGACTTGGTACCACTGACATAATTTGTTCATCTACACATGGAATTAACACAAAAAAACACACACACACACACACACACACACACGGGCCCCTGGAGATATGCACAGACAAGAAGACATTCGCTGAGCCTCGTGCATACACACACACACACACTTCAATCACGCAACCACATGCGCTCCCTCCCTCCTTCCACCCTCATGCCCCCATTTCAGGCAGGACCCTCATCCTGTCCACCCCCCCGCCCTCCTTCCATCTCCAGTCCCCTGGAACAGAACAGTCACGGCTGTGTGCACCGTTGATTAGCTAGAACCTGAACCCGGTGGCAAGCTTAGTGTTCTTTATTGTGTTTCCCTCCTCAGAGAAAGGGAGTCTCTGTCACCTTGGCTCTCCCCGTCCTATTACCTTATCTTTTACTAATGTAAGCCTAACATTAAGGCAACTTTCATTGTTACCAGGATACCTTTTCTTTAAACACAGCTGTCACCGAGATTCAATCGAGGAGGGGAAAGCTGAAAGGGGAAAGAGGAGAAGAGTTTAGATGAAGCGACGTGTGTGGATGTGCACGGCAGTCTGGGGTTGTAATTTGCAGGGTGACGTGTGGTGACTTGATAGAGGGCGTGTGAACGTGTGCGTGCGTGAGGTTATTTGTTACAGCTAATTCCTTAATCCTGCAACATGTGTCCGAAACCTGCAACAGATGCCTCTGAGGAGAATCCACACACACACACACACAAGAAGAATGCCCACTGCGGCGCTATCGTTACTATTAATCCCTGCTCGCTGCGCCTGCTGCGGCCGGTCGTGTTGGAACATGAGGGCTACTCATAGAAACCCGGGATTTGGAGAACAAACACTGAATTATTTGTCCTCGTCGGTCAGTAAGCTTCGAATAAGAAAGCGCTGCGTGTTTCACAACGTTCGGGACAAATCCCGTCATTTTGATTTCGGATTAATGGAATCTCTCAGGAGGCGGAGCAGAACAAATCCACACAGCGAATCGCCAACCAAACCTGCTGACGTCTCTCAACCTCCTGATGATATGAAAAATGATAAAGTTAGCCAAAGATGTTGAGATAGTGTTTTGTTACTACTTCAGTTGGTGTATTAACTTGAATTTCTATCTCATGTTGCAATACTTACGCAGATTTTAAAAAGTACAAATCCATCATAACTTCATTTTAATAGACTGCCGAAGGAATGACAGTATGAATGCTGACCTGACTTATATGTTGATATGTCTGTTCAGATGCCCCAGAGAAGTTAAGGGCAGAGGCACATACCACCTGATACTTGCATAAAACATTTTAGGCCTGAACTTGAGCTCTTAACCTCCACGTCGCTCCCCTTCTTCAACCTCATTTGTCATCTGCTACTGTACGCTGAGTGAAAAGTGTCAGTTGTTTCTCAGTACAGAGCGTACCGCAGCGTGGAACGAGTGCACGGTGGGTGCAGGGATTTTTTTCCTTTTTTTTTTTTTTTTAACCCTACAGGAAGCTGAGTGGACATGGTTCAGGGGTTTCGACTTGTAAAACCGCCGCTCCCAGCGTATCACATTGAATATAAAACCGGCGAGCATGTGGTGCAAGTTTGTGTGCACACGCGCACACCTGTTTGTTATGAATGCGAACCTCGAGATGCTGCTGGGTGTGTGTTTGTCAATGTGTGTGTGTGTGTGCATGAGTAGAGAGCATGTCTACAGAGAGATGAACAATTTTAAAAAGCTAGTATATTTTCAGGGAAGCGATTCATGTCCTCCTGATGAGTGATGCTTCCTGTGAGATGTCATGAGATGGTCGCAATGTTTCCACTCATTGTGTGTGTGCGTGTGTGTGTGTGTGTAATGCATAATACGCAGTCATTTGCTTGATGCTGTTTGGCTGGGAAGCTACAGGGGCCTGTTAGAGACATCTGGTCTTTCTTGGACTACGTTGCTCCAAATTTTGCTCTCAGTTAGGATCTCTCCGTCCCTCTGATCTGGCAGACCTGATTTGGTGTTTGTTGCAGTTTTTTTTTTTTTTTTAATATCACATAATTAAATCTGCAGAACAGCACTCCCGCTGCAGTATCTGGCATGATGTGATCTATAACTTTTATATATACCTAATCCTCACATTTCCCCTCATCTACCTCCTCTCACAGGTCTCCAATTAAACTGTCCGTCAGTGTGTGCCGTAAATATCCTGTTCATGTTTATCTCACCAGCAGATGTCAGTGACCAAACAGATTCCCCCTCTGGCTGCATCTATCAGTAAACCCATTCAATAAGCATTACAGTGCTGGGGCACAACACAAAGACTCCCAGAGGCCTGCTTCCCATTGTAATTGCCCTGTGAGATGCATATATATAAATCCACCGGACGTGTAAGTGAAGAAACAGGCCCCCTCGAGATTCGATTTCACATGCATCAGATTCAGTATCTTTGGAGCAAAATTTGATTTGGTATCAATCTGATTTAATTACCCGGGAATAATGACTTGAATGAAAAACACATCGACGAGCCCATCATGAATTTATGCCTCGTGGGAAGGTGGTGTCTGCGCGGGCAATGTGGACGCAATTTCAGCCAGCAGGGTATCAATGATGTGACACAAAACAGCACATCTGCAGCAGCAGATGAGGGGGTGGGGTGGGCTTTTAGAAAGAAAGAGACAGACAGGGAAACAGAGGGAAAGAGTAATAACGACTCGTGGCTTCTGAGTTTGATTATACACATTATACCTCATCCTTTGCCAAAGACACATCTGTGCAAATCAAAGAAAGCCATTTATCATTCCAGGCCTAAACACACGACTCCGGGACGAGTCGGTAAAAGACTACGTTGGTGAAAGAGACGGAGAAACAGAACAGGGGACGAAGAAGCAGCTACATACCGGAGAGAGGTGCAAATAATACCTTGACCTCCGTGAACAGTCACAATAACATTCAGTCTTGGCCGTCTGCCTCAGTCAGTTTGACCGACTGGCTGTGACTCACTAACTTTTTCTTAAGTCTCACTTCCAGCTAACCACTGGTGGCCTGATAAAAAAAAAAGCTTGATTCAAATAAAAGCACCTGTGTTCTTAGAGGTGGTCATTTTTTTTTTGTGGTTTCTCTGTGACTTCAGAAATGCTGAAAAATGCAGCGAAGCAGAACTGCCTGTGTGTTTTACGCAGACCGTCTTTTAAAACAGGAAGTCAGGGTTTTCCATCACCCAGTCTGACCTTTGACCCCCCCCCCCCTTTAACATTCGAAAATTAATAACTGGTGAGGCCGCACCATGAAGTCATTTCTCTGTGTCTGTCTGTTTCTGCACACGCTGAAAAAGACACCTGGAAACGGATACTCGATGCGGCCGTTTATCTAGAGTGACTCAGTCCGAGTCAGCCAATCTTTCCATATTTTAATAAAAGCACAGAGAACTTTGATATCCAGGCCTGCATGCAGTCGCCCTGGTAAAGGTTTCTGAGTGGTGAGTGGATGTCTAGACCAGGAGGTGAAGGTACTTCCTGAAACTCAACAATGACACTTGCTCGTAGGCAAACATTTCTCCCTTCGCCGGTGAAATGGCACCTCAAAAGGAGGCACCATGAAAATTGGGGGTCTCAGGTTTGGAGGGCAGGAGGGATGAAATTGTCTCAAAGTGGATCCAGATGGTTATCTTTTCCTCTCTTTTTCTTTTTTCTTCCAATCCCCCACTCATCACTCCATCATTTTTCTCTCTCTCTCTTTTTTTTTTTCCTTTAAGTGAACTACAGGCCCGGTGATTACTTTAGTTAGGAATGAGCCAAACCAAACACAAGACGATAGAGTTGTGGTCTCCCAAATAAAGAACAGCCTCGCAGTTCAAAGCAAAACCGTACGTGAGTAAAAGCATCCTCGGGGCCTCAACTGGTTTATGTTTGTGATCGGGGCCGCTCTTATCGGCGATAAACTGTTTTTTATTTAGTCTTCTGAAAATGTGCATTGTCTTGTATAAAAGAAACCCTTACCCTAACTTTTAACCACCAAAAAAAAAGGTAGGGAGAGATTAGAGAAAATGACAGATGTGAACAATTGAAGCACTTTGCTCATACGTAACGGGTGCGGAGGCCAGAAAAACAAAGAGAAAAAAAGAAACTAAAGAGGAGTGGCTGAGCTGGGCGACCTGTGTGAATTAGAGAGCAGCAAGGAGGGGGAAAAAAATCATGAGATCAGAAGCTGGCTAGTAGTATGTTTTAACATCCGCCCTGTGGGACGCAGGCCTAAACTGATTCTGTGGGCTATTAGTCGGACTAATAAATCACAATTTAAACATGTTTTATACCTTCAACCTATGCTGCTCTCTGCGCCGTATTACGGGCAGCGGCTCTGCTTCAGCCGCAAAGTTCGTCATAGTAATTTGCTGATTACTATGATCTCCCTCTGGGTGCCGGGGCCGTCGGAGGGCTGGAACATTTCAAGCGTTGTTTCTAAAGAGGCGCGGATGCCAACTCTTTGTCACATCATTCAAAGGGGAAGAAAAAGGGGAACACCGGGGGAAGGAGTGGCTGAACTGCGCGCCCTGGGTGAATTATAGAGTAGCGGGGACAGAATAACTCCATCATGAGATCAGGGGAGGTTGTGCGTTTGAATGTCCACCCTGAGGGGGAGCAGGGGAGTAATGGAGCTGAAGATTAGGATAATGAGACTTGTGCGGCTGCATGATCTGGTTCTGAAAAGGTAAGGCTGATAAGCAAAGACGCGAATATAAATGCTTTATTCCGTGTACGTCCATTCGCCAACCACACACACACACAAGCACAATGTTCTGACTGTTCGTACTCTCTCCTATTATGTTGCAGGACATGCAAATCCATCTCTTACAACCCTGGATGGACCCTGCTGTGTGTCGGTCATACCTCTATCAGAGTCTTCCTCATCAACAGCTACATCAGCCCGGCAGGCAAATTTCCTGTCGGCTCCTATCTCGTCTCTGCAGCTCGAGCCCTGCACCAACACGTCTCTCTTTTTTTTTTTATTGACTAGCGGGGTATTTAAAGAAAAAGCACTTCATACTGGTCACTCAAATTCATGACCAATTATTATTCATGACCAATTATTGTTGTTGACAGACATTTCAGACGTAGTTTACAGTCAATGTTTTACCTGAAAATACTGGCACCAGTGCTGATTCATCGTATAAAGGGCTTACCGACAAACATTGGACTCAACTATCTGGACTGTTTGTAGTGTTACAAATGATTTCTTCATCTACAGTCAGACTTCAGTTTAGTACATCTATAAGACTTTCTGGCGTGCAATATTTGTGGTAACGTTGTCTTTTCTTGCACCTATGTTGATGAGCGGTGATCGGAGGTGTGTTTTAGGACCTCACTTGCCAAATTTCATCATCTGTATTCAGCATTTTTTTTGCCAAAGTGACTGTTTACACACAGCACTAACAGACACTGGAAGAAACAGCGTGCAGCTTCACACACAGGTGAGTGGAAGAGCGGCTTTGTTTTATTACAAGCCTTTGCTCGAGGCTTTTTTCGTGATGCTGCGCATGCAAAAACTTCATCATTGCTCAATCACCAGTGATGATGGATAGCAACGTCACAGGCATTAACTTAAGGCAAATGGATGCTACTGCAGAAAAAACTGATGTGTTTGTATGCAAATAGCTGATTTTTGTGTTACTGGAGTATTTTTCCACTTTCTTTTCTTTTTCATTAAGTGAATAACTATCCATAATGACACACTAGGTAAGCAATGTGTACAATGCGCAGTTTGAACTTGTGTTTGAGTGTTCCGTAGGTGAACGTATCACTGCATTCTTGTTTGAAGATATCAAAAGCAGCGCAGGCAATAGATCACAATTTCCATCTAAAATGCAACGGGTCAAATTTTTAACTCATCCCAGCTTCAAAAGACAACAAAGGAAGACCCCGATGGGATCCATGTGTGTGAAGACAAGGATCTCACACACACAGACACACACACACACACACACACAGTGATGCTTTTTTTAATACTTTAGATTCTTTCTAGAAACTTTTAAAGTAGAGTACAACATGTAAAGCATTTATCGGAATGTGGCCTTATTAAAATGTGGTCATACTTGTTGAGTTTCGAGAGCTACAGACAGCTGAGTGAACCTTTTTTTTTTAAGATAAAAGCATACAAACACTGTGTACCTCACTGCTCTGTGAGATTGGGAGGTATCGCCTTAGGGAGTGAGTGGAGAAAATAATAATTCTGAACAAATCCAACATGACTTCTGCTGTGTGACTTGTGAGAACTTGAAAGCCTGTCTGGCAGACGGAGGCAGTCCTGACCGATGGTGACCTCAAGTGTTGCTTAAAAAAGGTTGTTTTTGTCCAACCTGGCCTCACTAAATTGTTTCACCAACAGTAAAATAACACTAACTCACCTACCTACCTAAAAATACCTTTATTCTTTAATTATGAATGCAAATGTGTTAATTTGCTACTTTGCCAAGTTAAACATGTTACAGAATAGTCCAAGTTGAAGCAATATAAGCCTGCTCTTCTTCTTCTTGCTGCATTGCCTGAGCTGGCACAGATCTGGCAACCAGCAAAGTAAACAAGGACATGTGTAAGTAACACTTAACAGTATCAGATAGACTACTAAAACAGAAACATTGCAATGATTGCCCAATTGCAGTCATTTAAAGATAAGCATAACTGCTCCAAGACAGAGGGTTTGTCGAGCTGCTTGGCGAGGTAAACACTGAAACACCGAACAATCATCATCACCATCATCATAATCACAATAACTACACTTGTTTCAAACTTGTATGATGGCTTATGAAATCGAATCCTTCTACTTTGCACCTCCACCTCTATCATTAAGCTCATTTCAGACTGTAGCACCGTGGCTCCAATCAACAGAAAGTGTCTGAAAAAAGGTCTAAATACTAAATTACACACCTGAAACTGAAGCAAAGTATTTTCTCATTAAAGAAAAATACCCTTCGACAACCTTACTGGTATTGAAGCACTGCAGAGGAGAAAACAGGAGCGAGAACATGCTGTTAACAGACGTCCAGCGCTTCCCCCGAAAATGTCCTCCAGCAAACTCGAGTTTTATTGTGAAGTAGCAGCAGGAAGTCTTAAATGGAAGTAATTGGCCATAGCTAAGCATAGATTAGTTAGGTTTTAATTGAGGTTAGAAAGTGGTCTGGATCTACATTTGGACATGTTTAGTTACTTTTCTTTGTGGCTGGACTGTTTTTACAAAGAGAGGTAAGAACTAGAGCTGCAGGAAGTCATAGTTGTTTGGGTGAAAAAACCTGCAGCACCCATAATAAAGGTGAGCGACACCTTTACCAGCGCTCACTGCTGTTTCCTTCAGGGGGACAGAGCCAAAGCTGTGAGGCAGGCTGATAAATGTGATGCACTTTTATTTCACACAAAACTATGTGAAGTGTTCATTAATAAAAAAAAAAAAAAAAAAAAAAAACTGTAATCATCTTAACTTTGAGAGCTTTTCAAGAATTTCCAAGGGCTGCAGAAACCCCCCTGAACACACTCAGCGTTTAAGAGATTCAGGTTCAAATGAATGCTGGAACGTTTCTATAAATCACACTGACATTATAATTAAGAAAGAGAGTTAAAGCTACGAGGAGAAGGCCTCAGGCTCGAGGCTCTTATCTCTTTCTGATTGTTATCAACTCCATCTTGGAGTTGAGGAAATTGGATAATAGTGAAGCACAACGCTGGCAAGATGTCCGCAGGTTCACATGAATGTTATTTCTCTTACAATCTCTTCATAACCTCCTCCTTGGTGTCTTTCTCATTGTGGACTGATGCATTTCTTTAGACGCGTTTACCTGTGCAGAATTAACGTGATGACCGTAATCGAATTCAGGAGCTCGAGGCGCTTACAGTTTTTCTAAGTTGGGTTTCCTCCTCTAAGTGGAGAGGAATGAGAGGCAGCGGGGTCTGGCACGCAGCCATCACGGTATCAGATGAAAAAGGTGAAGAACACGACACGTCTCTGAAACTCCTCTGAACCCGTAACACTTTCGGCCTTTGTTCTCACTGAAAACTTGAGGGTGTCCATTTCACGAGCTGCCACTGCTGCTCGTCGTTTTATCAGTTTTCAGACCCCCGTTGTTGCATCTGATTTAACTCCACTCTGCGAACTCTGTGATGACTACACTTAAAAAAGAAATAATAATAAGATATAGGTGTTCATGCAGGGGAAAATATCTGCAGATTTCTGTAGAAATGTGAGGATGCGAACTTGTTTTCTCCCCTCATTCTGACCTCGACTTTACTCTGAATAAATCAATGAGACTTTACATATCGTTTGATATAGACTGAATATTGCTGAACGGGGGCCGCTGTGCATGTAAACCATCCGACCATATTCCCTGTCAGTCTGCTCCCCTTTGGGTTTCTTTCACCTTTGCTCCAGACAGACAGAAATTGAGTTTGTTTTTGGCAAATTTGCTATTCTTGGCATGCAGATTAAGCTCCGGCAATGTGATCTGAATTTCCAGCAGTCAGTATCAGACACCTCGTCTCACATCACGAGATGTCTGAAACTGTTAAGTGTCTAAATGCTCTCTCTCTCTTTTTCTCTCTCTCTCACACACACACACCACGAAGAGAAAAGCAGGGAAGTTTTCTGTTTACAGCTGCTATGTGAAACTCAATTACACAGCCAATTGAAAATGTGGCTGTTTCTCAGATTTGCGTGATATGTTCCTGACCTAAATACGACTGCCGTTCCCAGCGAAGCCTCAACAACTGCGGACGCTTACTAGATTGACAAACAAGGAAAACCCTGCGCACACACACACACACACACACACACACACACATCTGGACCTCTGCTTCTCTCATTCATATTTGCTGAGTGTTTTCCTGCGCGGGTCCCTGGCGTTACTGCCCCTGGACCCCTCCGACGAGGTGAGGTAAGATTTGGATCCACAGTATTATGCCATCTGGATATACATTTACACATGCGAGCTCACGAGCGCGCACACACACACACACACACACACACACACACACTAACGTACAGATATACTCTTGTCATAACCCACACTGACAAACACCTGGACCTGGTTACTGGACTCGGAGGGAGAGTCGAGTACTGTGTGCGTGCCTGCGTGTATAAGTGGGGTGTATGGGGAATACTGGGCTTTAGGGTTATTCAGTGCTGGAGGCTGTGTTGACATTCATTTTCTTTCTTTTCTTTTTTTTTCTGAGCCCTTGAAGAAGGAGGCTCACTTCGCCGAGCCTCAAACATTAAAGATAAATGATTAAATGCGGACACTTTGTCCCAAATGAGTGAATACAGGATTATGGGAGGAGTCAGTGTTAAGATTTTTACAGATTTTTATGAAAGTCTTGGAAGAGAATAATCCAGGAACTTTTAGGCTTCCCTAAGAAACTACTAATGCACAACAGCTGCATCTCAGCTGAAAGTTGCAGGACTTTAAGTCACAGAAGTGACGTCAGCGATGGACGTCTGCGCTCTCATGTCTGCAATTTGATAAAATATCCAGCTGTTATGATGATTTGGTCACCTCCAATGTGTAATACTAAAAAGAAAAATCACATTCACTGTGAAATGTGTGATCATGTTCATTATGTGCATCGTTTTACACTTGATGTGCTGAATTTTATTTCTGCAGTTACTGCTGCACAAACAAAACAACATGAAAACTAATTGCTCACTCGGACATTTTTCTAAATGTAAACAACAGCTTTACGCTCTGTAATATCTTTAAATCTGAACATATTTATAGAGTGATCAGTGGCTAATGACAAATGGTACTCTAAAGAATATTTTAATATATTATTCATACACTTTATTGACTGCTTGGCCTGAGGGAGTGGGCTGTTTGGGAAAGGCCTGCATGTAGTAATGTGGTTTTTCCTTTGTAGATAATACAGGTGACACCTAAAGGCAAACATGCAGCAGTGTGTAATGCAAACATGGCTGACATGAAGCCATGGCCAGTAATGGAGGAGGTTTTCACATCTTTTATGTAAATAAAAGTCACACAGCCACAAGTTACAAGTAAAGGTCCTGAAACTATTATCAAGAAAATGGACATTAAGCAAAATCAAAGTTATGCAAAGTGGTCCATTTCACACTGCTGAACTATGGAGCCTTTAAGGTCCTGAAAGATGCTTAATAACTTATACACACAGATTATATGTAAAATTAAAGTAGCAACATAAATACAACATTTAAAACACAGAAGCAGCAGAAGCATAAAGTAGAATAAATGTCAAAGTACAAGCAGACTGCCACAAAGGTGCCTGGAATGAGCTGAATTTGCTTCCATCACTTCAAACCCTTGAAAAACTTTTCTCTGCTTCAGCAGCTCAGGTGAGCTCAGCCTCACGCGCTCAAACAAACGAGCCAAACAGCGCGTGCAGCTTTCAAACACACAGATCAGCTCGCGACACACCGACAGACAGGACAAAGGAAAGTGTGTGTTACAGTGTGTGTTGAGTTTCTCACCTGCAGACACGAGTTGTGTTTTCTTGTTCCGGTGGAGGAGAGAAGCTGCAGCTCCGAGAGCAGAGAGAGAAAGTCTGTTTCCACTGCAGGACTGCAGCTTTTCCCTCTCTCTCTCTCTCTCTCTCTCTCTCTCTCTCTCACTCACTCACTTACTCACTCACTCACACACACACCGCAGGGTCACACATGGAAACCTTTCCGCTCCTCCAAACGTCACTCAGCTGTATGAGGGGTGATTAATGCCAGAGAGAGAGAGAGAGAGAGAGAGAGAGAGAGAGAGAGAGGGAGAGAGAGAGTCTACATGTCACTCCTCTGCTCAGTGTCTAATGAATAAAACACAACTAAAAAGGTCTCCTCACCAATAATCATAAATTACCACCTGACCTGGAGGTCAAACATGAAACAAAGAGAGTCAGTGGGCCTGTTCTGCCGGTTAGAATAAAGTTAAAATACATATTTATACTATTCTTGACTATCTGAAAGAGTACTTTATTTTATATACACCTCTCTTTTTTATTCTATTTTATAGTATCTTATTTTAACTTATTGTTTTCTATCTATCTAGCTATTTCTCTCTCTCTCTAGATAGCTAGCTATATATCTATCTATCCCAGCATAATTTAATTCCCATTACAATTTTCTTATTAGCTCTTTTTAAAAATATGTCAGACGTGGGTATTTTCTTATTTCTTTGGAAACACGAGTGTATTTCTTGACTTTACACTCTAATTTACATTTAAAGTGAGTGTTTATGTGAAAGAAAACATCAGATTTATGTTGAGTTCATGATGCATTATTAAGTAAGCAGTTAGCACAGCAAACTGCAAAAAAAAAAAAAAAAAAACAGATGTGACATAAACAACAGAGGGATGATTCAGCCTGATCCTCATACACACATACAGTGGTACTCATAAGTTTACATACCCTCAAAGAATTTGTGAAATATTGGCCATTTTATTTGGAAAACATGACAGAAATGACAGAAAACTTTGATTTTATTTAGAGAAGCGACCACTATGGTCAGGTGAAGCCATTTATTATCACAAAATTATGTTTTCTTTAAAGAACAGTGCACATCTCACAAATTCTTCCAGGGTATGTAAACTGATGAGCACAGCTGTAGCTCTTCATCCGCACCACCAGCTTCACCTCAAATGGAGGAAAAAAAAACTGAATTGCTGTCTCGTAAAGGTGGGCTGGAGGATATTCAGGCACACTTCGATCTCAAAGAGCTAAAGCGCTCCACTCTTGGATCAACCAGAAGGTTTCATAAGACCTGGCAACCTCTCTTGCTCCTTTTTCCAAATTGGACAGAGCGTGTAGGGGTTGATGTTGGTGTGTGTGTGGTGGGCGGGTCTGTGCGAGCATCTGCTCTGTTAATTTGTCACGTGAAAACTGGGTAAAAATATCTCAATAATGAACACACCAACTTAGTCTGCTGTGCAGTGCTTTAATCCATTTACAGCAATTGTTGCATTTATGTAAAATAGTTTGTGTTAATGCATGGACCCATTTTATCACAGTTTTTGGTTGTTTCTTTTCAGATTCAGTTTGCTCATGTCCTCATTCTTTCACATTTTCCTCTCCTCTCTGACTCCCTTGACCAATCAACATCATGGAGACATGCATTAAAATCTGCATTTCACGCTGCTTACGTCAGACTCTTCTGCAGCGCCACTTGGTCTCTCAGGCGACGATACAGGAAGTTTGGCATGGTAAGATGATATTACACTGACAGCAAAGAAAGCAAACATAAAGAAAACACGGGATATTTCTTTTGGGAGTGTCAAAACACATAGTTTATTAGACAGCTCAGATCAATTTTTTTCTCAGATCAATTCCACCCTCACCCTGCTCACCCTCACTTGTGCCGTACTGTAAAAACTCAGCTTTCTTTTTGTGATAATATATGTGAAATCAGTGTGAAC
>JBAJHX010000076.1:21338235-21357206 GCA_037176925.1 Amniataba percoides | reverse complement strand
ACACACACACACACACACACACACACACACTATTTACCTCGCTTGCACTGAACTACAGGGCTCAGTGTGTGTGTTTAATGTGGGCTGTTTGGGAGCACTGGGGGTGAGAGGAGGGGGGCACGGTGCCGCTCTGGGCAGGAAGTCCAGAGGATTTGACAGGAGCTCTCTCCTGTTCACACACACCCACACGTAAACAAAAGGACACCACACAGTCTATCAAACATCTCCACAGAAATGAAAATGTTTCCTGCAACATTTCAGAAAAGGTCCCTTTAACGTGGTACCTGACTGGTTTGGCAGCGAGTGCAGGATGACGTGTGTGAGGCGGATGAGTATTGACTTGGAGTGGGAAACTGAGAGGACAGAAAGAGGACACGCTGACATCACAGAGCAGACAGCTAGTTGAATTTAATGACCTGCCACAGAAAGTTTACATCGAGAGCATCAAGTATTAGAATCGCTGTGTGGCACCTGTGCTGAGGTGAAAGGTCAAACTGAGTCTGGGCTGTCTTCAGAGACTCGGGGGCTCGGTGATACAATCTGCGGTCATCACCGGACTCCAACTTTCCTGAGTCTGTGCTGACCTCTAGTGGTGGCACAGGGGAATTGCTAGACCAAAATTGGGGAAAATATATTATTAAAGCCCCTTTTTAAAGGACTTATTATGAATTTTTAGGATGATTTTGTGAGCTTTCACTAAACAGCTCATGGTACCTTTCAGCCGTGGGCAGTGGAAAGCTTGGTGGATCCGTGACTGTACCATCTGAAGCAGCTGGGACAGGATCAGAGGAAGCCTCTGGTGCCTTGCTTTCAAATAATGAGGAGTCATTACCATGTGTCAAGTACAGTGCCTGAGCAGGTAATATGCTAAAAACAGGTAAACAGGAGGCTGCGGTGTGGGCAGAGGCAGGACTCTGTCCAGGAAAATGTGGGATGTTGGCTGGCAAAAACGCTGCATCGGGAGAAGTGTCATTTGGCTTCAGAGCAGGAGATGATGGTATTTGGCTTGAACCAGTGTATGTTAAAGGCAGCAGCACTGGAGCTAGTGGGTAGTTCACATTGGACAAATGGGATGGGTGTATTTGACAGAACATGTCAGCAGAACCTGAATACGGCACTGGAAAGGCAACTAAACAAAGAGGTGCTGTAGATGACTCATTGTTCTCTTGATGTTGAGCTTTTAGGAGGTCACCCGGTTTGGGAATGACGACATAGTTGTGGATTGTAGAGTCCAACTCAGGCTGTTGCTGATTGGCTGATGTGTCTGCTGTTTGCAGCCGCGGTCGGTGTGTGATCATGTGATCGTCATTTAGTCCACTGAAGGCCGAGAGTGAAACCTCTGCCCGGTCAGATTGATGTGTTGGAGATCTGTTGCTGGCAGGCGACAGATAGCAGAGCATAATAGTATTTAGTCCATAATATTGATTTTAAGTGCATTTTAAATAAACTATTTAGATTGTTATAATGGAGTGGAAAAATTCAGTAAATGCACTTCCGTGAAATCAGTGTTACAACTTGCAAAATTTCAGTGTATTAAACTTCAGTTTGAATCAAATCATTGAACACTTGTTTTGTACACAACACAGTAAAAGTGTCTGTTAGTTCAGGGGATTAAAATCCTTATTGTGACTGCTGTCCTATTCAAAAGTGACTGCCATGTAGCATGACATTTTAACGTTACAGGTGAAGGGGTGAAAAAGAGTGTGACAAGTTCAGATGAGGATTTATACCTGACTTCCTCTCTGTTTGTCTCAGACTCAGTGAGAATGAAGGAACTAAGGAAATAAAGGAGGATAAAGGAAGGAAAGGGACACCAGAGACAGAGAGAAAAAAGGAAACAAGAAAAAAATGTAATCACTTTATTAGCTACAATATAGAATAATACTTTTCAAACTCAAAACACGGGAGGGAAATTTCAGCCATTCGATGCCAGCTGCTTTCAAAACACTATTACAAACTAAAGAAGAAACTATTATCTGAGCATTATCTGCTTAAGTAAACATGGGGGAGAAATAAATGTAAAGGCACTAGAGAAATGTAATTTACATAGCAAGGGCCTCAAAATAATACCTTTGCATCACAAGCCATTTAAAGCATTTATACAGTCACTTTGCAAACCATCAGAGCTAAACAGCCACTGAAAAGACCTTTCTTCACTTGCACATACCTTAAACCATACAGATGTCTTACAGCCAGTCTGGACTGTTCCTTCGCAGCATATAAGCACATAAGCTGTTATCTAATATATACTGTACATACACGCATGACCTGTTGAAATCTCTTCCCATTTCTCAGATGCCACTAAACAGTGTGTTGGTTGCAGTGCCAGCAGATCACAAGAGATGTAAACAAGCCATAAAAGCTTTTTTAAATTGGTAATGGTGTCGTGCAGTTGTGCAGCAGTCCAAAGGACATAGAGGTGCACACATAACTATAAGAGGCATTGAGTGCACTCTCAGGCAGACCGAGGCCTGATTTGCTATTTTCATTCACCTTCTTCTGAACCGCACACCTGCCCCTGTTGTCACATCCACTTTAAGGCGATACAGAGGGCACTTTTGTAAAGAATAAGAAGGACTGTATGTAGTGTAAGTGCAGACTAAGACAGGCAGAGATGCAGACTGACAGCTGCATAATCTGTTCAGACTACCTGACAAGATCTTGTAGGATTTTAGATTTTAATTAAAACTCTAGATAACTTGTCTCACGTCTTCTGCCGTCTTTGTTACTCTGGAAAATGATGTCACACACACACTCAAAAAAAGCACCCAGGGACTCCAATTTGATGTTTACAATACGAAGACGGCTCATTTCCTTTGTTGTTGCTGTGTACACGGAGAGGAGCCCGTGAATGCTGCAATCAAAGCCAAAGTCATGCATAATGAGGTGAAAGTGGACACGCACCGATAAAAGCGAAGCATCTACAGTACACCTTCAGGGTTGGAATCAGTGGAGTGGACGAGCACTTTTAAGCGACATTTAATTAAAGGTCTGAACGAGGCCGGCACAGTGCGGGCACACAGAGGAACAGTGAAGGACGAGCCCTCACACAACCACTCACCCACCTGCACACACACACAGTCACAAACACAGAGAGACTTCCTTGGCATCCTCCCACTGCAGCAGTTCTTTGCTTTATTTTCTTTATTCCCATCAGTCCACAAGCCTTCGACAGTCAAACCTACAGAAGTCAAACTCAAAGAGCACAAACATACAAAGGTAGACAACCACAAGATGCATACACACACGCACACACACACACACCGTCTACTGGACATTGAGGGTGCGAGCAGACACTCCGTGGTGCCAATCTCTCAGCTCGTTGTACTTAGGGCCAATCACCAATCGAGTGGTGGTCTTGTTCACTCTGCCATGGCACGAAGGGGGAAAAAAGAGAGAAAAGCACAGCAGAAGGGAGAGAGAGAAGAGAAAGATTTAGGAAAATTAAAGTAGTCCCCCCCTCCGCACAATCTGCAATGAGACAAACAGGCCATGCCACAAAGGGAAGCTTGATGGTGAAACAGGGGCTGTTGCCACAAAAAAAAAAAAACAAGCTGATGATACAAACAGGGAACGTTTTGATGCGGTGGAGATGTGCATTTCTGCTGTCATCATCAGAACAGAAAATGACAGAAATCGATACACAGAGAGGGCGAGAGGGAGGAAGCAATCTGTAAGGAATATCCACAGAACAGTTTACTCCTGCGTCAAAGGAGTCCATCTGTCTGAGGTCAAAACGCAGCCCACGAATCAAGGCCAGAATGAGGGCTGCAGTGATGAGTGTGCTCAAACATGAAGCCACACACCAACAAACACACACACACACAGGCGGCGGGAATGCCTGCACGTCAACGCGAGCGACCACGGACAAACGGTGATCACACGCATGGCCGCAAACCACGGAGAGTGATGGACGGCAGATGGATGACAGGCAGAACGCCGCCGCGGCCCGGCCACGACTGTCAGCAACACAATCACAGGTTATACAACATGCAGCACTGCAAGGCCGTCACATCAACAACCAGATGCACAAGCGACCGTTAGGAGCAAACAAACCCTCTTATGAGACTGCACACTTTGACCAGTGGGCACAGGCGGAAACACTTTCAGAGAGTTCGAAATCAACTTTCAGCAATCTGAGAGGGAAATGCAATTACGGCTACTTTCCTTGCTTTTGGCGCTACTAAGAATGGATAGCGGGGCTGGATTTTGACTTAATGGCTCAAACACGATCCTTTCTCTGCTGTCTAGACAGGAAGAGCCTACACAGCATCAGCACAAGCGCCAGAACTGTGCCAAAGAGATTTGGAGTCAGATTTTCTGCATCCTTTGTATGTCAGATGCATCCAATTGTGTGGGTCCAGTCAACTAACAATGTGACAATCAATCGGAAAGATGATGTTTTCTTGTTACTCCACACAATGCACTGATTGATTCACACAACAACAGCAAATAACACTGATGAGAGGGAGTCTCAGGCTTTTAAAACCCACATTCAGCATTTTTATTGCCATGTACTCACTTTGTCTTCTTGGCTGAGTCAGCTTCCTCATCTTGAGCTACAAGGGAGAAAACAGAAATGACATTAGAGAAAATAATTTAAGATTTAAGTAGTGCTCTTCTGAGTTTTTGATTTAAAAATGATCTTTGCTTGCACTTCGGTCAGATGTGTTTAGTCATTACTTCAGGTGCACTAACACCAGTCTGCATAATAACTACACCAACACCGTGTGTCAGTAAACGCACCATGCTCGGTGCCAGTGATCTGAGCCAGGATCCTGAAGGACCTGGACTGGGTGGTGCCTGTACGCGGGCGCCAGTCCTCTGTGTCCTCCATTATACGCTTCCTGCTGGCATCAGCGTGAGTGGGCACATGGTAGAAATGGATGTCTGTGTCCACGACGTGCTTCCTGGGTACTCTGGGAGGACAGGACAGATGACATCAGCAAATATGCTTTTAATGTTACATGCACCTTCTCATATAACTGATCAAAGTAATATGGATGTGGGCTGATGTAATTTCCTTTGAGGTATTACAACCTATTAAAGTGAGATTAGAACTTTTTAATTTGCAGGATCGTATAAAACATTTTGTACTCGCAGACCTATGGCTGTAAGTAGGTCATAAGTAGCTCCGCTCATCAGTGTGCTGTGAGACAAAGCCATGTTTAGTCTTTTTAAGAGGTTAATTTCAATCAAGAGTTTTAGATTAATATATAGATATATATATAGATATAGACATACTGACATTATTAAACACACAGTGGCTCGGTTAGAGGAATGGTATTAAACTGTCAGATGTTCATGACATGACAAGGTGGCACACAGAATGAATCACCTGCCATCTGTGTTTATTAGACAAGAAAAAAAAGGGAGGGATCACACAACACTTTGTTAAAATCTGAAGTCTAAACCAGTCTGATACCTTGGTGGCTGGGGTTTTCTTGAAAATCAATGACAGAGGAAAAAAAACAGGACAGAATAAAAGAGAAGCAGACTGAATAAAGGCAGGGAAGACTGAAACGACAGCATTCACAACAGTCATATAAAGAGATGATGGAATAATCTGGAGAGACTTACTTCAAAATAGTCTGAGGTCCACTAGAGGGGAAGAGAAGAAGAAGAAAAGGAAGAGATGCAAGTGTGAAGGGTTAATTGAATACTAACAGTGAATTAAAGGACACATTAACAAAGAAGAGAGAAAATGTATCACAGCTCTCAAAAATGAAGGCATGAAGACATCTGGACAAACATGCAGGTGAGTTTTGCTTTCAACCACATGGTGGTGCTGCTGAACTGCTTGGGTTAATCTAAATCACACTCATTCATAACTTGGACAGGTTGGGAAGTAAAAATACTGAGAACATAACAGAAAATGGATTGATATGGTCTTAAAAAAACATGTACTTCTGTTTTGATGAGCATGCAGCATAGTTATAATTCAACAAGTGTGGTGTGTGTTTGTGTGAATGAATGAACAGTAAATGTGTGTGTTTCCACAATCTTCCTTGGCAACAGGGTGCTGACAGGCCTGTTCCTAATTGGCTGTCAGTAAATCACATCTTAGGACAAACACACACACATACGCACAGAGGGGCATTGAAGACTTTTCAGGAACCGCTGTCAATAAATCACCTATAAATACACACACCCACCAACACACTCACCTAGCACATTGAATAGACTGATTTATGAGTCTGTCTCTCAACACATTCTTGTCACAGCTATGTGGGTGTGGGTATGTTGACAGCTCTATGTGAGGCTGGTCACACACTTACAGTTATACTGGAAGTGGCTGACAATACAGTGTGTGTGTGTGTGTGTGTGTGTGTTGATATCAATACCTGTGATTTACAGTTGAGGTAAAAATATACTGCAGCCTCAGCAAATTGTGTCACACACAAAACACTGATTCATTTTAATTGGGTGCATGCATATGTGCTGGTGTTCTTGCATTATGCAAACATAAAATTAAGTTAATTGAACGGTGATGCATTACTATCATAAATCTCATAAGATCATAAGAAAAGGCATGCAGATGCCACGACAAAGCAGACATGAGATAGAGAGAGAAGTAGATGAGCAAAACGGAGGGCAAACACACATAACCCGACATGTGTCAGAGACTAACTTTGTGACTGGAGGAGGTCCTGCAGTCTGCAAAGTGGAAAAACAAGGATTGAAAAGGAAGAGAGAAAGACAAAGAACATTGACATACAGACACATGTCGAAATTTTTGCCATTGTACAGTAAAAAGGAGCTCTGGAGAGCTTTTGGAAAATCATTCAGAAATCCCCTCTGAAACGAACCACACAGCTTGTGTACAGCATGCAGACAAACAAGCAAGATGCAGGGATGGACGTGCACACTGTTTCTTATTGTTTACAGCAGCACACACAATAAAGTAAATGGATTAGCATGTAGATCATAATTGATGAATATGCCTTTGCAACATGAAAAAAGCATTGTATAGGAAAGTTTATGTAAGGGAAGCAATGCATTTTGCAATAAACTCTAAAGGGAGATGCTGATCTTGCCTCGGTAAAGTTTCTGATGCTGTTAAATGCCATCTGTGATACTCAAACTGCGACCCTGTGCATGTGAGTGTGCACGGCTGCATGGTGTAAGATTATATTGTGCAGATCACTGGTGTCTGCTAAGCCTCATAGAGAGAGAAACCACTGATCCTTTTGTCGGTGCGTTGCCCCGAAGAAAAGGGAACGGAGAGCGTAAACATGAAATGAGCGGAGAAATTATGAGTCACAGAGGGACGACGTTCAGTCCACTGCAATAAATTGAAAACATCCGAGCGAAGCCCCTTGTTTTCAGATGAATCACGAAGAGAATCGAGGAATGAGTGAATGAAAAAACGGCCTGATAGAGGTGTGTTAGTCTGTGAAGGGAAACAGCGTAAGTGTAAATCTACGTGGATTCGAGGCTGAAACCTTTATTGAGCAACTGATTTGTTACAAGAGCAAAGAAAATGCCACGGAGCTCGAGTTCCCAATGTAGGCTATATATACACGGCTCGGTCATAGCATCATAGCATAGTTATACTCACTATGCCACTGAGGAAAGGAGACACAAACAGCAGGGGGGGGCAATGGTGGGAATTGCGTAAAGTGAGGCACTGAGTGAGTAGAAAGATGGAAACAGGCATTTTGGGTGTTGAGGATGAAGACAAATTAAACATGGTAAATTAACAAAGGAATGGAAAGATAATGAAGGAGAGAGGGCAGATTATGAGGATTATTTTCCACTGCTAGTAGCCTCAGTATATTTTTAAGTGCAGCGCTCTTTTCAGACACCTGACCTTGATACAAAAATACAGTGGAAGAGGTCTGCTTTCACCAAGAGAGGCAAAGACATGTTTTTTTAGGATATCATGAATGATTCATTATAAAATAGAAGCAAAAAGATAACAAAAATGCACCCACACAAACGCAGGTAAGAGGGAGTGAGAGTGCTTTTGGATTTGTTTCATGTCGATGCTACGTGCTGATGTGAGTAAAAACACACACACACAGCCAGAGACATCTTGCTTCATCCTCTCACATCTGTAGTGCTGTCAACTCCAATCTTTTCTCATTTTTTATATAAACTCTGTGCAAAAAATCATCCGTTTCAACTTGAAAAACATTATTTCTCTTTTTACGGGACTTCAAAAGCTCATTTAAAATCAAGTTTTCCATCACAAGACATAAAATGTCTTTTGGCGCACAACTCCCCTTTTTCCCCAAGTTCCCACAGTAAACAACTGGTACAATAACCAATACAAAAACATTACAGTGTTTCCAGACTGGTAGCTCTCCAACATGACACAGCACCCAAACGACTGACAGTATTTCTGCTTGGCGACTGTCACCGTTCAACACAGCGCTCACAAACAGAGGCATCATAATTGTGCTCGTCCTGCTAACTCAAACCATGCGTCTCTGCGCTGTGTGAAGCAGCGCTTTGCTCCTACTTTTCAATGTTTTCCTCCTCTAAACAAAACACCGACAGACATGTGAGTCTGATTTAATGATGTGGAAGAGCTTTGAGAGTCACTTCCAGCGCTGAGTTGGAGTCCACTGAGCCCGATCGGCGGGCTGCATGCAACTTTAAAATAGTCTTGGAAAAACACAAACTTTGTAAATCGTGACAGAAGTTTATTTTTCTTGGAAACTGTATACTTGCCTGGCTTAAACAGAAACTAAGTACAGACGTCAGATGACACTGACATGATTGAACAAGGCTGCACATATTGGTATTATAAAATGCCCCTTTTTTCCCTAAAATTTTGTGAATCTTTGAGGGAAAGCAGAAACAAAAAAGAACAGCCAAAAGATAAAACAACAGATTTACCCAAAGGCAGCAGTATGGAAAAAACAGTGGAAATTTGACAGGTCAGGGAGCATCTCACCTCCCATTTGAAACCAAGGTGGAAGAAGTCAGAGGCAGACAAAGTGCAGGGGGGTTGACACATTTGTTCGATTGGCCGGAGAGAGCTGCACTCACCCATTAAACTGCAAAGGCAAGGCTCCGCCCTGACTCTCCAACAGGCCCCGCCTCTGCCCCATGGCCACCTCACATGCGTTCTCGGTGGAGTAGAGGTTGATCGGCGTGTTATACACTGACGGCTGGGGCGGAACGAGGACAGGGGGTGAGGAGGAGGAGGAGGAAGAGGATGGGTAAGAGACAGGAGGTGGAGGAGGGGGAAGAGGAGGACTGATGTGGGGGGAGGCCGGAGTGAAGGCAGAGGATGGGGATGGGATGAAGGGAGCGAAAGGGGCCTGCGAAGGAGGGTATTCGCTCTCTGATCCGTAGCCCCCGTAGGGTCTGGGGGTCTTGTTGTAGGGGACGGTGGAGGGGCTGGGGGAGTTTGGGTGGGGATGGAGCGGTGGAGGTGGGTGGGTGAGGGCCACCGGTTTTATGATGTCTGATCTGTCGTCCTAGCGGGCACGAGAGAAGAGCATGCAAATACAAAGCAAATCACGACACAGCGCACACTATACTGATGCCTCACAGGTTGCAATTTATGGAGACCATTTGTCCAAATAATAAAGTTTAATTCAATTAATCAGTTAGTTTAGTCAAAGAGGCATCAGTATACTTGACTGTCATTTACAATAAAAAAAATGTAGCAATGATTTCATGCAGCAAAAATGTGTGTGAGGCATCGTTTCAGAAGGGTGCAGTCACTAAAGAGTACGAATATTCAAAGCTCTTAAAACATGGTACACCAGGTGAATTAGTTTTCAATTTTACTTCAGTAACTTTTCACATCACAAGTTTCTTTTTCCACTTTTCCACAGTAAAAGCTGTACAATTATAATCTGTATTCAAGTCCCAGTAAAAATGCAATGATGATATTTTGACATTTTATAAAGGTATAGATTAAAAAGATCATATTTTAGAATGTCAGAAATGATTTCTTTTCACCTGGCATGCCTTGCCTTAATCACACACCAATGTTTTGTGCTTGTCTTGCACCTACAAATAGACATACTGTGCACTCAGGTGTACATTATCTGCTGTTCTCTCAGTGACTTGCTGTGGTACAGTACCTTCGGTGCCACAGGGGGAGGTTTGGGGACACTGGAGGCCCTGGAAGAGGTGAAGCAGAAGGAAAAGAGAAAGCGCATGAGTTATGATTGCACAACCAAAGTTATTTTTCATTTCAATATTTCCTTTGAAACTTTTTCCTGCATCGCAATATGCACATCTCGTTATGTATTTAAGTGACTGTTAGCCAACACCAAGTGAGTAAAATAGCAAAGGCTTTTCAAGAGCTTACTTGATATTTATAGAGCCATGTGAAACTGCTGAGGCGAAGCTGTAAAATGTTCAGATGTTACCGAGAAACCGTGGTTACGGTGAATTATGACTAAACCTGAGCTCTGAGCACACACACCATCACGGAGGGGTTTCTGTCATCGACTATGAGGAGTCTCACTGCGAAACGTAAGTTTCGATGGCTGAAAATCGTGGCATCTTTCAGCGTATGTGTGCTTCTCAGGGCAGCTGGTTTTGGTCTATAAAGGTTCGTATCAATCTGATACTCCTGGTGTCTGATACTCTTGATGCCTCATTGAGCCACGAGCTCCTCAAAAGGTCATCTGAGGAACACGCCTGTATCTGTCCACACCGTTAAATTTACCCAGAAGTGATCTCAGCTCAGCACTTCACCCTGATATTCATTACGCAGGTTTATTGATGTAAAACTATCCCAAATAATGAATTTACAGCAGTTACAGGCCAAAGGAGTTCACCTCCTCAATATCAACACTGCAAATATGGAGCGTGATTCGTCAGCGCATCGCAACTTCATTCAGCGTGACATGAAGTGGAAAACACGAGTTAACGTAAACGAAAGGTTAAGTAAACTGCGCGGTAACTGAAGATCGGCGTATGTCAGCGGCCTGCATTCCTCTCAGAGCAGCCCTGCTAGAAACTTCCTAAGGGAGGTTCGTGTCCTTCACCTCTGTAAATTTGAACCGACAGCTTCATAGTAGCGCGAAACACATCAGTCTACAGAAACAGCCCCTCATGCGCTTGTCCTTTCCTTCCATGCCTCTTGTTACTTGCCGGCCTTGCGTTTGCCAGCGAGTGTCCTGATACCGCCGCTGTGTTCCTTTTTCAACACGAGAAGCGAGGATCTTAACACCAGGAGCAGGAGGGCATCGTGCCACAGAGTGACTCCACAACTTTCCCCCGACCTACTGCAGGGAAACACAGATCCTATTTATATCAGTCACGCAACAACTTTTAATCATACCTGTGGATTTTGGATAGAATTAGCTGAGGTTTACCGCCCACGTCCTACCGAGAGGGCGAGCAAAGTTTAAAGAACATCCTGAATTAACATTTAAAGACATTCCTGATATCATTCGGGACAGTCAGTTCACCTTTTAAATGTCTCAGCTGGACTACGTGAGCTATGCCTGCCCTGTGGGTTTCCCTGGACACACTATACTGTCAATAGTATAAAGTACCCACTGACATCAGAGCCGGTCTGAGGGCAGCTCGGTCTCACTCTGAGTAAGGGGAGGGGGATACCGGGGCATCAAGTAGGTATTTCAGATAAGTCACTGTCATCCCTGCGCGCTTTAGCCTCGGTTACACTGCGGCTAAAAGTGGAAACACCAACATGGAAATTTGTTGGGGGTCGTATGGTAAGAGGGGGAGAGAGGAAAAAAAAAACTAAACATGCCTGCTAGAACGTGAACGAGAAGCAGGGCTTATTTTAACTTTCAAATCTTTTCTCTGGGGGATTTGCATAGATACCTACTGGTAGCTAAGACCAGGGCTTGGTATGACCTTTATCACTTGTAATGATCCAGGTCGATCCTCTTTCAACCCTGTCAGGGAGCCGTTAGAGAAAAAAGTTCCTGCTCTGCACTGTTTGGATACTGTGCCCATTAAAACAGCAGTAACCAAATTTTATTTTCATTTAAAAAACCCGTGAAAAATAAGATGTACATCAACAGAATACGGCTCTTCGGTTGTGCGCTGATATCCTTTAAAGTGCAGAACAACAGGCCCTTGCACCGTATCAAACACTTTGCCACAGGAATGTTTCTCCATAGCTCAAATGTGTGAGGGTCAGAGAGCAAGTAGATGCAATAAAGATACTGACAGTGTGACGGTGACAAACAAGGCATTGCATATGTCCACCTCCTGCACAGCACATGGAAACACTGATCCGGCTGCACATGTGGGTGTTCCTCTTCCACCGACAGCCTGATTTGACTCATAGTTTAAGAGCGGCTGCTATAAAACATGCCTCTGCTCTCTGTGCGTGCATTTGTAACTCAGCATGCTGCATGTTAGCCATCAGACTCTGCGTGTCTGCTTTTCATGTTTGTGGAAGTTTTATGTTAGAAAGCCATGGGTTTTGTCCGTGTAACTGTGAGACTGCGTTTCCTCAGCGATTCTTTGTGGCAACAGCTATTTGGGGTTTTGCTTTGATACCTCACCACATCCGAGTGCTCGCTGTGGTTACAGCGGTGGCGCTTAAACATATTTCCATATTTTTGTTAAGTAGAAGTCATTTATGGTAATATTTACTCTGCTTGTCTTTAAATGCTGGTCATCAGGGCTTGCATGTGTATAAAACTTTTTGGATGTTTTCTTAGTTTCTTTGGTTTGATTTTTGTTTCTAACGAATGGCTTTTGGTTTGATACATAAGCTTTTACAAAACACTGCCAGCATGCTTTCATGGGCTGTTATATTTTCTCTGTTGTGTTTCCGCACTTTGGAATTTACAGGGACGGAGCAAAACAGCAGGACGTCTCACAAAATAACACCAACACCCAGCCCTGCAGTAAATACTGTAAACTCTATGATGTAAACTGAGTTTTAATAAAATGCTAACGTTAAGATTTGACATTTGATTTTATTTCATATCACACATGCAACTTTTTTTATTTCTCTCTTCTTCTGATAAAATACACTGTATGAACATCTGATTTATTCTTTAAACTGTCCAATTTACTTGTCGAATCTTCTTTTCAACACAATGTTCTGTTTTAATGTGGCCCCCTTATATTACCTCTATGCTGCTTTGACTCTCTTTACGGTTTTTCCTACATTTGCACATTACAGTAAATTGATCTGTCACAAATTGGGAGGCGCCTCCTCCTCTTCATCTCCCCTCGTATCATCATGCCCTCGCGGCTGTGGCGTGTTCTCAGTTGTGCAGTTGTGTTTAATCTCTCCGGTCTATTCTTGCACCAGTGAGATCATTGACCGATGTTTCCAGGGCTGCACCCTGACATGCCATCAGCCTCACCAGCGAGCACCCAGCCATACTGAATCAATAAGGGATCGTTGCTCATGTCTGTGTGTGTGTGTGTGTATGTGTGATTTAATGAGTAAAAAAGGGGGTGGTCAGGAGTCAGGAGTGGTTTAGGTGGAGGTGACTGTGATCTTTTAGTGATACCAGCAGAAGCACACACACATATTACAAACACAAATGTAAGGCGCACACATTCAAGCTAGAAGGAATTTTACAAGTGGAAGTGATTCTGTCACACACTGCTTCGCGTGTGTGTGACCTCTAATAAACTCAGTGTGTTTTTGCAGTTTTTGTGTATGCAAATACAGAAACTCCCCACATACATGCACATAAAGCTTCTCACAATCATATCTGTGTGTCTGGTTTCAACAGCTACACACACTTCATTGTGTTTCAGCATGCAGTGGGCCTTTAATGGAGTGTGCTGCCATGTGGATGACAGAATCATTAAAATCTGTGAACGGACAAAGGCCGGTTGACACACACCCGCACAAATATGTACACATACGCACACTGTGATGCATTACGCAGGGTGTGGTGTCGGTGATTTCAGGCATGACGGGCCGGCCCAGGAAATGTCACTGTGGTGGTGCAATAGCACAGACAACAAGGACCAGTTCATACACTCTGCAGCATCTGCACATGCAAATACACACACACACACACACACATATGAGTCCAGGTCTATTTTTAGATTAACCACCCCATGGACATTTCCAAATATGAAAAACTTTCGGTTCTGCTGTACATGGTTCGGTTTTCTACCAGAGACATTCTGCGGTTCGGTTTGCCTCAAATTCAGTCTGCTTTTTTTAATGAGCCGTGTTCTTATCTGAGATTTACACCTAATTTATCTTGCTGTGACGTTTTTTGGCAGCTCTTGCATGTTTTTGTGGTAACATTTACATCCTTGCCAGGGACAGAAGGGAACGATCTTATCCATCTAGAGTCAAAGCATTGAAAGCCAATATTGAACGAATCCATCAAAGTTTGAGAAATCAGGTGTTCATGATATCCATTTTTCAAATAATTTGAAATATCAACTCCTGTTTCTCTTTTTTCAGCATTAACTTTAAGAAGGCCGCATCAAATAGCAGAATAATGTTAAGATATAGTGTAAAACAGACAAAATGATCTTGGCAACATATTGCAGTGATATAGCAGTGATCTTTTTGTGTGTCTGTGTCTCCACAGGGAGCTCAGAAATGTCATTTTCTTTCCCCCAAAGGCACCCAACTGCAGATTTAAGCACGAAAAACATGATTCACAGAGAGAAAGACACTTCCTCCCTCACTGTGTAAATCAGGTAAGCTTGGTAATTTATGTACAGACAGAACTGTGCCCCAGGACCATTAACTTAAAACATGGCTTCAACTTTTTTTTACAGTCTTAACTTTAAAAAAATCCTTTGCCCAAACCACTGCTCTTAATTCTTTTTCTCATCTGGCCTTTTTCTTTTTTGCTCCATCTCAGTGCCCTTTTATGCTTCTCTGCTGTGTTTTAATTATCTCCCTTCCTTTTCTTCTCTTTCTTTTCCTTCCTGTCTTTCGTGCAGTTTGCCCCCTCTTTCCTGAGAATGAGGTCACTCTTTTTCAAACAAAAGTGATAATGATTATTGAAACAAAGCCCTCTGAAATGTATGCCGTCGTCATTCCCGAAGGTGGGACACACACGCTCTGAGCTCTTCTCTATTTATTTCTTTTTCTGGGCCTTATTAGGAAAAGGGGGGAAAAAAGAGTGGGTTGGTTTGGTTTCAGGGTTTTTTTTTTTTTTGTAATTTTACCTTAAACTGAAGCAGACAGACCAACGTGACCAGGAGGGGATGCCAGGACACCACGTAAGTACGGAGTGACTGGCAGGATTATTGCCACGTGTGGTTCAGCATTTTGGTGTCAACAAGTAAGTTTAGAGGAGGAGGTGATATAGAGGGATATGTCGTTATGGGCGCACAGTCCGAAAGAGATATATGATGAGAGAACAAAGACTCCTGATTTCACAGGCCGGTGTAACATTCCTCTGCTGCCGTGATTAAATCCAAAAACAACAGTGTTACTTCTCTGCTATTTCAAGACCAACGTGTGAGTTTATCAAGAACTGGCCTTTAAATAGATCTGGAAGCTGAGTCTGCCTGACTTTATCAGTTCTCACATAGGGCACGACCATAAGAGACAGGGGTCAAACAGAGATCACAAGTACTGCACAGTAGGCCTGTGTTCAGTGTGTGTATGTGTGTGTGTGTGTGTGTGTGTGAGCTCCATGCCCGTGCCTATCTATCTGCATGTGTGTGATCCTCCCTGTTCCTTATCCTCCGCCTCCCACCGGTATCTCCACAGAAGCCTCGACGGGCCTTCCAGCTGGGCCTCGACATCACGTGAGATCCTCAAAAGAAGCTCTGACGCTGACCAGACCAGAGGAACAAAATACGCCGAGGCTAGAGAGGTTTCGCTGCAAAAACATCACCCAATTAACTCGACTCTGGGAAAATGCAAAGTATGTTTGAACAGTCACAGTCAAAAAGAAAAGCTGCTACCTTTTTTTTTTCCTCATTCAAGGGGAGCTACACATCATTTAGCTCGTGTTAGAAACGAGGCGTTGCGTTACATATTTGCTGTCTTTATACTCCGCTATAGATCAATACGGCTAGACAACAAGCTTGAGGGCACAAATCCACTGTGGGTTCCTTGAAAGAGGCTCTCTTGTATTTCTAGACAGCTGCTGTCTCTTTATCTGACAGAAAACAAAGGTTTGTACTCGGCACAGACGTGACCTGATCCAGAAACCAGCACCTCCTCATTCAGGTCTGTTTGTCTCGCTGAATGGAGGTTTTAGCAACTGTAGTGTGTGCACAGAGACCCAGTTTATTATCATTTTCCCTCAGCTGAATCTGTGAAAATCTATGAATACAGTCAGGAGATTTCATACCAATTAGTGAGGATTGCAGAAGACGGACGATGGAGTGATTAAAACGCTCAAACACGCAGTGTTCTCCGCTGTGTTTCCTGTGGTAACACGGCAACAAACATGCACATTTTTACAGCGGCTCACTTTCTAACAAAAACACACAGCGGCGGACCGGTACCCCGAGGAGTCTTAAAAGCAGACCAAGAGAGGAAACAGGCACGTTAATTTAACTCCCACCGGGTCAGGAGAAAGGAGGCAATGTCTCCAACAGCCTGCGGGTCAACAGTACTGCTTCAAAGCCCCCCCGACAGAGCACGGGAGCAGGAGGAGTAGCACCTCCACAACTAATACTCCTGACACCGCAGCAGGAGGGAGGAACAGTGAGGGTTATAAAACACAAAGAACTGGATGCAAATAGATTAAGTGTGAGAATAAGAGTGTAATACTAAAAATATGGAGGCCCAGAAACTGGAGTAAACTGCTGCTGTGTGTATTTTACTGGACTGGGGTCAGAGAGGACATATATACTGTACAAAGACAAAACAATCTGTGAAATATTATGTCTTGTATAATCTTATAAAACACATGGAATTTTATACGACACCGAAAAGAAGAGTTACTGCTGCATGTACCCAGTGACGCGTCAAATTTCACATCATTTAAAAGCAATAAAAACAGATGAGCAGTCTCACTACTTTTACAGCATGTGATTCTTCTTAGATGTTATCCAAAGATCATAAAAGTCATTTTATGTAACATTACATTCAGGAAAATGTATATGGTTTAAGAGGCGGAGGACAGATGTTTTCTTTCTTTTTTTTTTTTTATGTGAAACAATAATGCGAGTGTTTGGCTGAACCAGCGTCTATAGGAGGAAGTCAGTGTGAGCGCCTGCACCGTCTCTGGAGGCTCGGGGCAGTAAAACAGTAGATGGGAGGACTGAGTTGTCTGTCAAAGTCTAATTTAAACTTTTACAGCTTGGTTTCATAGCAGACTGACCGAGGTGTAAAAACTGTGCATAAAAACAGAGGAGATGCTGAGAAAGACACACGAGGACGCCGATGGGACAGACACGAAGACACGCCGGCGGGCAGTCACATGCCCAAGTAAGAAAACACACACGCAAACTTTAGTTTTTTCTTGCAACACAACCTGGCACGTTTAAAGCATTTATTACATAATGTTAACGACTCTTGACCCAACTTTGCCCTCTCATACCTCTGTGAACACTGCCATCATCATTTAACCCTTTTTAAGACCTCTGCATCGTCAGTGTGATGTTTTTATTGAATGAATTTGATGTATACAATCAAAATGAAGAATATGACAAATGTATCAAGAACTATACAAATTAAAAATCATATATGCAAATTGATATTTATGTTTTTTTTCCCAGAAGGTTCAGTAAACACTGGCAATTACTTCATGTTTCAGGCTTTACAGGGTTAAAAGATTTAAAGTGTGATTGGATAAACAAATGACCGTGGACTGTAATTGGACTTTAGCCAGCGCTGTTTACAAAAATCATACTAGACATTGTCACATTGCAACATCACTCACATCTATAAGGCTTTTTTTCTCTCACACTGCAGCTGACTGACAAACACACTGTGACACTCTTGACTGGAACCAGACAACTCGAGGAGCAGAGAAACACCGGACTGATCCCCCCCAGAGCAAATCTGAGTTTATCAAAGCCATGTCAGTGCTGTCAGACCCGTTTAAGGTCCATCCTAAACTGTGTCTCTGAAATGGCACGACGCAGGTTTAAACTCGAGACAAGCGAAGCTTTGATGCGATTTCACAAGATGCAGATGAAGATTTCAAGCGTGGGTCCCGAGCAGAGGGAGTTTAGGAATCTCTGCCTCAGAGGCAAAGCCAATGCATGCTGGGGCTCTGTGAGGGAAAGCAATGGGGGTACAGGGGGGGCCCCAAACTGGATGAGGACATCCACATAATTCTAGGGGGCCTAAGGTGGGATGAATTACAGCAGAGATTAGAGATTAACGAGCCTTTAGAGCTGCATTTTGTCAGATCTACAGCTTCAAATTATGCACTCATGTGCTTCCTTCATCAGCACTGTGTGTGTTTTCAGCAGAAGAATAAACAGTAGATTTGTGAAAAGCACAAAACCACCTAAAATGTTTATGTAATGTGACTGAGAGAGAAAGAGAGTTTTATTTTCTCATTTTAGTGAGTGCTTTCTTTTTTCTTTTTTTCTCTCTTTGGCTTTTCATAGTTACTTTTTCTAATGCAGCAAAAACAGAAACAACACAGTAGATCAAACAGAAGAAAGACAGACAGACTAAAGAGACAGCACTCCAGCTGGGTCCAACACTCAGCAACTGACCCGGCCTGCCCATCAAAATGATCCACAGCTGGACCAGGAAGTGTTTTCCATATTCAACATCTGGCCTTAGGTCTGTTAAGAGGGTTATGGATATCAATGTGCGTCAGTATCACTCAGAGAGATTCACTCACGGAGATGCAAGATTTACTGGCTTATTCTCCTTTTTCCTTCATGCTTTGTTTTTTTTTCAGCTCATTTGCGATTCTGCCTTCGCTGTCCAGTTTTTCTGTTTCTGTTTATGTGTCTGACACGCACACCTCGCTCACGCTGCTCTCCGAGTGACACCGAGAGTCACACAGCTCATAAACGTAGGCAGCAGTGATACGACAGCAGCCGTAAAACAGATCCTGGCTCTGACGCTGATCAAATTCCTGAAGTGATGGAATTTCTTTTTTTTTTTTTTTGTCCCTCCACTATAAAGTCACAGCATTTTTTTA
>JBAJHX010000076.1:21315623-21330444 GCA_037176925.1 Amniataba percoides | reverse complement strand
AGAAACAAAACCAAACAGGGCAGGAAGGCAAGACAGGGAGACAAGGTACAAGAAACAACAAAATGCAAACCATGACACTTTAAGGAGTTAGCTGTTCATTTTTTTCCCCTTAAGTGATGTTACATTTTGTTTTAAGCTCGTTTTTCTTATTTAAGTGTCTCAGTTAAAGTTATAATCATGAGGTTTTTCATTTCATTGTCTGTGGCGATAAACGATTATTGAAGGTGTGTTTTTTGGACTTCACTTCAGCTTCAAGTCTCATCGTCTGGACTCATCAGTCTTTTCTCTGTTTGTTTGGCCTTAAGAGCTGCTTATCACAACTGCTCTGTTTTTAGGTTTTGGTCGTGTGAGGAGGAGTCTTGGAAAGCGCCACGCTCATATCATCGTCCTCCACTATAGGCCAAACCTTAGATGAAGTGCAGAAATGTTGAATCTATCAGCCGTGTCATCCAAATGTTTTAATGCAGCTTTAGGGAGACAAACTATATAAGCAGATGCAGATCGAGGCAGTTTGGTTCCACTATACGAACAACGAGCCAGGGCTGAGATCCATCTTCAATACAAACTACACTTGCCCTGACCTGTTCTCAGTGACTTATTATAAAAATTAATCAGTGCGAAACCTTTTGTGATGTTTTATCAATATGCTGAGACTGTGCGATTAAAATAGTTTGAGAGTATGAATCAAACGGCTGCTTCTGTTCCCTGCAAAAACTATCTCGGCTTCGGTGGGCCGGCCAGTTGTATATCTTCCCCGTTGTTGACAGTGAAACTTGTTGACCTTCTTCGGTGTAAAAAAAAACACCCATCAGAACAACGTCTCCATTGATAACCTCCAGCCAAGTTGTTATTCTAAGACCAAAGAAAGAAAAAAAAACTATTTGATCGTGGGTCTCTCTTTCACAGGAACCTGCACGCTGACTTTGAATTACCGCAGACTCTGTGGTATTACAGTATGTGTTCTCAGCCACTCGACCAAAAGCAAACATCTCCAGTCTGTCATCATTTGGACGCAAATTAGAGGACATGCTCGGTCGGCCTCCAATGAGGGGAGGGCTGGGAGAAAGATGATAAGTCATCGAGGGGGTGCAGAATGTGAAATCCAGACATGCAGACACACATAAAGACAAACAACCAAACACGCACAATAAAAAACACAACACTGGGGATTTTATTGCTTCTTTAGTTTTCGCGTGTGGTGCAACCTACCTCACGTTACCCCCTGCGTGCGCTCTACGCTGTAAATCTGCCTCGTCTTTCGTGATCTCGAGGCCGAAAAGGACAAGTGTACTGTAGGAGCCCTGAACATCTCACAGTGTTTAAGCATAAAACACACGCATGCCTACAAGCGCTGCCAAAGAACCAGACAATTCAAACCACATGAGAACCAAAATAAAGCCAGACACACACACACACACGGTATCCCAAATGCTTGAGATAAATCAGCTCAACTGTACAGCAGGATTCCACCAAATAGTGAGGAGTAGGCCTTGGGGAAGAGGTGGTGGTCCACATGTGTGATGCTCTCGCTGTGATTTCAGTTATTCCTCCGTCCTCGGGGGAACGGCATATCAGGCAGAACTAATGCCGTCGGTGTGTGTGCGAGCCAAGATTAACTCCTGCAACAACAGCGAACATCTGCCTGCATGCGGGACGTCTGGAGTTGAAAGGGGGACCGAGGACTTTAAATCTGACGCGGAGACGGGTTGTTTGGGAGTGTTTGAAAAGGGGCTGTGTGGATCCTGTGTTGTCACGGAGATTAATGGCTTCCCACTCACGTTCGTGTTCGTTAAATCAAGCGTAAAGTGAAGTGGCTCGGTTTTATGACTACACACACGCACACACACACACACACACACACAGAGCGTCTTACTTCTGCAGGGTGAGGCTGAGGTTGCCGGTGCAGCTCTTGATCTTGTTCTGGGCCTCCAGGTGATTCATGCCCTCCGTGGCGATGCCGTCGATAGACAGGACCATGTCTCCAACAGCAATCCCGCCTTTGGCTGCCTTCCCGCCATCAGTCAGCTGCAGAAACGCACACACACACACAAAAAAAAAATCCAAACAGCTTAAATCACCTACATAACCAGCAAACATCACAGTCAGGGCCTTTAAGCGGGTGGGTGGTGAAGGTGAAGTGGGACGTACACGGTCACTCTGTATTTATCACAGGATTTATGGATCCATTCCATTAAAGAAGCGTTCGGGCAACGCTAATGAAAGAGCTGGTCCTCCACCACATGATGGAGGGTCTACTGTACACTCACTGATGCGTGTCCAATAACCGGAGCCTTCATCTCGAAATTACCTTTCTTTATGACCTGCTGTCATACTGGGCTTACCGCTTGTTAGAGAAAATAGACAAGCTCACAAGGTCTCCTAACCACAGCGTGTGAGAAAAAAGACCGCAGACGTAATGCACTCCTTGTGTCCACCACTGTATGTAGCCATTTCTTACATGTAGGTGGTTTAAAGACCATTAAAACAGAGTGAAACAATTAATTTTAAAGATTTTAATAACATACATACATGGTTTAGAAAGCCAAACGGCCGCAAATGACCTTCTGAACACATGTTGGGCTGCAGAATTAAAATCAGAGTGCAGCAATAAGAAGTGGAAGATAGATTTGTTTTTGTCTCTAACTTTGTCTCCTGTATATTAAAAATAGTAAACTGATAACAGTGTCTAGAACCAAATTTTAGCAGCAAAGTAAAAGGAGGTTGGTGTTGTGTTTTGTCTGCTTCTGTAAGCAAAAAAATTAAGCTTATCTCGACCCACAAATTTTGCAGTGAAGATTAAGTGGATCTAGCCCCCGTAAAAAGCAATTATGCCATTATGCTCCGTACAAAACGCAGTTAAAAAGGTGACAAACAGCTAATGGGACGCTACATGGTGTAGACGCATACCACTTTTATTGGCTTTGAGGAAACAGCAATTAAAGGCCAGACATCTCTTAGTTTGCACGCATCATAAAAAACGTTTCTCTTGTCTCTCGGCCTCTTAGCGTCTTCCTTGATTTTTGAGGTATGCTTTAAATATCTGCATCCAAACAAAGTTTAATTGCTTCACTTCCACTCTGAGGGAAGCTGGTTAATTTGAAACAGATTCAAGCCACACAAAAGGAACTCATGTTGAAAAGCGGGGCTTGTTTTTAATACCAACGCTGCTGCTCGTCATGAACAAATGTTCTGTATCGATTCTGCTCTTGACAGTAATGTTAAGTATATAATTATAATTACGCTGAGGGGAACAACTGTAACATTTTCCACGCCCTTAAATGGTGCTGTTGTCTGTCTATTTGTGAGCAATACTGAACATATTTGGTAAACAAGTGTTTGCGAGAACAGTTGCGAGGCAACTAAGCACTTAACAGGCACACAAGTGGGCCCGAGTCCACACCAAAATAAAATGAAATTCGATTAAATGTGTAATTATGTGTTCTATTTATGTGTGCCATGTTTCCCTCTTGGTTGAGTTAAAGTTTCATTCGTGCGCATTTATACAGGTGAGACATATTAACCTAAATTATTTAAGTATAGGTGACATAAAAATAATGATGTATGATGTTGTTGAGTACCTGCAGAAATATCATGTTAGTTTGTTTGTTTCTGATTGACCTTAAATGCTTTACTAGGATCTGTTATTGGGGTTTGTAATACTGTCTTTAACTCACAGCTACTTTTCATTTAGAGATGGGCCAACGTACTGTGGCAGTGTGCGTCATTTAAACCAGAGCCACTCTTATCAGCAGGCTGAGGACGGTGACAAATTAGGAATTGTGCGTAGGATGTTAAACACTGATCTCGCCTTTTTCCCATGACGCTGAAACACTTTATCTGAGACTTATGTGAAGGTATTTCTTTCACAATTTTTTTTTCATAACACAAAAGTATAAGCAATGAAATACATTTGTTTTTGTGTGTTTGTTGTGTGACAGATAAAATGTGATATTTGATATTGTTAAGGTCCTTCCTTTTAGCTGTGATTTTGACCATTCTTGGTCACACGGAGGCACCAACTGTGTCCAAAGGGGAGTGAGGTCATTTGTTTCTTTGGACACCGTGAAAGAGGACCACACAGACCACTTCACCGAACACACACGTGCACGCAGACCACTTCTGTGGTCAGAGCTCTGACTCTGAAGTGGCTCTCGCTCGCTCTCTCGCCCGCCATCCATCACGCCGTTGAATTCGCTGCATCCACAAGAAAAAACAAATGAGAACCGACAGTCGAGGATGAGAGAGCGTCATGTGGGTTTAAACATCTTTGGTGTGTTTCGCCCCCCCTCTGAGTCTGTTTCCTTTGCCTCTATCTTTGTCTCTCTCTCTTTCACACACACACACACACACACACACACACACACAAAGACAGACAGACACAGGCAGGGCTAATAAAAGAGGCTCGGCACCCGGATTAGTGTTAAGGCTCGGCGGCCCCAAACCTTTTATAGTCATATTAGCCCAACACACGCAACATCACTCACCAGCACTCACAACCACTGAGGGCAGGAAGAAGAGAGTAATGAGGGTTCGACTTGACACTGATTAAGAACTGCGTGGATGGAAAGGAAGGGAGAAACAGAGGCAAAGGAGAAAACAGAGCCACTGGGCACTTCGAATCAGTGGGCTCTTTATTCTGCGTACACTTTTTCAAGGGGGCGTGTTCATGCTAACCACTTTGGCACGGTTACGGACCAAATGCTCACCACAAAATGTTCAATTATATGTTTTCCCCCCAATTAGTGCTTTTCCTGCCCCCTACGCACACACACACACACACACAACACCGCTCTGCCTCCTTTTGCATTTTAAGTGACCTGCGTCCATACAACAGCGTTCAACTGACAGGAAGAAATACAGCAGACAGAGGATAAACCTAGTTTTTAATTTGTACTGGAAGTATTTAATCTGTACGTCTTAATTCCATATAAATCAAAAGAAATTGTTCGTGCTGCTGGGAAATCTGTTTTCCAAAAACAAACATTTGTTTTCAATCACCGTGATTAAAAAGACTTCGGAGCCCAAAGTAGTTTTGATTTTCATATCAAAGGGAGCGCAACAAATCATTGCGAAAATCAGAAACAGAAATCTAAATAATCTGTTGATGCAACAAGCCAAAGCGCTCCGAGTTTCCCAGGGTGTTTGATTTATGGCTCTGTTGCTGGTGCCCTGACAGAAAACAGCAGCTTTAACACTCCACACACATCCACTGGAACATGCAGAGGACACACACACCTACAGTGCATGTATGTGCATGTATGTACTTTGATGCTGTTTTATCAGGCCGCTCTCTGACAGCCCGTGCTCAGCCCCACATGTGCAGGGACGTCCCTTAACACATGACCACGACGTATATTAATAACCTTCTGGGAATCTGCCCTCCCATGAAACTCTGAGACAAACATCCCAACAGCGAGGCAAATAAAATACACAAGAGTGACTGGGACTTCATCTCAAAATGTGAATTTACACCGATAAGAACAACGTGACCATAAAAACCTGTGCTTAAATCCCTGTTTGGAAATGCACGAGGAGACACAAAAGATCCGCTGTTAAGCTCAAATAAAGATTTTCTTCTCACATGTAATGCAAACCGAGTTGCTCGTGGAAATGAAGACACAGAAAATTAGAAGCCATCTCTCATCAACCCTGTGGCCAGAAACAAACAAGACCTCTAAATTAGAGGACAAAGCACATTGTTTGAGGCGCCTCCTTCGGCGGAGCAACATAATTGCTTGTGCCACAACGCATTACAAATGAAAAATAAATCAGTGTGATGATATGACAGCGCTGTGGTTAAGGCTCGGTTAGGCTCAGGCACAGAACGAGCTCGGTCAGACTTTGGTTAATTATGGTTTGGATTAAAATAGGCTGGAAAGTAAAGCTTGGTTTGGGTACCTTACCGCTTAGTTAAAATTAGGAGACCTTTATTGTCAGTGTCACAATAATAAGCACATGGTTAAAGTTAGAGAACGATCATGTTCGTGGCTAAAAGAAAACAACGTAGAGTGTCGGTCGGGAAACAGGAGTCACAATACGACCACTCGAGGGATTTCTCATTTCAGCATGAAGTTTTTCTTTAGGTACTTGCTATTGGAGCAGATGCTGTCGTTCTTCTTGGGAGGGCAACATATGCTAATAAATGGTAATGTTGCTCTGCTAGTTGTTTTTCTTCAAAGAAATTTACGAAGTATATAGGGGAATACAACGTCAGTGTCTGAATTTTCAGTTTCCAAAAACTGCTGTCTGCTCTCATGTGCTTTTGACAGCATCCCTGATATTCTCCTGGTATTTTCAACTTGCACCGCCTTTGTGCAAACTTCCCCTGCCTCATTATATATTCATGCACAAGTAAAAAGGTCAATACTCGCGTCGACACTTGTTCTTAAGAATGAGAAAAGCACATGCGGCCTGTTAAAGCCTTCCCAGATGAACTTGCAATTATGCTTCCAACAACGTCAGTTTTCAACACATGAGCTGTCTGATCTAAGTGGTTTGAAAAAAGAAAACAGAAAAAAGAATGTGGTTCCAACACACGGCAGTAAAGGCTTGCTGGAGTGCTGAAACATTGTCTGGTTTGAACATACGCTGACCGGTTTGAGTGCTCCGAACAATGCCTGCTTTCAGCACGCAGGGTGACAGAGATGACAGGCAGATGGTTCACATCACGCTACGACTGAAACGCAGAGAGCACGAGACACAAGTACCTAGATTGTTCCTTACGACTCCACAAAAATTTGCTTCTACATGTCAGCCTTCAGAAGCATTTATTTCACGCAGATCTTGCAGCTTCAGGACCGGCCATCAACAACTGGTTTGTCCTTTACTGTGACCGCGCAGCACAGGAGTGTTCCTGAACTGTGAAATTTCCCATCTGGGAGCAGAAAAATGTAATTAGGAAAAATGGTCAAAGAAGCCTGGCGTAATACTTTCCTACCAATATAATTTTTTTATCAAAAACATCACCCTTTTTTTTTTTTTTTTTTGGCGAGCACCTCATTCATAACCAGAGGTCAGACATAAAAATGAAAAGTGCAGCAAAATAGCAGGAAAGTTGTGGTGCTATAATGTCCCAGCAACACAGTAAACAGCAAAACAACGACGACAAAAAAAAACATTTTACCAAGAGATGCGAGACAGTGGATGGGTTGGCTTGAGATTTACGAAGAGGGTACAGAGACAGAGATGGAAAAAAAGTTCAAGGAGAAGGACGGAGAAGAATAAGAAAGTGCCTGAGACTGAAGCAGGCGCAGACATCACCTCAGCCCGACTGTTTGATCCATCAGCAACACCTAGTAAACTGTCTCAGGCCGTGTTTCATTTACAATTTATGCTCCTGGACGAAATAAATCACGCACCTCTGTCAGCTGCATCATGGAAATACCTGAAACTGAATCCGGTGCTCATCCAACATAATCCTCCGCTCTGTTTCAGCTGTTACAGAGAGTCTTTGGGCCGCAGCCTGATGCTGGCAGACTGATTGCTCGAAGGTTAAAGAGTTAAGTTCCTGAAAATGATGATCAGACAACAAAAATCTAAAGCCCATTGCATTACTAAATGTTTAGAAACATAAAGCTTACAGGGAGCTGGTCATATCTCAACACAAAAACCTGAGAAAGGATTTACAGTGTGAGCGTCATATATGATACAACATGATGTAGAAACTGGAGAGTATAATACAGGCTGTGGAGATCATGTTCCTCACAGAGAGAGGTAGAGCTCCGACTGGGACTTCGAATCAATATAATGTTATACAGCAATTTCTTTAAGGCCTCTCTAAATGATTGAACATTCCTGTAACAGTATATGCATGCCGTGTGTTTGCACACGTGCATGTGTGCCCATACACGCACACACCCGGCACTGGCACACCAACACACACATTTTTCAAATCTAATGAAAGCATCTGAAAATAACTGTTTTGTCCCCCGGAGCTGTGTGTGTGCACCGGTGTCTAATAATCACCGCCTGACTTGTATGTTAATGCAAGAAAACCTTAATAAGAAAAGGCCATATTGGATTGGGTTCCCATAGATAGCTCACTTCAGCAACAGCTGCCAAACCCACAAAGACACGTTGTACATATTAAACATAAATCTTCGCTCTTGAGTTGGAGAACCCGGCCAAGAGATCTGCCATACTTGCAAGCAGCCAAGCATAACCCAGCTCTGATACAAGCTGATAAGCATTATTATGATCCGGCTGCCTTCTCTTGATATTATAATGTCATCAAAGGAGGAGAAACCATGATTCCTCTGATATTGGTTTTCTAGGTAATTGTTTCACTAACAATGATAAAGATAAAGCCCAACAGAGCGATGTAAAGTCAGTGTGGCGTGTCTATTCATAATCTGATGGATGAGTTGTCAAATAAAGATAATAGATGTGAGGCTGAGAGGTTCCCTGGTGAGAAAAAGTTTCTGTTTGACGTTTAGTGTTACTCACAAAAATGCATTGTGTGTCTGCTTGAAGTCTGACAAACATGTTGATTACACTTCTTTCCTCATAAAACCTTTTCATGCTTTTCTGAGAATGTTCCTCACCTGTGCTCAGGCTTCTTCTTCTGTGGTTTCACTGGGAAGTTTCTGCATTTTTTGGCACTTTACTGCCACCCGTAGATCAGTCGAGTATGGCAACCCAGTTGGAAGAAATGTGATGTGATACCTCTTTCTTCGTGCACAAAAATGAAATATATCAGGGACCCTTTCATAGAAACGCTGCTCTACACATTAGTCATTTTGGTGAAATCAAGTTATCATAAGCAGTGTAAGTTGTAGTGGACAAAGCAGGTCAAGGAAAAGTGTTCACACCGACAAAATAAACTCTGACACGCTGTCACAATAAACCTGCTGGAAGCCATTAAACATGTGCTGGAGGGCAGAGTTTTCCTTTTGCGTGGAAACGAAGTGAGCGAAGGAGCCGAAAATCCACATGACAATATTTTACGTTGTAAAAGCGCCACTGCTCTTTGCTGAAACTCGAGGCGAACAAACCGGCATTCACAGCCAGCGCTCAATGATGTGATTGTCGTGGCGCTGCTCGGGGACTGAACGTTGGCAGGGCTGGTGAGAACGCGTCCAGGAGAGGCAGCACTACGAGCACAAGACCGGATTGTTCTTATTGCGTATGAGCGCTCGGTAAGTTAGCTGTGCGTCACCGGTGGCACACGCTGAAAGGGGGCTGTAATTAATCCAAAATGCTGGTTTTAAGTTACAGCTTATATCATGTTTAACTTGTTTACAATGTGCTCTAATTGGAGCGCTGTGGTCACCACCTGAAAAGAGAAACCTGGCAAGAAAGCTGGTATTAAAATGATTCACAGCTGCAATTATTTTCCTATATTCTGGAGAAATTATGTTTTAATCCAGTGGGTTTCGCAGCTCAGAGGTTAATAACTCATGCAGAGACTCTGGGAATGAAAAGGACTTGGATGTTTACTGTGGCATCAAAGTGTTTCCGGTCAAAGCAGCTGATTCACAATACCTTCAAATTTCACGGCAAACAGAGAAACATGTGCAAGGTTATCAGTTAATTAGAAAGACGAGGTTGAGGATGTCTTTTCTCAGACAGAAATATACTTTAACTAACTTTTTATATAATATATAAACTGACTGCAACAAGCTCTCTGATCACTCTTGCACTTCAAGATATAGACAAACAAACTGAGGCTTCATTCAACCACCAAAAAATATTTGGAAATATTATTTTAAGAAATTTACTCTGGTTTAGATATTCTCCTCACTAGTTTTTCTCTTCTGCCTGTAGGCTTCACTGCACAATGTCCAAACCACGCATCAAAAACACTAAGAAAAACTCTAAACTTGCAGCCATCAAAGTTTTATTTCTACCAGCCCTCATATGTCAAACAATACTTTTACGAATAAACATAATACCAGCCGCGAGCTCGTCATCCTGGGAAGAAGGCGGAGGAGACACGGCGGAAATTAGCCGCTACTGTGGAAAATACATTATAGCTGCATTAAACAATAGGGTATTCAAGTCCCGTCATTGTGAATTCACTGCAGTGCGCGTTACGACCTGGCTGTGCTCGTCTGCCAGAGTCGTAAAAGTTTTCTGGCCCCGAATGATTTTGTTCCGTCCAGTTACACCAAAATAGCATCCTGGTGCTCAAATTAGGAGCAGGATAAATTGTGCAGGTTTGTTGTGTGCGATACCCTTTTATTGATGATTCTTTCAGTGTATTTTACATTTATCATTATGTCCTTTAATTTAGTGCTGTATATAAGTGACTTGATGAAATCTTTTGTTCAACATAAGTTTTTGAAGCAGCCTTTCAACTGGTGTGAGCTGCTACTAAGATCTTTGCTGAACTACAGTCAATTACAACGAGAACAAACGTCTGAAAAACTGTAAAGGTTTCTGAGTGATGAGAGTTTTTAAGGTGTGATTTTCATCTCAGCATGGTTCCTGTTTTGGCATGTGAGGGGCTGATGGGGCTTTTTACGCGGGATTAGTCGATCCATTACCGGTGAAGACAGAAATGCCTCTGAGTTCACAGTTTACTGTCAGCATGCAATACAGAGGGATAAAAATATTTCCAAACAGTGATCTGCCTCTTTTCTCTCAGTTCATCACTAGTATAATAGTGTGATCCAGCCTCACAAGTGCTTGTAAATAACTCAGAGGAATGAAAGAATAGTGGCATCAAAAAGCCACAAGACCCGAGTGCCAGAATCTAAAAATGCAACTTCAGATCTTGCAAATTTTAATGAGTAAAAGACAGATTGTAGAGTGCTGTGAACTCAGAAAAGTCTAAGCCGTTACATTGTCCAACTACAGCAACTATGCCCCGACAAGCGCACACATACGCAGTGACAGATTGATTTGTGGGAGAGGAAATGATAAGTTGTTGATTCTGGCTCCGGGACTGTTATGCTAAGATAGATAGAAACTCAGAGGGAAGCATGGGACATGTTTGATTAAGATGGATTTGAGTACTATTAAGTCACACGGAGAAGCTGTCAGCTGGATCTGGCTTACACAAAGTTTGCAACATCACATGTTTGAGACCTGGTCGTCGATGAAGTGAGAGAAAATGTTCTGCAAGGGAGGCAGAAAGACGGACGGAAAAGACTGCGTATAAAATTGAACAGCCTTTTAAATAGATTCATCACTGCGGTCAGTTGTTATCACCGCCTGTTTCAAAAGCACCCCGAGGGAGGCAGGAGGCAGCCACCGCTGATGCACTTCCAGGAACTGCATTCTTCCATGAAAAGGTTTTAATATAGATTAGCTGTCCAGTCATCTTGGTGTAGTCACAGCACAAACTTCCTCACGTGTGATAACCAATTCTTCTGTTTTTATCTCTCTAGACATTAATAGAGGAAAGACTTATGCAGTGATGAAATTCAAATACAATATTATGGACTAAGAGTCAAAATGAACACATACGATTTTGTGTTATAAGGAAAAAAGTATATGAATATATAAAAATGTACTTACTTAATGATGCCTACATATACATAAATATATTTGATCAGATAAGATAAATAAATGCATTCCCAGCCTTAAATAATACCAATCTAAATGACCTATTCTAGCATAATGTTGCAGTTTTCATGTGGAGTCTCCAAAATACCCACAATGCACTCTGGTCAATATTCAGCCTTTCAGAGGCTCTTAATGCAGGGGTACGGACCATTTTGTCATGAGCGGGTGTGGTCATGGGAACTGACCTGCGAAATGATGCTTCTATTCTCGGAAGCTTAATGTACACACTCCCCTGGGCCGCCCCCCCGAAATTCTTTTAGCAGCGGATCCTGTGAGTGGGCCGCCCTCAGAGAGAAAGGTTTAAATATTGATTGGCGGTGTTGTAAATTTAACTGGGAAGAATAGGTAGCTATTTTCTGTCTCCGGGACCTTGTTCTTGAAAACCCTTTGATCCGTAGAACAAGTGAATGGATTGCACAATAAGTGGTTTTAATGAGGATTAATGGAAAATGGGGTGCAGGCTGTTTTCTACAAAAGCTTTTAAGCGGCACATGCATTAAATTATTTCTTTGCTAAAAAGGCAATGTATTAAGGTAGCCGAGCACTTATGGAGAAAATCGTGTAACCAAAGTATTTAAGCTTCTATTACTCTCTTTAATCCTTTCAACAGCTACTTGTCCGTAAGCAAAATCCTTACCTGAGTTCTTACAGAGATCCACTCTGAATAAGAGCATCAGTATATTACACTAAATGCAAATCACTGTCCATCTAGCTTGTGGTAATAGGGAAATGTATTTGAGGCGAACTTAGCAACCCCTCTCTTTCACACTGTCAGCTTTTGCTGAAATGTTTTTTTTTTAACTTTCTTCTCCAAATATCTCCTTTTATGGATGCCGTCAAACTGGAGCGCCGCGGTAAAACGGCCCATCGTAAAAACTGCTTTTCCAAAAGAAACGAAAAAGGAGCGGTGAGGGTGATTTGCGATAAAAAAACAGCCGTCACTGGGCAGATAGATCAGGATGCACGTTTGCAGTGATGCAACAAGGACAATGTGTTAAATACTGCACACAGGGTATATTCACATACGTACACAGCTGAGCAACAGCAGCTGTGAGGGCAAGTGTGGTTTGGCAGACGTGCCCCATTCTCTAATAATTCATCCTCTGCGGTACCTTCTTCGAACCAACCCGAGGGCTGGACTGGCAGAGAGAAATCTGTTTGTGTGTGTGTTTCTATGGTGTGTGGCAGCGTATATGAACACATGCACGTACGCGCCTGTGATTAGCAGTCCTGCACTTCATCAGTATAAACTGGATTTATTAAGTGTGATGAGATATTGTGTCTAACAGCCACCAGCAAACAACATAGGGAAGTTCTTTGAGAGAGAAAGAGACACAGGGAGGAAAAGAAAATGGACGGTATAAGGGGGTGAAGGGAGGACAAGAAGGAGGGGAGCAGAGAGGCAGATCGAGATGGATGGCCTGCTGACTAACTGAATGTTTGTGTCATATAGGCTGCCTGTCATCGGCCCTCAAGTGACCCTCAGTCTCTGTATACAGTGCATAGATTCGTTCCCATGCCCCGCATATCTGTATCACCTTACATTCAGTCACATGCCCCCGCTTCCCTTCAGTCCCTGTGCTCTGCTCATCTGCATCTGCATCTCTGCTGTTAGAGTTAAAAAATAATGGTCACCCTTTGCTCAGGTCTTCCTAAAACAGATGCAGGCTGTTCTGTTTTTGAACATTATGATATTTTTTTATTTAAAAAAATATAGCAGCATAAATGTAGCAGCATCAAGAAACTGCCACATAGTACATCGCTCTAAGTACAGTTGGCTTTTTGTTTCTCAAATAACACAATCAAATGAGATTTGGTGGCTGTTTGAGGCATAAATGAGATAGATTCAGACTGTGAACCAATGGGATATCAGTTGGGCCGACGATGACAGGGGCACACAGAAATAGAAATAACAGATTACCATCTATCCTGTTTCACTTTGACTGATTTATTGAAATAAAAGTACTCACTGGAACTGAAATATATTCAAATATGACCCAACCCTTATCTGGAATTACCCATAAATACAAAGGCGTACTACTGAAAGCCACATTATCCACTTACTGTACACTTCACGGGCTTAAGCAGACCTAACAAACATTTACTGTCTCGGCACCCAAAAACTGCACCAGTACTTACTCTCACTCCTGCCAGCGTCTGGAAACCTCAAACCTTATAAGTGTCGCTGTGATACTGCAGTAAAGGTCAGAGCGGGTTGCTGAGACAATTATAGTTCAGTTACTGCCAATTTCTCTGGGAATAAGAAAACCTTCACCGACCAACAACAACATTGCCATCGTTTAACAGCTTTTTTTTGTGTGTGTGTGTCGCAGAATATTTGTCTTATAATTCATCATTTCAGACGGGACAGCATCCGCATGTAAAATTTGAGAGTCTGTATACAGAGCCTCTCTCTCTTTGTCATTTTTTCTCTCAGCTACTCAAATAACATAACTTTGAGTCCCAGACACAAACACACACACAAACACACAACTGTGGTTAGACTTCACATGGCTTCAGTTAGTGGGAAAAGTATCACATCCAAAGTAATAACACAAACATGGCAACCCAAAGCGGCCCCAAGGGGGATTGGCACAGGACCTGGCAAGCCATTCATCATCAGTCTCATGTTGCCATAAGTCTGTGCACTGCCAGTGTTTGTGATTTGTGTGTGTGCATGTGTGTGCGTGAACTCACCGCATGTGTGAATGTGGGTGCAGCACGCGGAGGCCATCACCGTGTTTTGTGAGCAAAAATGAAGCAGCGCAGAGTCCAAGCAGAACGGAACAGAAGCCCGAGCGAAAGGATTATCATGTTTCGGGATCACGCAGTAGTCAAAGTGATGAGGGAAACATGCCGTGTTTGTGTGAACTTTAATGTGCGAACGAACAGGAGGCCGCGAGGGCAACGGGAGGTAACACCGAAAGGCACCGAAACCAAGGGACCATCAAGTTACTTGTTCGAGCAGAGGGAACGAGGCCAAGAGTTGTGGGCCAAAGCTTTGATTGCCGCACTCCCGTTACAGACAGTGAAGTGGAATGCGTGGAGAGCGAGAAAAAGGGTTTCCTGTGTGGTCAATACATGACAGATGGCATATGATTCAGCTGAGCTATCACAAGAGCGGCGGCGGGGGTTGTGGCGAGGAGACACCAGAAATGAGGCGAGGTGGTGAAAAGATGGAGAGAGAAAGAGGGGAAGGAAAGGGAATCAGTTTTCATCTTTTTAATCACTTATCGGCCATATGGCATTGCCGGGATGCCATTCTACAGCTGCACCGTGATGAATGAGTGTATGCATGTGTGTGTGTGTG
>JBAJHX010000076.1:21290930-21306734 GCA_037176925.1 Amniataba percoides | reverse complement strand
AAGAAAGAAAGAAAGAAAGAAAGAAAGAAAGAAAGAAAGAAAGAAAGAAAGAAAGAAAGAAAGAAAGAAAGAAAAAGTCAGTGGTTTCATAACCTTCAGAAATATGATCCACTACTTCCCTCTAGTGGTTATTTGCAGCCATTGTGTGAAATAACAGTGGTACATAACTCTTACTGCACATTCTCTGTAAATATTGTACAGTATGTTGTTATGTTGTGCTAGACTGGTTACACATAAGCATGTAAAGTGTAATAAGTGGGTGTTTTCCCTCAAATTCCTTCAGCAGAGTGTGATATTTTGAGTGTCACAGTGGTGCAGTGGTGCATTTCACAGCTGCACCATGTCTTTCACCCAGTGTGAGCTGCAGCCATGACCTGCACTAGATGAGTATTGTGGACAATTCATTGAATTAATTTATTCCATCTGGGAGTGTGTTTCTTGAAATAAAGCTCTGTGAAAGATAAACTGTACTTTACTACTTCATATAGTGTATGTTGGAAGGTGGCGCTGCCTGTCACACTAATGTGAAATAAAGCAGTAGATGAACATGTGAGACATGGTTAACATGATGCTCAGCTGCTCTCCTCTTTAGTAGCTTCAGGAGGACTTTTTCTGTTTTCACCAGTAGATGGCAGTCGCAGTTTGTTACGTTAGCCTGGATGAACTTTAGCTCAGCCTGAACAGTCGTGACAGCAGCCAACATATTCATCTTAGACTGGTCTTTTATAAATGTTTGTGTCCATATACTTTTGGTCACATAGTAGTCAGTGATAATCTTGGTCATATAGTAGTTTGTGTCCACATTTGGCCATTCAGTGCACCGGTTGGCCATGTCCACATACGTATTGCCATAAGAATGGGAACACAAACTATTAAACAGTAGGTAGTAAGTGTCCACATAGTTTGGCCACAAAGAAATGTGTCTTCATATTTTTTATCCATAACTATGGGGACATAAACTACTGTGGTGTGCACATATTATATTATGTTGTATGTATGCCCATATGATATTGAACTGCTTTGCTTTGTGTGCAGGCACGAATGTGGAGAATGGTCAGCCTCATCCTATTAGTCAGATGTGATCTGAAAAAATCAATCCACTGCCACTGTGAGGGAGGAGGAGGAGTGATTAACTCTGCTAAAGGTCACACTTTATGCCCTGAAACACCACGAACAGTGCTGCCCTCCAATCTTATCTGTTTAGTTTAACATCATGTGCAGTTATTGATCATGAATTAACAAAAAAAGATGTAGAAAATAACATGTTATGGTGTGAAAATCGTTATCCAGATGACCTTCAGTGGGCCATGTCAGGAGGTTTTTTACTCCTCTCTGCTCGTCCATGTGGCAGTCACAGCCCAAAATTAGCTTCACCATCTGTCATTCACTGATGACGTTTCAACGTATGTTCAACTTAAGCCTCACAGTTCCTAAATATGCTTTTCTACCTTTATACTGTAAGTTAAAAATGTATTATTAATTGTTGGCCACCCAGCCTGTCACTTTGATGATTTACCATCACTTGAGTCTCTTTATTTGACCATACTGTAGTTGCTATGCATGCACATATATTGACGAAATAATTCAATAAAATAAATGTTGGCATCTAAAGTACTAAAATTTTTTGTACATTTATAAATAGGCTGGACTTTTTCAGCCGGTAAAATATCAGCCCAATTATAACTTTTCCTCTCAGATTGAAGAAAATTTGCCAAAAAGTAAATTCAGATTGTTTAATCAGCACATGAATTAATGCCAGTGTTGTCCCCTAATAATTGAAGATATAAAACCAAGAGTATCAAATGTTAAAACGCAGATGATACTGATGTTACACCAAAGGCTGAGCACAAATGCAAAGTCAGGAAGCCACATCGGCCCTTTGACAGAAGAGCAATGTTTTTACTTGCAGTGATTGGTACTGAATGCTTCAAATTAGTCCTGATGGGAGGATTACAGTGATTGGGAAATGTATAATTAACCAGTTAGGAACAAGCAGAGTTACCATTAATTGTGTGGATTAATACTGTTGTCTGCCTAAGGAGAAAGAATAGACTTTTAAAAAGTGCAAAAAAAAGGATTAAGCACAGTCTTAAAGTAAACATCTTTGGTCATGTGTGTATCTACTTTACTGACGCACACAGTCGCTCAGATCACAGGCAACAACACAGTAGCGTTCACAAGCAACAGAAATAGCACTTTTTTCTCATATGAACAGGAATAGTTCACGGGAACGGTGGAGCGTTTGTTACAAAGCACAGTGTCCACAAAATGAGCAAAGACATTAAAAGTCACCACAACGAAAATCCAAAAAGTTCATTGTTTTATGAGACACGTTTGACCTGCTGTGCCTCAGTCTTTTGAACAGCCTCACTTTTTCATTACACCACTGACTCCCTGCCAATGAAAGGTGGAGATGCCCGCACTGCCTAAAGGAACTACTAGCACAAGACATGAACTGAATATATATACTTTATATACTTTAAGTACATCCTCATAACCTGGAGTTATTGCTTCTCTGTCCTTCCCTTGAGTTAGAGCAATTTATTTGGGGTGTTAGAACTCAAGATAAATGAAATCTTTTGTTGTATTTGTGATACTTCCTGCCCCTTTTCCCATTAAATTGGACACATTAGCATTGTTCCTGATTTGTCGCCACTCATTTAACATTTTTAAATCCAGTGAGTAATTTGACAGAAAACGCATAGAGAATTATCCCAAAATAAACGAGTCTAATTTCAGATGCAAATGTCCTCTCTCCAGCTCTCCAGCTCGCAATCGATGAAGTGGGCCTAAATGGACTAAAAACATTTCAGCTCCAAACATTGCATTACAGTTTCATGGACTCCAGCTTGAAACTAAAAATCTGATCTGTCAAGCTCAGGCCCCCGAGCTCAAGAAAATATGTTGTTACACTTGTCATTTTTGAGGGATCTAACAAAAATATGCTGAAACCCACGCTGCCCCTCAGGGCGCCTCCGTCCCTGCCAAAGCCTGACAAACACTGCACACCGCATACCAGAACCAGGTCACACTGTTTCATACCAACTTTTCTCCTGCGCTGCAGTTGTTTAACAGAGAGACATAATTTTGACTCACAGGATGAAACCTCATCATAATAAATTAAAGCTTCAGTAGAGAACTATAATTATCGTCCTGCTGGTCAAGAGAGCAGCTCCACTGCTTCAAAGACCTCTGATGAGAAGTTTAAGCTGATGAAAACATTGTTCTCCATCGCCTCGACGCTCTCCTCCAAGCAGTCGCCGTCCTGGTTGATGAGGCTGCTTTCAGACGTGGGGCTGATGACAATAATGCGAGGGACACCCTGAGGCAGCGTGGGATCAGCGGGTGGGACTTTTCCAAAACTCAAGGAATCAAAAGAGTCGCTCCGGCGGATGCTCAGCCTGTCGCTCCCTTTCTCCTCGCCTGCGTCTGAAATCTCATTGGTCAGGCTCTGGCTGCGCCTCCTGGCAAGAACTAGTAAGGGGAGAGTGGCGATGGTGAGAGAGCTGGAAACCAGTTCATGCTCACAGGTGCTCGATGGTTCGCTGATGGTAGACGGACGCTGGTTATGTGGAAAACAAAACAAAACAAAAAAACACATACAAGCACAAAAACAGAAGAAAAAAAATCATTGCAAAACATGAATGCACAAGCGCATGGTGGCAAATGAAATTTGCATGAACCAAACACCCCCAAGCACACATGGGAACGAAAATTCATCAGTGACACATTTGAGCTGATTTCACACTTCTTTCACGATATGTTTTCTCACCTTCTCTGCTGCGTGGGTCTTGGTGGACTTCCGCTCCAGTTGTTTCTTATGAGACCGGCCTCTGTAAGACTGATTGTTCGATGACATGCTCCTGAAGGAATTGCCGGGCTTCCTTCCCAAAGGCTCCATTTCTACATCCCTGAAGACCTGCAGGACAGAGGAGAGCTACTGTACTGTGAGATGTACCCCGACTACACTCAAAGTTCAACATTCACTCACCTCAGATCTGCATTTAATTTAACTTTATTCAACAAAAACATGAGACATGCATAAAATGATGTTAGTCAAATTTGGGATAATTTCTTTGAACGATTTTAGCTCAAGGAAAATACTGATGTCTAATATCTAATAAATATTATATAGTCTGCTCTTTTTTTTATTAAACTTCCTTTCCATTAAGACATATTTTTGCTAATGCATGATAACAATAACATCATCAAAGATTGTTGTGAGGAGAGTCTCCCATATAAAAGTAAAATAGAAAAAAAATTAAATATAAAAAAAATTACCATGTCAGGTGAGTTGGTGCAAGGAGTAATAAAGTGAGTCCTGGACGCTGTGGACTGTCTGCTGATGATGGAGTCCCTGAAGGAGGACTCGCTGATGGAGGATGAGATGCATTCCTTTCGAGGAGCAGGAGACAGAAACCGCAGGCACCGAAACTTCTCCGCCAGAGTCATCCTAACGAAGTGCAGGACGGCGGAGAGACAGGAAAAATTCACTCCTTTAATTATCTACAGCTGCAAAGGTGCGAAATTTGGAAACACTGTACTCTAAATATTGTTTTAGTTTTAAAGTTGGACATGATGAATTATGACGTCCAATACAAGTAATAATACAAAATGATAAAGAGTGCAGGTAAAACAATACTGCAATGACTCTGATTGTGCCAATTTACCTGTATTTGTTGTGTATGATGGCGTAGATGAAGGGGTTGTAGATGGTGGAGGCTTTCGCTATGATGGCAGGGACAGCCTTGGAGTATGGCGACAGGATGTTGGCATGCCTGAATGAGACAGGACAGCAGAATGAAAACTTTACTCATCTTGTAGAGTTTTTTTTTTTTTGTTGGTTTTCAGCGTGACAGCACAGAATCACTTTCTGTATTTTGGATCATGACGAGGGTGCATTTCAGGTCAGGGATTAGCCTAAATGTGCCAGCTGCCACAGATGGGTGGTTACGTCCATCAGGTCGTGTGTGCCTGCATGTGTGTGTGTGTGTGCATGTGCAAGACCAACTTTCTCCAGTGAACAGGCGGGAAAAGATGCGATTTTAAGGGTTACATAACCTCATCCCATGCTACTGTATGTGCCCAGAACAGACGTGGTTTTAGTGAATGTTGTGATAGGTTGGATAAGCAGAGCACATCTGAGCAACTTCACCGTCTGTTGTATGTCACTGATCCACTGGTACTTGGCCTCTGGCTGATACAACATTATATAATGACACATGAGAAGCCACACTGGGGAAATTTTTATCCAAGTGTAGCACGGCTGTCACCTGAACTTTCAATACTACTGCCAGGATGCTGAATATCTGCTGAATGTGGGATTCCTCAATGAATTATTTTATGCATCTGTGCAGGCAGATAGAAATATGATTAGATTTAGTCTTGTTATAAAGCAATATAGATGATTCAATTGTGTACAATCAAGCAAACATGTCTATGTATATTTATGGTACAGTTAAATTTGTGACCCTGTCTATAAAGAAATACCATAAAGAAGGAAGAGAAAGGCTGGGTTATGTGGATTTGGTTCAACACAATTTCTGTCATCAATCCACATGTGAGGTAAGTCTCACCCGGCCCAGGAAATCAGCGTGACACAGGCGTACGGTGACCAGGAGAGGACATAAACCACAATGACGACAAAGGCGATCTTTGCCAACTTCCACTCGCTCCTGATGGACCTCTGCTGGATCAGGGTGGATTTCCTCACCTGAGTGCCCAGACGCTCCACTTCTCTGCAGGGCAGAAGGAGGGGAAGTTAAAGAGAGGGCTCCACTAAAAACAAAAAATATATGCTTATTTAAGTGATGCAGGACCAATTAAATCATATTTTTGTTTGTTTGTGTAATTAAATCAATCTCTGCCCATTAATGAAATCACCAGGGCTAAAAAAAACCTTACAATATTCAGTTTTATTAGAGATTTGCAAAATGGTTACAGCAGTTGTAAGAATATGTGTGTGCATTTACATGTATTTCTATAAGACAACAATAAAAATAGTCTGAGACAGTACCATCCTGAGGTAGATATATAATCTGCTTTTCCTGAGGTATATAGCACAGTTTTAGTGTTTTTTTTCCAGCTACTTTATAGCACATATCAAATATAAATGTACCTAAAGTTGCACAGTATACAGCATTTTTGGATGCTTTGTTGGTTAAAAAAAAAAACATGCTGCTGTATACAGGGACAGTCTACCGCTGGGAGGACATTCAGCAAGTAACAAGATAAAACTTTTCACACAGTGTGTTGAGAAACAGCGAAAAAAGAAGAACCATCCAAAGTTTGTCTCTGGATTTTATAACCGTGGTATTTTTGAATTCTTGGAGTGTTACCCAGACTCATACATATTTCATGTATCTCCACCTACACAGTAGCAAAACACTCGATAGGTTCTCCCACCTGCTAGTCTTCCGTATGGCCATAAACATTAGGACGTAGCAGTAAAAGATGATCCCAAGTGGTATGAAGAAAACAAAACAGCACAGCATCATCGTGTAGCTCCTGTTGGCCAGCGTGTACGTGACATAATCCCACGTACAAGACGTCATCAGGCCCTCTGGGATATAAGAGCCTGAGAGGGCAAAAGAATAGGAAATTAGATATGAGATAAAACATCAGTAGCTCTGCATGTTGTTTGACATGAGACTTTAGATCAACGATCAACACCAGGTGAGCTTCATAATTGCAGTTGGATGAATGAGTTACATTCAGCAGCAGCTCGTTTCTGTTCAGCTCTCGCAGGACGTGTACAGCATTAATGAGCTTCAGCAAGCAAAGGTGGACGATCAGAGACTCACTCCAGCCGACGAGAGGAGCCAGACTCCAGGCCAAAGAATAGAGCCAGACCATGAGGATGGCCAGCGTGGTCCTCCGCTTGGAGCTCCAGTGAATGGCCTGCAGCGGCCTGGTGATGACCAGGTAGCGGTCGATGGAGATGGCCAGGAGGTTTATCATGGAGGCGATGCCAAACAAGGCGCCACAGAAGGCGTACATCTTACAGCCTGCAGGGAAGCACAGCGTACATGAAAACATATAAAACATATTTGAAGGTGTTGGCTCTGTATCTGAGTTTGTCACGTCCAAAAAAACGAAGAAGAGTGTTACCCATCTCTCCAAACACCCATTCCTTGTAGAGGCAGTTGATGAAGAAGATGGGGGACTGGGTGACAGCCATGAGGAAGTCACTGACCGCCAGGTTCATGATGAAGTAGTTTGGCAGGTTACGAAGCTTCTTGTTACTACACACACACACACACACACACACACACACATAGGCAAAGACAAAGGTAGTTCCACGGTCAGTGTGAACGGTGTGTTATTTTCTTTGCTATTCACTTGCTTTGATTAATCGACATCTAAGTTTTTGTTTGGTTTGATTTTTAGTGAAAGTTTAGTTGTGATAATACATTTTGTTGTAATCAGGGAAGACCAGGAAAAGAATCTGTTTGTAATTTGACATTTAAATTGACATGCTATATAATGGTATAATGATGGTTCCTCTGAATGCTATACAGATTTGGACAGCAGTGTAGAAGAGGAGCTATTCAGCCATCTGTTAACTCCTTGGCTGTGTGTCAGTCCGGCTTTGTTTTTGTGTGTGTGCCTCGTGAGGTAATTAAAAAAAAAAGAAAAGTTGTTCTTTTAAGTGCTTCAAATTTTCATTAGGGCTGATGCTGGATTAATGTCATGCATGGCACTCAAGCTGTACTGAAGCACAGCTAACAAGGAGAAATACCACATGTACTATTTTTAAGTGTTATAAAACCTCTTCTGGTCATCATCCTCTTTTTAAAGGAGAGTGAGTTTTGTTGCTCTTGTACATCTCTCAGTTATATATGTTTCAGTGCATTACCCAACATAAACAGTGCTGTTAAATTGGCAGCATTAATCAGATGTGCGCTCTTTGCTGAACTGGTCAACTTTGTGTGAACCTGCATTCATAACGGCTTGATTAAGCAGCATATTGACCTGCTGTCTGCCGCCACAGCTCCTTATTGATTCAACTGTGTCTGTGTCTCCCAAATTAAAAGTGGCCGCTGCCTGACTGGACACAGAGACAATCAGGTTTCCTCTGCCTGTGAAGACGTTTGCATATGTGCTGCTGAATGTGTGTACGTGTCTGTTGCTGCTGAATAAATGAGTGTCCGTTCATGCGTGTGCATATTACTATCGAATTGACTTCATTCTCAGAAAATCATCATATCGGGTGACATCTCACTTGAAAGACAATTACCCTCACTGCCCCCCCACCCACTTCTCTCTCGCTCTCTTGATCTCTCTCGTTGTGTGCCTGTGTGTGTGATTTAAGTGTGACTGAATTTTCTTGGAACCCATAACATCATGTGCATTTCTGATTAAGTAAACACAAATTATCAGCATAACACAATGGAGAACCCATCTAATCTACCAACGGTGATGGCCAGATGGAATATAAAAGCTCCGCACAATCCCCAGAAAACACACACACACACACACACACACAGTCTCTGACCTAGTTTCTGTGCAACAGTTAACATTAGTATCACAATAAGAGGTCGATGGTAAATTACAAATTACACAACACATAACATTCATTCTCCCTCCTGCATTGACATCTTGCAGAATGATGCTGAATGACAATAAAAAAAAAGGTTGTCCTCTATTTTTAACATCACCTGTTGCATGTTTCTCTATATGGACTGTGTGGATTTTCACAATTCATTTAAAGTGCATTATTTATTGAGACATTTAAATAAAAAAAACAGGTATACCAACATAATGGCACATTTCTATATGCATTCACAGACAAATAATTAAATTTGGCTTAAAGTAGAGCACCCATGTTTGATTCTCATGAGCTTGCAAAACATCATTGCACCAAAAGGGCCAAAAAGGAAAGTTGCATGATGAATAAAGGATAAAGGACAGATTTGCTTGAGTGAAGCACAGCTTCACTTCACTGCCGTCCAGCTAAGAAGATCTTTTGGTCAGGACACTGAGATGCAAAAGATTATTTTACTGATAATCGCCAGCTTTTTGGAAACCCCTTTGATCCTCTGGAGAGACAAACAGTTAACCTCCACTCTGGAGTAAATTAAAGTGAGTAAAAACCTCTTGACTTTGAATGAAATTTACTACAGCAGGTATCTAAAAAAAAGCCCACACACAATTTGGTACAAGTACTGTATTATTTTTCCCACACATACACACAACTGAGTCTTTCTATCTCTCTAGCTCTCTAACATCTCTGAGTGATTATAACACCTCCTCAGGTTAAGATTAAAAGAGGGACACATCAGAAATCAGAACGAGAACGGATGAAACTTGGCTTTTGAATGCTCAGACTGAAATCCACTGACAAGAACAGACAGTGACTCAAAGTAATTCTCCAATAAACCAAACCACTCAAAAAAAAAAGAAAAGAAAAACCCACCTGTAGAAGGCGAACATAACCAGCGCGTTGCCAGTGATTCCCAGCGTCCCGATGACAAAGACGAACAGGGCAACGATGTAGTGAGCGTGATCAGGCACATCCACCTTGTTGAAGAAGCTGCTCTGGGTGTGTGCTTTCTCCGGCTCCATGCTCTCAGTGGACCACATGGCTCAAACACCTCGTCAGGACTGCCAACCTGGCAGGATGCAGCAGGTTTAACAGTATGTAATCCCCTTTGCTGTGTTTATGTCTGGCCTCCATGGTGGTATCATTTGCACGGGGGATGCGATGGTTGGCGACAGTTTTCTTTAGATCATGCAGCACTGAGGTCTGGACCAAGATTTACTTTGCTGTTGGCAGCCCTGGTCCTTCCCATTATAAATCTTCCATTCAGCAGTACACACCACTATCAATATCACAGGAAATGTTATCAAGTTTTTCCCAAGAAAAATCAGCAAAATAAAAATGTAGCACACAAAAATCAATTCTTCTCATGCTTCTTCGTCCAACAGTGTTAGATGCTGAGTGACATCCACGCCTGTTCGCACATCAGTTATCCCCAAATGTGCTTGAGAAGCAGCATCCATCTCCTCTGGTCTGCAGTTCAATAACTTGTCTCCCACCCGTCGTCTCCAAAATGTTGCCCGTTTAAGACTTGGCTTACTGGATTGATAACATTCTCCAGCACATTACATCCCACACTCGTCGCACACTGTCACCCTCCGTCCGCTCAGTGTCAGCCTGCAGCCTCCCTTCACCCGTCACACCAGCTGTGCACCAAGCTCTGACTCAGTGGACTGTCTCTGATTATCTTGCCAACAAGCGACTCCTAACCTCTCATCCCTCTCGCTCTCTGTCTCTCTTTTGCGTGTCTCTCCCTCACTGCCCCATGTTGCTGTGTTGCTCTCTCAACCCTGCCCCCTTGTCACACTTTCTCTCTCTCTCTCTCTCTTCAAACACATTGCCTTCCTCGCCTCCCTCAACCTCTCCCCCACCCCTACCCTCCATGTAATATGGCCCAGCCCTGAGCTCTAACCCTTTAACTACCAGATTCTTACATAACAGGCATAAATTTCACAAACGCTACTAGCATTAACAACCTTTTTTGCTCAAGCGTGCATCAGACTTTGAAAACTGCTGCCTGCACACGATGATGCACAGCCGTCACCGTTCATGTCTATTGACGGCGGCCTGCAGCTCACGGCAGGCAGCAGCGGTCCTTAACAAACCGACCAACAAACCGAACCCATCTGTGAGACCTCTTGCATGCATGTGAGCACTCATGCATGCTGCACAAAGGCAACACGCACAGACTATTTAGGATCACTCATGGAGCAAGCAAACTAATTGGCCGCCCCGCTCTCAACTTACAAGCCGAGTCACCAAAGATCTGACTTGCAAGGGCATGATCTGCTACCCACAACACACGCACTGCTCCAACATTTTAGACCTTCTCTTTAGCTGTAGATACAGGTAAATCACACAATTTCCACTGCACTAAAAAAGGTTTGTGAAATTACTGCAGTTTACTTTTTGTCAATGAGTGCTCAAGATATTCAAAGAGCTTTGTGGAAATCCATCAATAGGATTAATGTGAAGTTCTGCAACAGAATGAGACATTTTGTTCACTTGATGTGCTGATTTATAGTAATTCTGTAATATTATGACCATACATCATCATAGTTTGATATATATGCACACACATTGGGAAATAAGTAATCTATGAGAATTATACACACATATGCAGACACTGGATAGAGCTCAATTTACACTGTAACTGAGATCTGTGCAAACATCAACTCATATTACAGTAAATAAGGCAAACAGACATCACTGTTCGAATCATACCCATGTGTGTGTCAGAGAAAGTGTGTATACTGTATTGTCTACATTTCAATAAGAAGCTTTTGATTCATAGAGTAAATGGGGACAAAATAAAGCCGTTCCCCGTTCTGAATGATATGATTATGACTGCCGGCAGGACAAGGGTCAGGAGGATGCCACATCTGCTGGTCATAGCTTTTTATGGTGCTGGACATGTTGGTAAAAGGAGATGAAGGGAATAGAGAGAGGTGAAGAATGCAGAGCTTAGACAGAGATGTCAACTAAGCCCCTACAGCAAGGGATAGCCTTAATCTGCACACTGTGCATGCATGTGGATCAGTGTTTGATCTGCCTGGAAAAAGAACTTATATGATACTGCGTGTGTGTGCGTGTGTGTCCCTGTACTCATGCCCGCGTTCTTGTGAATATGTATTTGTGCACTACATCACACAGCACAAATGGACAGATGTTTTTGGGGATTACTCTTCGATTCTAATGACCTAATCACAGTCATTGTGTGTATGTTTATATGTCAGCAAAGCAGAGGAAGACACAACACAGCAGCATATCTACCGCTACATATATTCTGTATATAATCCCTGGTTTATGATGCAATCTGCAAAGAAACATTTCTAATAAACAGCTACCGGACATGTTTACTATGTAAGCTAATGAAGCTGAAAATGAAAGACAAAGCTTACAGACAAGTCCACAAACACTACACAATGCATAGGTGGAAATGTGCATATTCATGTGGAAAGCAGCCTTTTGATTTCATAAATTAGGCTGCAAAGGGAAGAGTTGATGTTGATTTGCGTTACAGAGATTGCGACTACGGGGACACTTGTCATCTTAATGCAGTCTGCTCAATGAGCTCGAGTCAGAGAGGGATTAGAGAAAGATGAGAGAGGCAAGTCATCCACCACATCCAGCTCTTTGGCACAGTACGATGTGACAGCTCTCTCAGATGGGGGCAGGTACTGATGGAAAAATGATTCAAATAAAGACCAAAAGATGAAATTAATCAACATTGTAATTAAATCTAAATGCTCATATTGTTGCACGCAATGCAGTGAAGCTGAATAAATTAAAAGCAGTATGTGTATTATGGTATGTTGTTGAATATAATGTCTAAAGTCATATTTTATTCACAAAGTAAATTCATACACATGCCAATCTGGGTTGATTTAAATAAACTAATCAAAGTATCCAACTAGATGATAAAAAAATGTGCATTGCATAAATAACTTATATACACATGATTAACTGATTAAGTAGAATTTTTTATTAGGCCTTATTTTGAACTGATTTATATTTCAGGTCCTCTTGCAAATGATCTAAAATGGAAAAAAAAAAAAAAAAAGAATTTGTGTCGAAACACAAAAAGACCACAAGATATTTCCCATTTGCTGGTGAGATTTTAAGATGCTGTCTCTGATCTTCAGAATGCCGACTATCACCAGAGTGACCTTGTCTTGATGGAAAAACACAGCAGTGGTGTGGAATTCGCAGAGCACGACATGCACAGTGGAGGTCAGTATTCCACATGTCAATGAGTCAATTAGCATTGAACCAGCTGCTAGCTCTGCTGCTTAAGTCCAGAGCTTGATTCTCCTGTTTAAACATATATCTGCCCATTGGCCCACAGTGGAAAGAGACTCGATTATTATTGACCCTCCCTGGCCATGTGACTCTGGCATCCTCAGGCACACGAGTCCGTTGGAGATCAATGCTTGGCCTCACAGGGGCAAATAAGTTGTAGATACTGAATAGAGCTCCACCAGCAGGAAGACTTGATTGAGCCCTTTTACTGAAGCAGAAATAGAAGACGATGTATGTATCAGATTTTTCTGTTTTAAATGCAAAGTAAAGTTCGTGCAAACTGATCACATGCCCCCTACCACACATCCTGACTTCCCACCAAACTTTAATTGTATCTGACATCAATAATAAGCATAATGAATAAGCAAGAACACATAGTTACAGAAATAACCTTTGGAAGACAAGCAGCCTCACTGTAACTTCCTGTAGTTACCGTAAATACACGTTAATGCTTGCTTTAAATACAGTAACTAAAGAATAATGACAGAGGATTGCTTCACGTAAATATGACAATAATTTTTTAACAATAACAATTTTATTAATTAAGAAAGAAAACACAGAAAGAAACCTTTCTTTTTTACTTTTGTTTAATCAAAAACCTTATTAGGATAAGTTGTTATGCTGATGATCATGTGTTTTTTGTATCAGAGGGGTTGAAAGCTGAATATTCTTAAAGCAAACCAATGTCCAGCTTTTTAAGTCAATCACCTCTGTTTTCCTGTCACACTAATACTGCCTGATGTTTACTGTGTCCAAGATTGTGTGATGTCTTCCTAGATAGTGGTGTCACTTTAAGACACCTTTCATTAACTTGAAAGATGCTGTGCTCTCACTAAAATGTGCTGTTCTTCATGAGTGTTTTTGTGCTCTCTTTCAGTGGAGGATGATTTATATCTATGGTTCATCACCTTAAATTGACTGTAAATAAAATCACTTCATTCATTCTGAGCATGACATGCACTGAAGCTGCTTCTGTAAAAGTAATCTGATTTCTTCGTTCCTGCTCCTCTGCTTTCAGTCACAGATGTTAGCAGGTGCAGCAGAGTGTGGACTCCTGCCCTGGAGTCAGGCAGGAAATGATTTATATGCTATAGTGCTTTAAATCTCACATGCAACGCATATCTTACAGTAAGCCTCTTTAGCATTGACCTGGGTTTGTGTAAACCACCATAACAGGAATCTGGGTTATAGATCAAACCATGTGGAAAAAACAGGTCATAACGTGCTCTTCGATAAGTGGAATCACAGTCGATAGCAAACCACCGCAGTCCGACTCCGCCTATCTCTCTCTTTCCTTTCCCCTCTGAAATTAAAGGGATGCAATTAACTTGATGTGATTTTTTTATCATAAGGAGTGATGGATTATACATACATCAAATACCATACAGATGCATAAAATGAGGCAGGAGGATCAAAGTCAGTGTAAGAACGTAATTAAAAGCATTCACTAAAAACACACAGACCAAGGTTAACGAGGCAGTGGGAGTGTATCCTGCCTTTTGTTATACAATATTATCAAATAGTTAAGTATTAAATACAGTAAAAATCAGAATCACTAACTGTCTTCTGCTTTTCATACCTCTCTCTCAGAAACTTTTAATGTGTTGTGTAGGAAGTGCTGGTGAGCTACAGCAGCCCAGGTGTGCGAAGGTGACCCAGTTCTTCTTCTTGCAGACAGTCACGTGTTTTGTTATGTATTAAATAAGACACGACGCACACCATAAAAGCTATGGACAAGACTGCATGGCGCATTATCGACTTGGGCACATTTATAATTTATGTCTGCAGTGGCTGGATGGATATTGTTCAGAGAGAGAGCTAATTGTATCTGCATATGAAGCATAAGGGCCATATTAATATCTTTGTGAACAAACGTCTTCTAGCTGCGTATTTGGACCAAAATCTGGGAAGAAGTTGACGTGATGTTGTAGGTTTGCAAAATGTGTCATTTCAAAGGAGATGAGCCAAAACTGTTTTCTTTTTTTTGTATGTGGTTTTGTGTGCAGTAAAAATGTTTTCTTTTCACATGACCTTCACACCAGCACCTTTAACATGAGAAAACACATCATGAGGGCGAGCAGAGGTTTTTCCTCGTTCCTTCCAGCGCTTGCACCTGTGGCCAGACGGAGGTCCGGATTTCCTGAGAAGCAGACAATAAGGACATGTAATCACAAAAGTTTCTTTTTTTCTGTCAGTTAACTGTTGATTTGCCACTGTGCTGCACATACCCCTGGTCAGAGTGGAGGACCTCACATTGACCCAGTAGACTGCACGCTGCTGAGCCACTGTGGCCCTGAAAAAATACAAATAACAGAAGATGAAGCTCGAAAAGAGATTAATCTCCCCTCTTCTTTGTTATATGAATAAATTTAGTTTTACAGATGAAAACTGGTGAAAAAAGTATTTTGTCTTACATGAAGTAGATTGGGCTGGTAGAGTCGGGCGGAATCCAGCTGTATGCGGTGGTGTTGCCCTTCACGTTGGTGTTGGCATGAGTAACAGCACCTTGTGGGTTCCCTGCACACTGACAATATAAGACATCCATACCAATCAGAAACTGCTTAACTCCAAATCATTTTTGCTTGCAAAATGATTTGGAGTTAAGAACTTTCAGCATTTGCACATCACATCTCCTCTGAGGACTTAACCACTTGTCAGTAATTCAATGTGGAAGATGACTGACACTCACCTGGAGAAACTTTGTGCCTGGAGGAGGAAGCTGCCAGCTCCCCAGGGCGTTAGTGTTGCTGCTTGTCCGAGCCTCCAGAAGCACACCTCGATATTCTGGCCCAATGACAGTCACTGCAGGGAAACGTCATGAAAGTAAAATTAACTCATAACAGACGCCAGTTTGTTCACTTGCTGAAAAAATGGCCCTAAACCATTAGATTAGATAGATAGATAGATAGATAGATAGATAGATAGATAGATAGATAGATAGATAGATAGATAGATAGATA
>JBAJHX010000076.1:21263560-21290830 GCA_037176925.1 Amniataba percoides | reverse complement strand
GATAGATAGATAGATAGATAGATAGATAGATAGATAGATAGATAGATAGATAGATAGATAGATAGATAGATAGAGTACTGTACAGTAAATCAATACCACATGAAGACCATCTATATTGTAAAAGATCCTTCACAAACAGAGGCGTAAACATTCATCGATGCAGTCAAAGATGGCTCATTTTTATGAGTAAGAACTGCCATAGCAATTTTAAAATAAGCATATATTCCTAATAAACTATTCAGCCTTTGAGTTATTGAAGATTCACATTGTTAAAAGTTATATAGTTGTTGTGTGACATCTGCAGACTTCACAGCAAGCCCACGTGAACAAACAGTGCAGCAGAGGACAGCAGCATCATTGTTCATCCGAGAAGAAAATCCCCACAATAAGATTATTAAACTAAATATTACAGGCAGTTGCAATCCACTTAAACCGATGCATGTGTAAAAAAATACTACAAGTTTTTTTTTTCTGCCATCAATCACAACTGTAAAGATAATCCCATAAATCTGGGATGGTGTATAAGTCCCTCCTTTTTCTATAAAATGTGAAATAATAACTGCAGTCCTTTTATAATGGTCCTCATGAGTCAGTCCTTACATACCAGTACTGTATATAGTTACAACTTATTAATAATTCAGTGTTTAATGTGATGCTTTCATTCTAGTCTTTTATTCTTACCTGTGATGGGCTCGCCCGGCACAAACATCCTGGTGTTGGTGAGCACAGTGTAGGGTGCTGGTGAAGGCTGAGGCAGCACCCCGGTGTGGCGAGGCATCATATCCTCGCAGGCACCCGTGGGAGCACCGCTGGGGTAGCCGCTGACAAAACTGAGCACGTGAAGTGCAACAAAGCCAGGCAACAACAGCTCCATCAGGCTGAATGACAGGCCAATGCACTGCAACCGCAAGTATCCAAATGCTGCCGTATGATGAGAACAGCAGAGATGGACTTTTAAAATGCTCTTTCTACTGAGTCACACAGCCAAAACATTTTAATTTTCACCGACGCGCAATCACAAGGATGCTCACAGGATTTCTTGAAAAGAAACGATGTTCACGCTTTTCAGGGCAGAACAAAGGTCAATTTTCCTCTAGCGAAAACACGGTATTTGTCATATGTGTGTCTTGTGCTTAAAAGTTATTGTGACACAGGAGGGTTAGAAAACACTTTCTATGAATTTCATATGATCACGAACACAATAGTACCACAGTAAATGTAGTTTTATGGTGCGTTTGCATGCCTTTAAAGCAGGTCAATGGCAACAAAGAAGTGTTTTTTTTTACAGTACAGATGAGGAGAAACCTGACAACAACATGAGCAAAAAGGAATTAATTAATGTTTTTACTAAGAGTAAAAAATGCTTCCTAAATAGTCTCACATAAGCTTTGTCACAAAAAAAATCACTGTGGGATTCTGGGCTGGATTTCATTGATTGAGTCAGCCTGCTCTATCAGGCTCGCTCATTCATGTACCAGGCATGAATCACGGCACTCAAACTGCTATTTCAGTGCATCTTAACCATCTCCCGAGTCTCTGGTTTAGTACTTATCAGAACAAAAAAAAAATCCCTTTTGCACATGTGTAATCTTTGTGCTTAAAGGATTAGTGTCTCATTTGCGAGAGTATTTCTGAGTGGGCCATAACAGGAGCTGATTGTGTCTCCATGTGTTCTTAAGTTATTTAATCTTTTGTTTCTTAGAAAAAGAAAAGGATTTGCTGAGTAACTAAGCAAGAAGGAAGACGTAAGAAAAGAAGCAAATCTATCCTCGCAAGCGTTTAGGTGTCAAGACTTTAGAGCACGTACGGTTAATGTCACAGAGCAGACAGAGGAGAAGGTCTGTCTCTCAGTTCAGCGTTTCACACTTCCTCTCCAGTGTCTGTGGAATATATGTATTATTTATTCTACATGTGGAAGAACAACCGGTGTGAAGTTGACACTAAGAGGAAGAAGCAGACGGTGCTTTTAGTCCAAACAGAACAGGAGCCATGAAATGACATATTCTCTGTGGCTCTCACCTGCTTAAATTTACATTTCTGTGGGAAGGCAGACGGTACTCTTTCATCATTTATCAAGGAATATAGGATTAAAAAAAAGACTTTTTAGATGCATTATGGGTCATACATCCGAAAGCTGCAGCAGAGTCAGATTTTTTTTCCTCTTTGTTGAGTGGTCATGTTTTGTTCCAGCTGATTACTGAATCATTGATGGGGCACACGCTAACTAATTCATTTCCCATGCACTGTCATAGTACACTGGTTTTGTAACAGAGTGTTCTTTCCTCTATATTAGTCCATATCTTGTAGTCGAAGTAATAATGAGAACGTTAAGAATGACTTTGCAGCAAAAATGTCTTTATACAGAACAATTTGTTTCTTAAAGGAGGGGAGAAACACAGCAGGTAAGGAGAATAAAGAGAATATGCTCTTGAACTGCTTTGTGCATATAAATACATCCATCGCCTCCTCTATTTGTACACCCACAGTTTTTTATCTTCTACAAGTTTGGTCAAATCAAGGGAAATGATTAAAATAACAAAAATCCCTACTTGGCAGGACTAAATGATGTCCTCCCATTAAAGAGCGAATGTTCTGTTGGGGTGGTGAACATGGGGGAACACAAATCCAACAGAACATCACCTTGTTTGGTAGCACAGGCCCGAAAAGCTTGTGTGAGAAAAGAAAAACTAAAATGGTGCACAAAGACAAAGGTCAGCTGACTTTTCCTCTTATTTCCATCCATCTCCTCGATTTAAAGTCTTTGAGGCTTTGAGGTAACTCAGAGGAGGACGGTGAAGTGAGAGAAGAGTTTCGGTGCATTTCCTCACTGATTTAATGTCAAACAAACGTGAAACTTGTCCAGTTTCACCAGTAAAACTTCTTATAGCAGAAGTGTGTGTGAACACATGAATAAATCTTTAATCGTTCCCATTTAATGTCTAATTGTGCATTTCATACTTCACCAACACAATCATTGTTTTATTTTTCTTTCACGCAAATAGTAAACAAAAAGCACCTACTCGTGCCGCAGACGTCAGTGGAAAATATGTCAGCCACGGCTCGGTCAGCTCCCTTTAAACGCGCGATTAGCTGAAAGTAGAGCAGGATGAGGTTACTGTGTCCCTGGTGTATGTAATATGATTTGTTATGGTATTCAAATCGACAGTAATGTCCTGAGACAGAAAATGGATTAGGACGGGGGGACAGGTTAGGTAACTGTTCTGATAACAGCATTCATAAAAAGGGAGCGTACGCTGTGATTAGATGAAACCAAATTATAACCCGGCGGTGATCACGTTGCGTCGCCATCTCGAGTGAATTGAACATGGTGGCTTTACACACGAGTCTTTCAGCGGCCCCCCTTTGACCTAAGTGTGATAAGACACGTGTGACCTCAACATAACAAAATGGCTTCATCTTCAGCACACCAGTGCTCTAAAGTTCACTTGAGTTTGGAGCTGTGCAAACATTTTCTTGCAGAAAATGGGAGGATGTGTGTGTGGTCTTTTGTGTGTTTGGGTTTATACGTGAGCAGTGGCAGGACAAGCGAATAAATTCAATATAAAATTCCTGAGTGACACTGAGCTAATTGTGCCATCTGAGCTCTGTCAGAGAGGAAACGAGGCAGTCGGAGGTACCAAGACGACGTGGTGGTGTTTCTCAGGAAGGAGAAACAAGATGGAGCTCATCCGTTAGCGATCAGCAGGTCACATCACGAGCAGACTTTTAATCAGCGGCAGGGTTACATGGATCTGATGGAGCTGTGCGCTGAATTCGAGCGAGACAACTCCTTTGTGCCAAAACCAAGACATCACAGGATTTGAGCTGTGGAGTTTAACTGCCTCAGAAGTACTGGAGAACAAGCTGTTTTTAAGGAGGCTCAGAGTGATTGGAAGACGTGAACAATCAACAAAAGTCAGCAGATCTCCCCAAAAACAATACTGCTGTACCTCTGCACTCTAACCTTCATCTCAAGCAGGCCAAAGCATGTGCAAGAGGGATTAAATATCGTGTGTCAGGACTTGTGGTTGAAAACTTCATAGCCAGCTGTGTGAAAAAGTGCATGAAAACAGGCTCATTTTGAAAGCACAAAGAAAAGATGTCGTCACAAAACAACCAGAACGTTCTGAAATGTAACGTCAAATCTTGTAGCCCTGCTTGGGATTGAAAAGACCTGCAGAAAGGGCAATAATGACAGGGTCTAAAAATACAATGAGGGGATAAAAAAAAAAGAAAGAAGATGAACTCAGTGTCTTTTTGTATGCGTGTGTGTGTGTGTGTGCAGACAATCCCTCCTTGAACAGTGTGTCCCTGCAGGTTTGTGCTTTAAGACATTTCTGCACAAAGGTCTGCACAGAAGTCGTTTTCTTTAAGTGAGAAATGCCGTGTGGGTTTTTTCATGTTGTTATTGTACGTTTCTAACAATTGCTCAAACTTATGATGACAAAACAGGAAGGTCGGCTTGAAAATGACCCGCAGTCTATAAATGACTCAGGAGCGTTTTCTCATTTGCCACCACTATTGTAGAGGGATGGTTAAGTACTGTCTACTAAAGGGGGGCTGAGGTTTGAGGAAGATTGCCTTTCTCAATCACACGTTAAGCCATCAGTTTTTTTTTTTCCTCTTTTTTCTTGTACTGATGATCACATATTAATACACTTCTCCTGTCTTAATCCGAATTTTGTTTTGTTGATATTTTCACAGAATTATTGTTTTATTACACTCTTGATCTCCATTATCTTGTGAAATTTCCTTTTGTATTTCCTCCAAAGATCTTAATGTTTGGACAGCTGTCCATTATGTGATGTATTTGCTGTTTTGTAACCTCCATCTCCCTCTTGATTTGTCCATATATATGAACATCTGAGACAGGAACAGTGTTTTTTGTTTGTTTGTTTTAAGTACATTTTGTTTCTTGAGTAGATTTAATTGCAATTAATACATATTTTGTGCATGACACTCCTTTGTCAAGTCTGTGACAAATATCTGTTGAAATGTGACTTTAACTCGTAAATGTGAGCAGAGCAGGGGCACTGACAGGCGGGATTGTGATTAAATAACATGCACAATAACAGGAGATGTCATTTTCAGTGTTTGAACTGAGCTCATTACAGAAATATGATGAAAAGACAAAAATTGTGTTAGCAAGTTGTTTAATTAACAGGCTATTTGGTTAGCATGTATTGCAGAGTCACATTTTTAAAAATCAAGTGTAATGTTATTTAAGTTGTGTTTCTTCATCTTGCAATGGGAGGTGAGTGCAAGCCTGGAAAAGGTAAACTTTCAAACTCACCTACAATAACTTTTCATCACATTAAAAAATTATATACACTTCTCAGGACTGTACATTGCTGATTTTGAGTTTCAGATGATTGTTAAGATGTTAAGGCTTGAGTAGTCGTATGTTTCAGGATGTTCACTCTCAGCCACGGTGGGTCTTGCCTTCTTGCCCCATTTCAGGTCAGTCCTTTTGCAGAAATGTGGATTATCTGGCTTCACTAATTGAAGTTGGCAGCAAATCTAAACTGAAAGTTTTAAATGGATCATCAGACACATATTCTGTCACCACAGATGCTACACTGACACTTGACTACAGTCTGTTAACAGCTATTTAACAGTGAACGGTTAACCCATCTAATCACCCAGTGGTTGCCAGGTCCCTCATGGTCTTTCATCTTTCACAGTCACACAGTGTATTTCATTAAATATGTTCTTAAAAAATGCCTCTAAGATTTGACACACTTGACACACTGCTGACTTTCTTTTTCATTCTCCTCAAATAAATTTAAGATGTAACTAATGTAATAATTGACAATTTATTACTAGATCTGTTCTGAGCTTAAATGAGGGTGTAGATGGGAAAACCCTCTTATTTGGACACTGATGTCATTTTTTGGGGGGCAGCAACATTTGAGTTAACCAAAAATAACTTAGGAAAATGCAGAATAGATAAAACATTTGCAGAATGTCCCCTTTAAAAAGTAAAGCTTAGGCATGGGACAGCACTAAATTGACGAGCTTGAATTGCAAAAGCTTAAAATGGAAATCCATTTTCCCTGGTGTGAAATCAAATGACACGACATTTCAAATTGAAGGCTGAAGTCCACACACTGTGGTTTGTGTTGAATGATAGTTACAGACTGTCACGCACAATTTCACTTTGTGGATTTTGGCTTTCACCGTGTCAACATCAGACTTTCATGTGACTACTATCTGAGAGTTTCAAATAAAGGAGTATGTAAACTAAAAGAAGAAGGTATAAAGAGACAAATATTGTGTGCAGCTGACATCTTTCAAAACTAGCAACCTTTAAAAAAAACTGACATCAATCAGACTTTCAAAAAAACGTAGTCTACAGACTGATAATACATCACAAATAAGAATACAAATGCCACAACGACGAAAACAACGAAATCCTCTAGGACCAAAACCCAAATCCTCTACAAAGAAGTTTATCTCTGCTAGCTGCTCTAGGTCAGGTTCATGAAAAACTTGTGATGACTTCTGATCCCACGGATCACTTGGTTCTTCCAGCAATCAAATAAGGATTTACAGTAGAAAAAAATAAAGATACAATTGGAATCATCCCCTGAAAAAAAGTCCTTCAAAAGGTTTTTCAAAGACCCTCATTACCCAAAACGCTAAGCTTTTTCTCTCCTTTCACAGAGCACTTGTACTTTGTCACATCCTCTGGTCTTGTTTGCTGTCGCCACATGTCAAAAACAAGTTTCAGAGCAATTCATCAAGTTGCTGTTTTGTTAAAATAAAAAGTACAACTTGGCAACTTGGAAAACTTTTCACACAGGAGCCACTTAAATGTTCTTAAGGCTCAAAAACAACAATATTGTTTGGTTTTTTTTTTCCTGTTTGAGTTTACACACTGTCAGCTCTGAATAAAACTTAACTGTTTTCAGTTTTGTCTCATTTGGTGCTGGTTGGCCAGTTTCAAGATGAAAGAAAATCAGCCGGTTGACACATTCACTCGGGTTGAAAATGGACCCCCGTTTTCTGAAGCCGTTTTCTAGTTGGAGCAGGTGTTGATGTTCTTGCCGTCGGCTGCGTCCTCCACCAGCGCTAAGTGATAATCAGTGGAGAGGGTGAAGTGGGACACACAGCCCACCAAGCCTCCGATGTACTGTCTGTTTGTGTGAAGAGCTATTTCTTTCATGCCGCCTTCAGGGAGAGAACGAAGACATGAAAAGGACTGTTTTATCTGCAGTAAGTCCACAGTATTTTGTGGGATTACGAGTCGTGAGCTCCACCTACCAACATATAAAGGCCCGTTGACATTGAGTTGTCTCATCTTTCCAGGTGACCTCCCTGTTTTCGCTCCGTAATCGTCCACTGTCAGCTTCCCTGACTGGCCATCCCTAAAGAGGTCAGTGACAAATGGGAAACTTAGTGAACTTGAGAAAGCCATGCAGTGTTTCTGTTGTGTAAGTCTTACCGTTTACTTAGATTTTCAGTATGAATGTGAGTAAAAAAGTAAGAAACTAAATCAGAAGTCTCTTAAAGGCTGTCTTTATGTATTTTATTTACACATATTGAAAGTAACAGGAAAGAATAGCACATGATTTCTCCTTAAAGCTGCATCAGTCATATTTCTATGTTAACAATGGATCAAGTGACCATGTGTCATGTGTTGTTCATGGGAATGAAACCACTCAGCTGAAGTTTCAGCTCATCTCTGAGGCGTGTTTTAGTGTCTTTTCGCTCACAACTTTACTATTTTGATTCAGTCTTGCATCTCTCAAAATTCAAAAGATGCAAATGTTGCTACATGTCTGGTATGTCATAAGTAAAAAGACAGCTGTTTGCCAACGTGTTCACCATATCTACAGATTCCCTGAGCGGCCATAGAGGGTTGATTAATTCATGTGCTCGAGATCAGTGCACACTGGTGACGAAGAAATCAGCTGATGCAGCTTTAATGTCTAAAGTGTAAAACCACAGATGTGTTATGATCACCAGAGTGGATTAATATATTTGATAGGATTGCTTTTTTTTTTCCAGTACACTGAAGTTTCTCGAGCTTACCTCACAGCTTTGACTCTGTGCCACTTCCCATCGCTAAATGTCCCGTTGACGGCAATGTTAGCTGCGCCACTGCCCAGGTTATAACTGCAACAATATGGAAACACATGCAGGAAGTTCAGCAGGTGACTGAGGGTTCAGTGGGTTCACATATAAATCCTGCTTCTTTTCCAGGTCATGCTCAGACTTCAGGTCTTTTTTTAGTTCTGCCTCCGCTGGGTGCTTAGCTGTCCCTGCTCTTTGGTGGGATCAGCGTCCCTCCTCATCACCTTCATCCTCTTCTTGCACTAAACTTTCCTCTCTTTCTGAAATCTTCCCTTCCTCTCCCCAAGCCCCTTTGTTGTCAAAAGTAGGACCCGTACCTTGACTTTTATAGATGTTCTCATTGCTCTCACACTGTACCCTATTTATTTCACAAACACATAGACAAATACCTGAAGATTAATGCACCATCCTGAAGGCCCATAGACAGGAAGTCACTGTTGGGTCTCATTGGACTGTCTCCTCGCCACAGCAACAGACCATCCTTGGCTGTGCTCTTAAAATGCATGAAAAGGTTGTTCCTGGAACCAGACACCCTGAAAAAAGATAAAAAGTCAAGTCAAAGCAAGAACTTTTGTGAAGAAACAAAAACTAAAGTATTTCACTTCCAACCTTTTCAGGATATCTCTGTTGTCATACGTCAGGTAACTTCGGCCAATGAACTGTGGGATCTCAATGGCCTCCGTCACAGCTGGACAGATGGGGAAAAGAAAAAAAATTGCATTTGCTTCATATTATCACAAGATGGCAGCATCAGCATGTGTCTGCTGACTGAGACTGAGCTAGGAGACTAAAATTGACTCGGTGAGGGGGAATGTGTGAATGGAGAGAAGCATGTGTATTTGTAAAAGCAATGCTAAGATTATTATGAGGATCAAGGTGTTTTGCTATTTGAATTCTCAGAAGAAAACTTACTGTTCAGACAGTAATTCCCACACTCTGTTCAGTGAAAGCATTAAAAACAGAGAAGGCATAGATGGGCTTAAAGGATTAGCCGCTCCAGTATATAACATTACATGATTTCATAAAAAAAAAACACATTTAATCCCCGAGAAGAGCAAGGATCATGCCACATCATTAAAGCCATATATTGCACATAAAAACACATTACCATCAACCATTTACAATTGATTTTAAAGATGAAGGCTGACTCCTGCTAAATGCACAACCACTGAGTGTTTTTTCTATTTTTACTCCAAAAAGGGGGATATTTATTTATAGTCCTTAAAAACTCATGACGAGACCCCTAAAAATGTTTCTTTTGATTTAGCAATATCACCTCTGTCTCTCTTTATAACTGTACTAGTCACAGTATGTGCGGTGTGTTTACTGACTAAACAAAAAAAGCATCAGAAAAACATCCCAAACATGTTACTGTGCTAAATCATAAACCAGATCTGTAAAAGGACAGAAATGCATAAGTGACAGACCTTTCTGGCAGTGCCTCCCATCATACCCTAGGGGGCAGTCACACTCGTAACTGTCCCACTTTGGCCTGCAGGTTCCTCCGTTGGCACAGGGACTTTCCACACACGGGTGTGCTGAATTAGCTACGTTAACTCCGCCAGCTGTGCCGGTGGTTATTGGGATGGTGCGGTCATTCAGTATTAGCTGGGGAGGGAAGACGAAAAGATAAGAAAAGAAAATGAGGGGGGCAAGGAAGCAAGAGAAGCTGTGAACATTTGACTAATAATTCTATCACCACATCAAACTCTGACTTAATGTTAATGTTTAAATACCTTTTGAATAATTCCAGTGAAGGGCTTTATTACGCCTGCTGTCTTCTTGGTTTTATCATACTCTGGTACACCGCCAACATAAAGAGGTGAACTGCAGTTGATCTGAGTGAAAGCTCCCTGGAGAGTAAAAGCACCAGAAAGGTGTTTAAAAGGTACTTAATTTTGTCAGCTTCTCATAAATGGATCTGGTTATGTCATGTAAATGCATATGTTTTTGCTTCCACGACACTTAAAATAGTGATTTAGAAAGTTTGATGTCAGTCAAAGAGAAGACTTTCATTGTGCTAAAATTTGAAAGTCCATATGTTTGATCGCGTATTAAAACTTTCATCTCAAATGCACTCATGCAGATGAAGGAATGGTAAAAGTTGAAATTTTGCCTTGATCTGTCATTTTAACCTACTGTAAAATGGACTTGGTTGCACAATGGTTTAAGACCGAGGCTGTGCAAAAATGAAAATGAAAGGATGAAGACATTACATTGGAGCACATCCTGAGCTGATGAGCTGCTTTGATACTTGTCACTGTCTAATTAGGCAAATATTACTTCCATATTTGCAGACTTAATAGTTTGTTGTGATGTTTTCTGCCCCATTTTGGTCAGAAATCACCTAATGCAGCTTTAAACAACAGAAACAAAATACCTCAGCGATTCCCTCCATCGGCCTCTGGCTGTCCACCTGAAGGATGCCGCTCTTTGCTGTGCGAGACACCCTCAGCTCATGCCATGTGTCCAGACTGATCTGCTCCTCACTCCTGTGGCACAGATCATCACATGCAACAGGGGCCGTCCAGTTAGAAGACACAATAGTTATAAGAAAGTGAAAGAGACAGAGAAGAGCATGTTTTGTACCTTATTGTAGCTCCTCCGGAGCCGCAGTCAAATCTGAACTCTATATATCTGTCCACCAGGTTGATAGCCAGAAAGTCTCCGCTGCCTGCATCATCACTGTACAGCAGCGTCCCGTCAGGCAGCGACGGACGAAACGTCAGCTCGAACTCCATAAAGGACAGATAACTCTGAGAGGACTGGGGCCACGGGATGACAGCGTACGAAAACACTGTCTCATTGAAGAGAGGCGAGGACAGTGAGAAACCTGCAGGGTTGGAGAGGTAGAGGAGGATTTCAGATGAGACGAGGCATGAGTAAAAGTGAAGAGGAAAACAGAAGGAGTTGAGAACGGAGGAAAAATAGGGGGTGGGAAAGGAAAGTGAAAGGTTACACTGCATGAAAGCGCGTCTGACATGCAATCAATCCCTCTACCTCAATGTAAGAAATAATAATCCTCATCTCAACCAATTTTCCTTCATACTGCACTCAAGTGTTCAGTAATTACCTTAAAAGGTCCGTGTGACAATCTGTGACAGCCATCGAGTGAGAAGAAACCACAAAGGGATTTTACTTCCTACCTTCACAGCGGGGCGAAACTCGTCTTGTAAACGATACAAGTGTGAGTTTGTTTCGTGTGGGTGGGTGTGGGTGTGAGGAAGAGGAAAAACAGAGTTGACTCACTCTCCTCGCAAAGCTCTCCCCTGAAGCCGAGCGGGCAGAGGCAGATGTAGCCGTCGGCGCGGTTCGCGAAGCAGACCCCGCCGTTGGCGCAGATGACCAGGTCGCACACGCTGTCGCTGCACTCACCTGGAAGGAGAGAGTAAGGAGATAAGAGGCGACATGGCTAGGCTAAAATGAGTCAGCACATGTATGTAGATAGATAGCTGGGAAAGCAGGGAGATGGAGTGACCAAAAAACTCAACAGAAATAAAAATAAGTGCGTGCAGCTGTGATTTCAGACTCTAGGATAAAGAGAAATAAATAAGTAATGGCTACAATCTCAGTAGTATTTGTTCAAAAGCTAATAATAACTTTGGCTGTTTTGCTTTTCTTGCAACTAATAACCAGCACTCTTGCCCCATTTACAAATGTTTGCAAAGTCCTAGGCTAAAATCTAATTATAGCATAGCAATTTTATTTCTTTCTTCACATTACGTATTCTGAACTTGACAAATTAGTTGCTCTTCTTTTGTTTGGGGTTGGAGCGTCAGGGCATGGTTCACACTTAATTTCTTTTCAGTGGACTCTCCATTGAATAAAGGCTGTCATCCAGATTAAGCAGCTTCCTCCTACAGAGAGATTGAACATATTAAACTTCTCGTTTGAGCAACAAACACTGTGAGGAGAAGCAGTACGTTACGAGTCAGATGGATATGAGTCATGCACCGCCGGCATCAGCCGAAGCAAACTAACACTCATTACACACACTCTCACACATATAACGCAGACTTCCTCACCTATGTCAGCCCCACTCAGCACTCTGCCCAGAGGCCATGGCCTGATGTCTACGGCTTTGCTGTTGACGGTCAGACTCTGAATGCAGCCGACGAAGCCGCGGTTTGTCCCCGTCGCCCTGACCAGCCAGTAAGCACTCGGGGATCCACCCACGTACAGCGGGGAGCGGAAAGTTATCTTAGTGTACTGGCCCTGAGAGAGTGAGCAGAACAAAAAGTACTTCAGTACTCTTCATGCAGTAAACTACCTGAATGAACTCAAAGTAAATGTCAGCAGTGTCTAATATTGTTTTATTAAAATAAACACGAGCATACAGAGGACGATATCCCCAGTTCAATAAAATAAATAAGAATATCAATGAAACTTTTGTGTGTTTGCATGGTGTTTAAGCAAGCTAAATATACTGAAAAAACCTTACATAAATGACAGCCTTTATGTCGTCACCCGTGTGTGTTACTGTCACCTGTGAGCGTCCGGATATGGGCGTGTCGTTGTCCATCCGCAGCCAGCCGCTCATGCCATCTCTGAAGACGGTGACGGTGTGCCACTGACCGACGACAACGCGACTCTCGCTGACTATTTGAGCGGCTCCTGTACCACAGTTAAACCTGAGGGGCAGCACATCAAATATACAAATGTTCTACTCTCTGCTGACATGAATAAAATCTAAAAAGCACAAATAAAATGAATCTTTAACCCATTTCACTCTGATTTCCCCTTTAAACTGCTTCTGCAGTATGAAATAGTGAGTCTCTGTTTGCTTGTATTAACACCTGAAGATATATTAAAGACACACTATTATTTTTTTAAATCAAATACAAATACTGCTTAAATCAAATTCGGCTTAGTTCAAGTTTGTTTTGGCTGACAGTGTGTTACAGCTAACATCATTGTAAAGTTTTATCCACCAGCCTCTGAGAATCTAAACCCAGGCGTCAGCGTCTCCTCACCTGTAGTGCACCTTGCCTCGCACCAGGGCCAAAGAGGTGAAGTCTCCCCGGCCGTGTTCATTCTCTCCACAGTAGAGCAACAAGCCGTCCTCAGAGTCGGCCTGCAGCACATGACAAACTGTTTCAAAGCTCTTTTCACCCTTTTGAAAGGCAAAAATCAGTGAGGGGGAAGTAAAACGATGTGGCTCTTTACCTTGAACTCCAGAGTGATCTGAAAGGTCTGGTAAGCGTTCTTCAGGGGTTCAAACGTCATGTGGGAGTAGCCATAGAACCTGGGGAAGTTCACCGGCACCACTGGAGAGGGAGAAAGGACAAAATCATGTTAGACTCGTGTTTGTGGCTCCAAACGTTGAGAGCTGTCACATCGCAGCTCTTCGACCAAAGCTTCTTTCCGGCTGTACTCCTCTCACCCTCTGAGCAAGTGTCCCCCCTTCGTCCGAGGTTGCAGTGGCAGCGCGAGCCGCCGCTGTCGTAATCACTGAGACAGAAGCTGTCAGGGGGGCACACCGTGTCGTCGCAGGTCAGGTCGTACACGCGGGGCACCTCGCCTTTCCAGGGGGACATGGTCGGGGTGGTGGTGGTGGTGGGCAGAGTGATGCTGAGGTGGATCAGAGGAGGAAGGAAGGAAGTTTGGAGAAGTTTGGCGTTCAGTCAGAGCTTTTACAATGCAGTCAGTGGCTGAGATAATAACTATATAACTTGCAATTTCAAATGCAGCTTGGTAATATATGTGTTGCAGTATCTGTTCTGTGCTTGAGTTTATCAAAAGGTGACATTTGTATTTTTAAATTAGCCCTTTTCCTTGGAGATCCATCTTTTTTTCCAGTTTGTTTTGAGTGGAGATCAAACTAACCGAACATCTGACAGAGAAATCTTCACTCAACAGAGCGATACGTAAGCCACCTTGTACTCGTTGCAGTTAATGACAGGCTGTACAACCTAAACCAGAACGACAGCTGGAAATTGACGTGACATTTCACTGCTACCGCATCCATCTCTATCAAATGATTAAGTGGGAGAGCCTGAAAAAGGCAACAAATTGTAGGTGGCTTTTAGGAGAAAGCAGAAAGCGGGGAGGGGTGGCAATCTTGCAGTCAAAGCGCAGGAAGAACATCAACAAGAATCGTGGTTTTGTTTGGATAGAAAAGCACTCTTGATACTCTTTTTTTCCCTCCAAAGAGTGACGTAGTTTATTTCTGCCTTTTGAATAGAGGCCATTACGTCCTCCAGTTTCTGATAAACAGCAGTAACATTTTATCAATCGGTGCAAATCAGTGAGGTTTTAAGGCACTTCTTACCTGGTTGTGGTGAGCGGAGCAGTGGTTGTGGTGTCAGTGGTGGTGCTGGGCTCTGAGGTGGTTGCGAAAACCAGATCTGTGAAATCTAGGAAGATGGATGAGGTGGTGGAGGCGGCTGGAGGGGCAGTAACGTTGGGGGGAGCGATGGTGTTCATGCGGTAAACCACGTTCCGGCCAGACGGGGGGCCAGAGCGAGAGCGGAGCTGCGACTTCCTGTTGTCCTGATTGATACCTGGGAACGGCTTCAACTGAGGAAGACAGGAGGAAGACCAAGTGAATAAATGAAAAAGACACACAAAGGCAGACGCAGTTAATGTGCTGATTTTCTTAACACCAGTGTGCTCAGCTATCAAATTTCAAAAGGTTAAATACACCTGAAATGTTATGTTCCTGTCCAGCTCTGGCATGCAAAAAGACCCACCTCTTCAATAAAGATGTCATAATCGGAGTCATCGACATCAAAGCCATCGTCATCTTTGATTCTCGAATCTGTGATGTAGCGTCCGTAATCGCCGCTGCCAACATCTGACACGCCTGTTCAGGACATCAGTAAAGACAGAGTATGTTAATGAGATGCTTTTAACTCTTTAATTAATGGTCTTAGAAGATATTCACAAGCTGCTGCTGTGAATTGGCAGGAGGGTCAGACCGGGTTGGTAAAATGATGGAATACAAATTGGCAGTTTTATACGTCCAAACAAGAAGCAATGGGCAATGCAAATATGGTGTGAAGACCATGTGACATTTCCAGTGAGTTGGGGGCCGAATAGCCTCTTACACCAACTCTTCAAAATGTCTGTCATGGTGACATTTCTAGACTCCAGCCCTCTAAAGTCTCTTCTACACATCAAATAATGTACAGAAATAGTCCATGAAGTCATTTTTGTATTGGTGCTTTCATGACTAAAGCCAAAACCCTCAGCATCAAATGTACTTTTTAGAGCAAAAGTACTATATTCTATGCAGAGGATTATCACTTATACTTGAAAAACAGCTGCAAATGCCATATAACATGTGGTGCTTCGCAGTAAAATGAAGATGACAATGGAAGAGGCCCCAATGATGAAGATGCTGTTGTTGAACAGGCTGTTCTGTGGATATGATCGTGGGCCGGGAAAACGTGACAATATTTGACGGATGGCGCACTGATGATCACAGCACACACACATTAAATCGTGGGAACAGCTCCTGGCCCGGCGGATCTACCTGTTATTCTGTACCCAGGCTGCCGCAGCACGTACTCAAACGTGTCTCCTCGAAACCGGACGGCAGCTCGTAATGTGCAGAGACAAAGCCACACAGTGAATACAGAGAGCAAACCAGCATCTGCAAAAATATCATGTTTTTCAGAAACCTCCTTTGTTAATCAAGTTGGTGGTTTCCATTATAAATGTTTGAATTATTATCATTATTTGTCATCCTTTTTAATTTAATCAGAAAATTCAGAAGGCCCTCTTGATGCTGTTCTCTGCTCTACATTCAAAGACCTTGCTAAAATGTGCTTTTTTACATTTGTGTCTTTAAATTTGAACCGTGTGTAAGTGGTGCATTCATACTCAACAATCTCTTTAAGGTTGTTAAAAAAAATCTTTTCTACAAACTACATTGCCAAAAAAAGATGAACAGACAGTACTGTGAGTGTTTAATGTGAAGCCTTCCCTGCCTGCCTCCACTCTACCTTGAGAAAGCCTAATCTTATCTTACATAACAACGTCCCCTCCCTCCTGTCGCCCTGCTCCTCCACCTCCCCATCCACAGCATCAAATATTGAACGTTCATTGTGCTCAGGCAGGTTTGGGAGCTGAAATAAATGTTATACCTGAGAGTAATATTTGACAACTTACAAAGTGTTTAATCAATCAAATATCGCACAGAAGCCGGACTATTAAGCCAGAATGGATGTCAAGATTTAAAGTGCTAATTGGCAGAGCCTAATAACATTAAATCTGAGTGCTGGCATACAGGGGAGGAGGGGAGGGGGGTTGCCCAAAAAAGCCCTCAGCAAACTAATCTTCTGTTGTGTAACAATCCCCCTCAGTCCATACCACCCGTCTCCAACCGCTATAAACACACACACACACACACACACGCACACACACACACACACACGCACACACACGGAGGAACTATCACAGAGAGAGCGACAAGAAAAGTATGTCAGTCAGTCAAGCCCACCCCCGCTGTTCACTCAAGCAGCGGTGCATTGTGTGTGTGTGTGTGTGTGTGTGTGTGTGTTCATCAGGGGTGTGTGGATGGGCAGAGAAGGGGTCTGGCATCCCGTCCTTAATCCTGTCTGATGAGACTCGGACGTAACCCGCTTTTATCCCCCGCTAAGAAACCACGCTTCTGTATCTCTTAGTTTTTGTCCGTCTGTCTGTCTGTGTGTGTGTGTGTGTGTGTGTGTGTGCGTGTGTCCAGCTGGCTCATTCAAACTCGTCTAGTGCAACTTTCATTGACATCATTCTTCACAAGTTCTCCATAATATCATCTCCCTCCCTGTCCGTCTTGGTAGCTCTGTCTCCGCGCGGTCCAGCAGGACTCAGGACACTTAATACAATCAGTTTACAGCAGTTTGACAGCCAACGTAGCGTGTGAAGCAGGAGCCGGCGGTCCACTCGAGTAGAGTCAGCCGTGTGCTCTGTAGGTCACAGAGGAAAATATCTGGATAATGTGATTGTGTCGACACGGGTGTTTGATTTTAATAGTCCTATATAATCGCACTCCTAAAGCCTGATATGCACAAACATCCACTCTCACGCACGCACACGCACGAGCAAATCTGTAGGTAAATGTTATAGTCCCTCGATTCATTAAGACACTGCCACTGCATATATGCGAATGTATATATGTATGGCACACACCTGTGCGAATGTGTGTGTGTTTTAATATCAATCAGTCCTGGCCGCACCCCTCCCCCCTTCCCCCCCTCCTCCCGCCCGATACCACCAGCAGCCGGCTACATCAAAAATAATAAAGTAAATGACTCTGTCGCTCTCCATCTCCTTCATCCCACTGACACACTGCCAGGTGTTGTCCTACATTCTCGCAAATACTCAGAGATTGTGCTCTGTGTTTCTGTGTCAGGACCTAAAACACCGATTCCAATTGTATTTTATTCACTTTAGCTTGGAGGTCAACGTTATTTTCACATGAGGATTTGACAGGGATTTGCGAGCCAACCGAAGACAAATAAAGGGAAAATATACCAATATAGCAAATTTTAAGAAATTTGGAAAATACTGTTGCATGTGATGACGCTTTTATAGTGGCAAAAATGTGACTAATCTCCAAACCACAAACGGTGAGCTTCACATTTTCATCTGGCATTGAGAAACATACATCATTCAGAAAAGAGCTTCCTCTACTTTGAATTGAGAATTTGCAAGAAACTTTTAAACCTCATCATTGCTTCACTGCTAAGACTGGCTCCACAGTAACGGTGGGTTTTTAAACAGTGCGGTTGAACAAGAGAAATGTTTTATTGCGAGGTGGACTGCATTAAAAAAATAACAATCATCTGTTGAATTCTGTGTGGCTGACTTGTTGAAACTGAAGTGAAACTGAGTGAAATGAGAGACTGAGCTCTCTTGGCTGTCACACCACAGCATGTTTGAAACGGTGATCAACGTGCAGCCTTACCCAGAGTGCGTACGGGGTTGTTGATGTGGCTGGGCGGGCTGGCTCCGTGCATGTTGACGGCCCTGACAACAAACTGGTACTCTGTTTCCGGCAGTAAACCTTTCAAAACCATGGAGTTAGTCTCAATGGGCTCACGTATGTATGTCCACTCCGTGTCCATTTCTGGCCTGCGAACGTAAAAACAAACAAAAGCTCTTCTTTAGATTTTCTTTTCTAACATTAATCTTTAAACACGAGTGTCTCTTCTTTGTTGAACAAAACATCTTCATAGCAAAATGCTTTAGTATGTTTGTGGGGATGCTGGAAAACGACGTCATGCTTCACTTGATTGTGTTCTTCTTGATGTAGCTCTGAATAATTCAGCCAAAAAAAATAACTTGTCAAATAAAAGAAAAAGCAGCAATTGATTGAGGTATTTTTCTGTCTCATTCTGTTACTATTTTTGTGGGCTTTTAGGTCAATTCTGCCAAAAAAGGGCTCCTAACTCCTAAACTTTACTTTTCCTGCCGATCATCTCGATCTGCCATCTTTATGTGCTGATTCTGGGCAGGCTGGAGTCACAGCTGTCTGTTGAATAGGCTCATCTTCACCACCACTCAATGTCTCTCTTCAGCAAGGCCTCTTCTGATGTAAAAGTGGGGGTAGTTGGTGGGTGGGGGGGTTGCCTCTGAGATGGGCCTTTTGTGTGGAAAATTCCCCGCATGCAGACACTGATTCATGTCCACTCTGTCACAGTAAGTGACAGTTTCTCTACCTCTGTCCTTCTCCCTTTGTCTCTCTCTTTTTCTTTTCTCAATCGTGGGGTGTTTCCTTTTAGATCTTTACAACTTTGTCTTACACCTTTTTTCTTTCAAACTGTTATTATGGGTGCATTTTTATATTTTATCTGCCTTTTTTTTATTTGCGTCTGGCAAATCATCTGAGCGCTCTGTCAGGAAAATGATTTCTGACCTCAACTTCCTTGACATTGTAGCCCGAGGACTCGTCTCAGCATGCAAGTTTCTGAAATTGTGTGTGTGTGTGTGTGGGTGTGTGGGTGTGTGTGAGATGCTTGACACTATCATGAAAAGAATGACATTCATTCATTCTCACATCCCTAACTGATCCTAACGTCAAAACAAGAACTGTTACATTAAGCAGAGCAGAAAAGGCCTCACGAAGACTCACTGTAAAAAGAGAGTTGTGTACTCTGCACTATCAGTGTGATGATGAGGGTTGAATGAGAGGCTGAATGTGCAGCGATAAACACCTGTTAATGCACACCTTTAAACACGATGGGTCATCAGATTTCTGTTTTGCATTATATCAATATAGCACATCACCTGAATACTTCACCTGTTCAGCATTTTTGAAAATACAATAAAAACTGAAAACACAAGGAAATAGCTGCTTGGCTCAATACAAAGGTTTAAAATTAACATGCACTATCTATCTATTTAGTTTAATAAATTAAAACATTGCACCTGGACAAACTATCATTTTAGCTTGTAACTTCTCGTAACTCCACAATGATTAGTTTTACATTTCAATTTGTGTACAGATTAGAGAAGAAGAACAGTTGAAATTAGTGAGATTGAGAGGTGCTAGCAGGTGGTTTTCAGGCAGAGACAGACAAGCAGTTTCCCTCCATCTCCAGTGTATATGCTAAGATAAACTAGTGTATTTCCCAAAATCTCAACCTTTTGCTTTAAGACCAGTGGCTGTACTCTTAAATGGGAAACTCCATTAGTCTTGTGCATGATTTTTGCAGGATCTTCTTGCAACGTCTTCAAATTAGGTAAAAAAAATCTTTGATCGTTGTCTAGAATTTGGGTCAATCAATACTGAAGCCCAAACAAATACTATATTGTTATGAATCCAAGCAGTCTGTGTGGTTGTAGAAGATACGTGGAGGCAGTGCTCTCTGCCTCCAGTGCTCTCAGTTGTCCTCTTCACCCAGTTTTGTCCAAAGACAGATGGCTTATCAGTTGAGAGAATGGACAGAAAGCCGATAAAACCATTCATCCTTTTTCCCTTCCCTCACGCAGCCAGTGATGGAGCAAGGCTGTACGGGTGTCTATATATGGCACGCCATGATGATGTTGATATGCACGTCGTACACCTGCAAAGTGACGAATGTAGACAAGTGTGTCTGCTTTTCTGATTCCTTTGTTGCAGCTGATCACACAGTTGTGACTGACCTGATGTAAGCCACCAGGAAGTGAAGGACAGGTGCGCTTCCTTCACTCTCTCCCTGCTGCCATGACAACGCCAGCTCCGTGTCAGACACAGCCATGACAACAGGCTGAGTGGGGGGCGACGGGGGCATGCACATTTCTGATGGCACAGAAAAGACACTGAATTGAGTGAAACATATTAAAGATGCTCCAGCAGAAATAATAGCATCAGCTGAAAATCGGAGTCCTACTTCTCACATATTCTTACCATGAGAAGCAGTGCTGATGTCTCTGGGCATGCTGGGTCTCCCCTCCCCTGCCCAACCATACGCTCCGACAGTGACTCTGTACTTCGTGTTCATCTTTAGGTTACCAATGTCCACATCCTAGAAAACAACACGTATGTGTGTGGGTAGAGATACACATCGATTAGAGGGAAAATAGGCAAAAACACATCAGCAAAGATGGTTAGACGGGGAGTAGATGAACAAAAAAAAGACATGAAGATTACAAAAAAGGCTAAAACTAAATTGCTAATGGCTGATAGGGATAAGTAGAAATTAAGTCAAGTCCAGCTATAAATGTCAACAAGGATAAAAAAAGGGCTTTATGTACTCACAAAGCTTGCTTGTCCATCAAATTGCCCCTTTGAGGAAAAAAAGAACAGAGGCATCCATGAACATCTGAGTGCATCACAGTGTGGATGACGTCACAATACTGTCACAAATACAGTTCCACATTTTTATGGAAAGTAAAAAGTACAATTTTCTAGAATCAAGTTTTGATGATGGTGCATGTAAAGGTCACCACACATGACACATTAAGGCTTCAGGATTGTCCATGGTTTTTTTTTTTTACTGTGAAGCAGTTCAAATAAAAGACTAGAAAGAAAATTCTTTCATTTTTAAAACAGCCTTAACACATTTATTTCCCTAAAAGAGCTGGGCACTGAAATTTGTATCAAAGGTTGCTAAAAAGAGAGGTAAATAGTGCATTTGCTATTTTCAGCCATGGATTAATACATATTTGGTGCTCTAGTATTAAGGCAGCAGGACAGTGCATGTGGGATCAGCTTTAGAAAAAAAATGCAGTGCCCATGCTCGCCATAATAAAATCAAAATGTCACTCAATCCAACTCATGACTCATTAATGTGTTTTTAATCGTTTCTGGCGAACATCAGAGCTCTGAGAAATAAAAATGCATCAAGCTTTGGGCACACAGACAACACTTTATTTGCAAAATAAATTCACTGTTGGTTTTGGTTTTCACGGGATTTATTGACAAAAAGAAAAAATGTAGAATTTTCCAGCCTTATCCCCTGAGTGATTTGTTTTTCTATTGAAACATCTTTTTTTCTGTGCACTCATGAAGCAGTGGGCAAGACTTTGTTGGCTCCCATTACCACTGGCTAACGTAGATTGGAAAACAACTGGAGGTTAGAGGCAGATCACAGCTGGGCGATGTCATAATGGACGTTCACAATGGATTTTCAGAGTGACGGATATGAAGCCGCACGGTTTAAAGTCGGTGCACTCACAGTGGTCAGCATGTCCAAGCTGAGAGGAACCTCCATCAGAGATGCCGTACCCAGCGGACGGCCATTCCTCATCTCTGTGTAGAAGACCTGAAGATCAGAAATCAAAGACACTTAAAAACTTAAAATTTATTATTTCAAACCAAATCAAACCTGTTTTGGAGGTTCTGCGTTCTTGATTGTTTCGTTTGTTACGTTGGATTAAAGCACCTTTTCTTTTTTACCTTTCAGCTCAGTGACAAGGTAAACACGGCGTAACAAGCAGGAAATACTACGAGGAAACAGGATTATTCACAAACTTCCAAAGTGATTGGCCAAATGAACGCACATGTTTATCTGTGAGTCGCAGGGAAGCTAGGTAGCTGACTAATCCTCTTAACGCAGACATATGGTCAAAAGCAGAACACACACACAGACACACACACAGTCATGCTGACCAACACTTTGTTAATGGTTGACTCAAAACAATCGCAGGAGAAGAAGGAAGGAAAGGAGGAAGAGGGGAAGGACAGAGAGAAACACGGTACCGGAGAAGGATTTAATTCAGACAATATTCAAGAAAATGAAAAATACAAGAGCACAAACAAAAAGCTCGGAGAAAAAAAAGACTCAGTTCAATTCAGCATTCAGTGCACTTTCTGCAACAATAGAGAATATCTAAAATTGCAAATCACTACATTAATGTCCATTATGTTTGAACAAAAAAGGCAAGTACTTAAAACACATTTTACCCAGAGCGGAACAAAAAAATATCAATAAGATGCTAAATAATTTGGGACCACATCTTCCAGAGTCATATCAGAGTAAAAAAAATCAGCAGAGAAGGGGTTCCATCAAAACAAATTTTAAAATATCAATCTAGCCCTCAAGGCCGCCCGACTGGACAGTAAATTTGACAGGCACTTTAAAAGCAGGAGGAAAAAAAAGGAAAAGCAAGAGGCCACCCACATCAGCAGCTTGTGGAGGGAAATGGGCGAGAAAAACAGGCAAAAGTTGATTTATGACCCATCCAAGAAGTTGTTTTCTTTATATTTTCCAGGTTGAAAGCCTTTCTACGTGTTCTGAAAAAGAGCTCTTAAAAGGAATATGTAGGCGCGAGTTTTTTAGCCTGCAGTTTGTAGAGGTAAATATTTTTCTTTTTCTCTCTTCTTTTTTTTTTCTGGTTCCATATGGCAGGCTTTGTCGAGATGTTTTTTATTTGTGAGTGGTACCCAGAGAGAAAGCCATCAGATAGAAATGGCTGCGGGCAAACCAACGAAGGACGAATGAATCACAGTCGTCAAAGACAGAAACTGTGTGGAGCGTCTTACCTTAAAACCAATATCAACAATAGTGTACGTTAAAGAAAAAAACTGGAAGAAGTGGAAAACATATGTACCTATAAGACATAACTGAAAAATTCTCATTGTGTTAGCTTGAAAAACATATCTGCATCTGTGTTATCATTTAATGTAAAACCGCTGTCCGTGCCCACCTTGTATCCAGTGATGGTGCTGACATGTCGCCGGGGCATCTTCCATCGTACGCTGAAGGCGGTGCAGTTGATCGCCTCCAGCTGGATGTCTAACGGAGGACTCAGACGATCTGGTTTCAGCAACCAAACGGAGAGAAATAATCAGTGAGAAAAACAGAGAATTCATGCTAAATTTACATAGCAAGTTGTCAGTATTGTTGGTCAGTATGCACAAAGAAAAACATTCACCTTTAAAAAAATTCAAACTTTTTTTCTAATAACAGCAGCTCAAATCGGGAAATGTTGCTTGTAATGATGAACCCACATTAAATCATCATCCCGCTCACATCTGCAGAGTGTTCTTTCAGCTCATTACACACAACTTTGTAGTTTTAAGCCCTCTTAGTTTATTTCAAATAATAAGACACCATGTGAATGATGAGCATCAGAGAGGAAAAGTGAGTATGTGCAATGCTGACTGAAACATCAGAAGGTATACGCCATGTATAGACATTTATCCTGGACAGTCCCACAGCCTTTAAACACAACCTCATATTTATATACTTCTATTTATATCTCTGTGAGTGGCACTTTCATAATTGCTGTGTCAAAATCAATGAATATTCACAATATGTGGTACCTGTACACATCAGCTCAATCTGACTTGCTACTGTGGCGTGATCCCGACTTGTAAAAAGATGACAAACAACTTTAGATACGTTTGTTTTCTAGATGGAAGTCTACGGAAGCCCAGAGAGACAAGTTAAAAAAATGTTTTTCAGAGTCACTGATATTGTTGTAATATTAATTTCAGCCACATGGGGCTGAAGGGCAATACTACCCCACTTTCTAAATAGCACCGAAATGCACTCATAACACAAGGCAAATACTATGTTATGTGTTTATTAAGTTGTGAAACAAGACTGTCATGGCAACAGTGCTTTGCCTACATATAAATACACATATACAGACATACACACACACACACACACACACACACATATGTAGAGAGAGAGAGGGAGAGAGAGACTGTCACTATCAGAAAAAAAGCAAAACTGGCCAAAAAAAGGTCTATAAAAAAACAAAGAAGATGCACTCCTTCTTTGAAAGAACAGGACACTTAATGTTGCACTTCAGAGTCTTGTGATTGAAATTATTACAACAAGAAACAATGAACACAAGAAAAAGTAAGCCTGTATTTTTGTTTTTCATCTGCTTCTGAGGGCTTTGACTCATCCATTCATTCATCCATCCATCATCTATACTGCTTACCCCGACACACAGGGTCGTATTAGATGAGAGGCGGGTTACACCCAGGACTGATCACTAATCAATCACAGGGTGAGTTTGGATCAATCAGGTCACAAGAACATATTCTAAATTAGGCATAAATGTTATTGTTTATACACATGGCTACCTATGAAATAACTACTTCCATGACAGTTTGTGAAAAATCTGAATTGATGCTTTGTCCGAGTAGAAAACTTTGAGTTTGCCTGTTTTCTGAATAGATTCTGGATCGACTGGGGAATCAAAGACTCCAAATAAAATACAGTAAACTTTCTGAACACACTCCTGAAACTTAATCCTTATGAAGATTTTTTTCATATTAGATAAATTAAAAAAATTGAAAACTAATGTTGGTTGTTAGTTTTGTTTTTGGAACATGAAATGAACTTTCATTCTGTGAATTATGTGTGTCTTTCATTCTGTGTGCCTGTTACAGTTCAACACTTTGACATAGTTCAATGACTTTTGAATAAAAGCAAATCTACTATATCTACCATAATCATCTGAACTGAACTGTATTTCATCTGGCTGCCATTTCAGCGTTTGAAATGGAATAACCTGCAGCTCAATGAGGTGGCCTATAATATCAAATTGCTGACTCCAAATGTCATTATTTTCATGATCTGTGTTATTAGTTATTCAATTCTGGGCGCCTCTGTGATACTTCAGGAGATTGTGATCACACCTCCAATGTCCAAGTGTGGCCTGAAACCACTTCAGGAACCTCTTACAGAAGAAAGACAGAGATGGAGGTATGGAGGAATAGATCATCAGCGACCCTGACGACCCTCCGTGCAGCTTCAGAGGAGAAACATTAGCAGACAAGGACCCTTACGGCCTCATAGTTATACATTTATAACTACACTTCTTATGTTATGTCAGTTTGAAAGCCAAATATCACCCGAGCCTGTCGAGGTAACAAATGGCCAGAATCCCCTGCTGCAGACTGAACTGGGGATTAAACAAAGGCTCATATAGCAAAGCACAGCTCAGTGAATTGAAATCTCATGCAGCTACAACACTGCTCTTTTCCACTTTCCTTTTTCTTCCCTCTAGATTTCTTCTCGGCGAAATGCACAGGTGAGCAGGCAGAGAGGGGACCTTTGAATCATCATCTTTTTGTGTTACATTGGTCTGGGTACAAATGTTAATGCTCCGAGAAGCTGGAGTAAAACTGTTAGCGCTAATCAACAGGGATGCTGAAAATCCTCCTGTAGCCTTGTATTAACCACAAAAACATGCTGTTACATGTGTTGAGCCACACTGGCCTGAAGCTGGAGTTTGGACACCTTGAATACAGACAGAGTGATAGATATTGGGATGACGCCTCCTTCTAACCCGATTGGTGAGATGCTCTGATCAGTGTGTCTCCACATCTCTGAGTGCCCAAATGCACCAAACACTCCAGATTAGCAAACTTCCACAATCACCAATTTATCATTGAGACTTTAACTTCATTTCTGGGATGTTGCCTTTTAAACAAATCTGCAAATCTATGGTTAAAGTATAATATAAATAACAACTTGACTTGTGCTGTATTTTTTTTATCCAGTAATGATATAATGACTTCAAAAATTGCAACCAAGATGAACTTGCCAGTGCTCTCTGATGGATAAACTGTACAATAAAAAGACACTTGTCTTTCTATATAAACATAAACATTTGTTAAGATCTTTCTTCTGCAAGGTACTTTTTGGCTGCCATATACTCTACACCGATGCTAATATACTTTCAATAAGATAACATTGGTTTAGCACCTGAACATATGATTTGTTTAAGACTTGTCAGTACTGAGAGTCTGTTCCAACAGCTTTCAAGCAGATAGTAAGCTTTACATGTAGAGATTTCAATGCTCCAGACACCTTTATACCGCTCCAGCCAAAATTAAAAAGGTGGTCTCACTTCATCAACAACTGTCCATCATAAATCATAAAATGCAAATAGCTTCTGTCTTTCTAAACTTTCAGAGTCATTTGTGCAGAAATGCTGCTTGTTCTCTCATCCAAAAGACCGCTAAGACGCACACTGTCGCTCTGCTCTTCAGCCTGGCTGAGGGAATAATATAAACATGAAATCTGAGGGGATAAACTGTGAAATGTCATCTCCTGAATAACTGTTTCTCATATTGGTTTTATTTTCATTGCCTTTCCCAAAAGAATATTGTTTGTTCTGAGCAACATAGAGGGGGTTATTTAAAATGCATGACTTTCATAACAAGTTAATAACTTTATATATATATATATATTATAGTACGTGTACTAAATGGCTCTATAAATAATTCAGTAGCTTCCACTAACTGGGCCAAATCTGTCAAAACCCTGGAAAAAGTAAGACCACCTTGAGCAGAGACGTCATTCAAACTTAACTCTTTCCTCGATCTACCAGCTCTGTTATTTAAAGCCTGACGTGATTCATCTGGACATGCAGGCCTGTTGACATTCAGCCCTCCCTCACAATGAGGTCTGAAAGACCTCAAAACAAAAACAAAAAACACAAGTACAAATGTCACTGGCAGTCATGAAGACAGAGCTGCAGCCACCCTGTGTATGGCAGGCCAAACTGTGGTGAGTTCTCCGTGCCGACAGACAGATGTAAGAGTCGGCCGGCTGTGGCCTGTGGGTCCGGGGGATGGGGGGGAATATGACGAACAGTCAGAGAGACTGACAGCGAGAGAAAAAGGAAGTGAAGGAAAGAGAGAAAGAGGAGGAAAAGGAGAGGAAACTGGGACAGAAAAAATATTCGGGCTTGACAGGATATCAAAGGAAGAGAGTCAGAGAGAGAGAGAGAGAGAGAGAGAGAGAGAGAGAGAGAGAGAGAGAGAGAGAGAGAGAGAGAGAGAGAGAGAGA
>JBAJHX010000076.1:21178270-21254780 GCA_037176925.1 Amniataba percoides | reverse complement strand
AGAAATTGTCAAAACTTTAAAATAAGAGAATAACATAAATAAGAGAATAAATAAAAATAAACATACAACAATAAAGTAATTAACAAGAGTAATAGTCTATGATAATCACACAGCACATCTGAATGCAGGTTATTAAACAAGGCTCACTAAGTACAACAGAAAGCTTCACACAGAACTGCAAAAGTCAACACATCATGAAGTTGACAAACTAACCCACAAACACACACAACAGCATCCTCCCACAGTGATGCAACACACGGTCAACAAACATCATATCAAACAAACTCATCCACAAAATATGCAGCAAAACACAACCACAACACTGCTCAGTACACAGACGCATTATTAAATGATGCTTACCTTTAGAAGTGCTGTTCAACCTGTCTCTCTCCCTCTATGTTGTCATTTTCCTCTTTTTGTTGACTGAGCTAAGGCAGCTAGCTTAATGTGTTTTGCTAACTAGCTAGCTAAGGCTGTGCTAAGACTAGCTAACATCCTCCGTCTCTTCTTTTTTTCTTATCGGCGGTTCGTTTTTTATTGTGCTCGATTCGTTCTCGTCATTTTCCTTTTTCTTTCTTTCTTTTGGCAACCTTTTGGCCATTTTCTGCTGCATTTGTTTCCTGCTTTTTCCCGTGTACTTCTCGCAACCTGTTCTCTAGGTCCCGCCCACTTTGACCATTAGCCAATCAGCACAGAGAATTGCCGCTCGCTTGCCAATCACGACTATTTCATTCATTTGATTGGATAATTACTTTTTTCTCATGGCTGCGCCCACATTGCACATGTGATGATCCGGATGTGCTACCCACAAACATTTTCGCCCAGTCTTGTTTCCTCAACGAAAACTATCACGTCTCGTCATGTTGTTGTCATCAGAGAGCCACGTTAGCACGTTATCGTCATGAAAAAAGGGGCGTCAACGAAATAATTGACAACACTGGTCTCAGCAACATTACAAAAGCAAACTTTGACTAAAACTCAAATGTGTGATTATTAAAAAAAACAAATCTTTGCATAGTGACTGAAGCAGTTTACCCATTTCCACCATGCTGTAACCTCTTTAAAATGTTATTTTGCGCCTTTTGAGACAAATGTTTCTTGATATGTTGTGCAAAAAGGACTCTAATTAAACTAAACTTTGCTTTTTCTTTTACTTTCATTCTGTACTTGCAGGATCCCTCTAGTTTAACATCAGCTCAGGCCCCCCTTCCTCCATGTGAACTGTCATCTGCTCATCAACCACTAAAAACAGCGTGATTTCAAGCACACTGTGACTCTTAAGTAGCAACACAATCTGTCCGTCTGTTTTCACTGTCTGATTAGAAACACGTTTCCCATCCAACATCAACCGAGCACCAAAGGCAGGACTGCTGGTGGGGAAACTCTGTGGAGTATTGTTAGTGGAAAGTGTGAAACTTTTCTCTCTCTCTCAGCCATCTGAGTACACACACTGGAGCCTCTTTCATAACAGGGCTCCTCCACCCTTCACCGGGGTTTGGACTCCATCCCTCCAGTGCATGGGTGGAGACAGGAAGGAGCAGAGGATGAACCCTCAGACGTCACCATCTCCCCCTGTCAGCCCTCTCCTCCTCCTCCTCCTGCTGCTCCTCCTCAGTCAGGGTTGATGGTGAGTGGAGGTGAGCTTGGATGAAAACCAAACTGCAGGACTGGCTGTAAACTGGGAGTCTTTTTTATTATTATAATTATCATTATCTCCAAGTCTGTTCTGGATCCTTTGGCGCAACTTTCCAAACTGAAGTTGGTTTGGTGCCTCCTTGGATGTTGGAAGAGGCAGACCAGCGGGCATGTGAGCGCGTTTCCACCGATCCTCCACCATTTCCACCGTCGAGAACCTCCTTTTTTCTCTGTCCCTCCTCAGCATGCAGCTCGCCAGATGATACCTGTTGATTTTCGCATCGCGCCATGTCCTTGCGTGGAGGTGGACCATGAAGTTATGGGATAGCCTGGCCGCTTGTCTGGTCCTGCTGTGCGCCGCGGTGCGCGCCGGCTCGCTGCGCCGCTCCGCGTCCGCAGAGAGGAGAGTGCGCGCCGCGGAGAGCCCGCTGGAGCTCCCGCCGGTCCGGATCCGCCTGTCCATCTCCTCCCCGGGCATCGGCAGCACTCAGGCGGATACAGCGGACTGGGAGGAGACGCTGGCTGGAGGAGAAAAATGTAAGATCCTGTGGTGTTTTTTTATTCTGTATGGAGTGCCAAAAGTGCCCAAAAAGCATCTGCACTCAACATACTTGAATTATGACACTGCTGTGTGTCCAATAGAAAACATACTTGAAGATTTTGGTGAATTAACTGTAAAACTGAAAACATGTGTAACAAGCCTGGCACATTGTTGTTAAAGAAAAAAAAGGATGCAAAACAACTTGGATGTGAGTGAGACTGCGTGACATTTGTAATTAGCAAATTCTGGCATCTGACCTTTTTACTAATCAGGACTCATTAAGAGCTTGTGGATTTTCATTATCACTTTCTTCACACCTTTCTCACAACACCCACATTAAAACATGATTATTGGCCTCTGATGGATTTACACGACTGTATACAGCTCGACAACTAACAATAATTTCTATCATCTATCTATCAATCTCATTTTAATTAAGCTCTAAGTTAATTGAATCATTGTTTAGTTATGATGGAAAATGTCATGAACATAAACCTGCCCAAGGTAACTTTTTGTCCAAGCAACTGAAGTCTCAAACTGAATCAAACTAAGTTTTATAAGAAAGAGTTGCTTTAAGGAATGATTGAACAATTCATGTAGGGTTAATATGGATTTCCTTTTGATCAATCCATCATTTTAGCTCTATTGTAATGTGCCACAGGGCTCATTAGTGGCTGCTGTGTCTTTAAGCAGCCAGTTCACAACATACCACTTTCCTGGTGTGTAAATAAGAATGGGATCCATTTTTAACTTGGATGAATCACCTCAAAATGGAATTTCTCTGCAGGAACCAAGAAAGATATTTCTGTCCAACAGCGAGTGAGATGTGTTCAAGTGAAACAACATGCTGTCCGATGTGATGCGTCCTTGTAAGAGAGCCATTTCCCTTAATGTGTTTCAGACAGCATGGAGCAGCCCGCCCCAAACGAGTTCAAGGACGTGGTGGACTTCATTAAAGTGACCATCAGCAGAATACGCCGCTCCTCCTCGTCCTCATCTACCTCCTCCTCCAAAGAAGACCTGAGCGGCAGGACTCGCCAAAGGAGGGAGAGGAAGAAGGGGGCGAGTCAGCAGGGAGGTAAAGGAGGAAGAGGAGGAGCGAGGAGAGGGGATACGGTGAGGAAGGTCAAGGGAGGAGGGGGCACCGGACGAGGACAGGGCTGCGTTCTCAAACAGATCCACCTCAACGTGTCGGACCTTGGGCTGGGCTACCGCTCCAGCGAGGAAATGATATTCAGGTACTGTTCCGGGCCCTGCAGGAAGTCCGAGACCAACTACGACAAAATCCTTCACAACCTGGCCCACAACAGGAGGCTTCCTCCCAAAGACGTGCCCCCCCAGGCCTGCTGCCGGCCGATAGCGTTTGACGATGACCTCTCGTTTCTGGACGACAACCTCGTCTACCACACCGTGAGGAAGCACTCTGCCAGGAAATGCGGTTGCGTGTAGGGAGTGCAAGCGCGGTGTCAGGCATTGTGTAATTAATACATTCGCTCCCACTTAGAGGCGTGAAGATGAGTGTTTTTTCTCCACATTTTTCTCTCCACGAGGAAACTTTCTGGCACTCTGTATGACCCGAGTCCATCAGAAGAGAAGAATGGAAGAGAAGAGATGGAATCACTGCAGTTTTCACCCTAAAGCAGTGTTTCCTAAAGGTTTCAATCACAATATCCATCATTTTCTTTACAGTCTACAACCTACATCGCTAATGTGTCCAGTGTGATTTTAAATGTTTCCATAGATACTTAACCTACAGAACTGAAATCAGCAGACTCATTCTGTCTACTGCATAGCACATATATGTTAAACACATTGGAAATGTATTTATGAAATCTTGAATTTATTAAATTATTGGTATTTATTTTGTTTTTACAAAAGGAATAAATGTTATTTATTACTGTAATGTGATATCTCAGAGTGTGCCAAAGGTTTAAATAAAATATGGTTCTGATTTATTTACATTATAAAAGGCAGTGAAAGGGTTTACATTGCAAGATGATCTTTTGCACATCAGGAACTTCTGTTAAAGGTGCAGAGAGGATGTTGTGTGTTCATGAGTTAATATCTTCCCTCAAATAATATCTGCATTGTTGATTTTTAAAAAATACGTATTTAAAATTTCAAACAATGTGCATCTGCATCTCATCACCCTCATGCATACTCAAACAACATGGGGACTCGCTCTTAACAAGATGTTATAGTGCTTCTAGTGGTCAAAAGCTTCATAGAAAACCTTTAAAGGAAACTCTTCCTTAATATAAAGTATAATAAAAGTTTCCTGTGTTCATTCAATGATTCTAACTAAAATACATTGTCAGGATGTTAGTTAAAAGCCTTATTTTTATACAGTATTCACTTTAAAATTGTCTCATTTAATTGCTAATAAATTCATTCAACACAGTGTAGTGTATTCTGTATATAATTACTGGCACACAGGGTTGAGTCCATATAGTTATTATAAACTTGACACTGACCAAAAATAAGTTGAAGGGAGGACTGAACCTTGTAAGTGAAGGGCAGCAGAGATTAATCACTGTATTTCTGTCACTTTTTGTGTAAAAGAGGGAGAGGAACAAAAGAGAAATAGTGCGTTGGGGATGGACTCCTCTGTTGAGTCCCTTGTCGTTTATGAAAGGTGGAAAAGAATCTGATATTATCGAATGACAAGAAGAGGCATTAAACACAGAGGAGAGCAGAGGATCCAGAAACCTATAGTGTGAGAATAAAAGGACGGGGAGGGAAGGAAGACAGATGGATGAAAGACGGGGTGTTAAAAGGCCTTTTCAACATAAAGAAAACCGCGTGGAAGAATTGAGCAGCGGAGCAGAGAGAGTAGTACAATGAAGACGAACGATGAGAAGGCAGCGTGATTAAAAGGCGGCGAACATCCAGCAGAGGACAATAATGAAGGAGCTGGAGAACATGAGAGGAGAAGATGCGTCTTGCTTAACTAATGTGTGCGGTGGATATCTGATCCACGGCCGGCTCTCTCAAATTTCACCGCCCTTTCCTCTGCCTGAGCTGCCAGAGCAACTACAGGGCAGAAGTCATATTTTCTTATGCAACTCATTATCTCTCTAAATGATCTCTGATACTCTCCGAGACTTTTTGTAACCAGAGCTGATGCACCAGTCATGTTTGGAGCCGGTGATTAATGCAGTTTGACAGCTGGGGTTTCACTTTTAGGCGTTTTTAGCTCTACAGTTCTGCTCTGAGGGTATTGGTAAAAAAAATAATAATAAAAAAAGGGAATTATAGCAATGTTTGCATCACCCACTTGACATTTTGATTAATTGGATGCTGATCCTGTCATTATTTTAGCATCATGGTATCAGCAAGGAACTTTTCTAGGAAGTCACTCATGGTGTTTCCATAAAACAAAAAGGATGTTAAATTAAAATGAATGCCAAGTTGAATTCTAATTTGAGCTTTTGTTCTACGCAGCACACGCGAATGAGTCAACACTTTCCACAGCCATCACTTCTATTTCTTCGACTCATTATTTTAGTTTCCAGGCCGCAGATGATGCAGTTGCACTGAGGGCACAGAGTCAAACCTCTAACGCACAAACACTTTTTTAACACTCACGGTGCAGCTCGGCCTGTAGTCTAATGGCTACTGTGGGACCAATGAAACATGGGTTAACGGTGATGGTGCCGGACCCTTTGGCGCAAAACAGGACATAACAAATTCATCAGCTTCACCTGGGAGCCATTAGACCCGACCGACAGTCAGAGGATAGCGTCATTAGTCAGATGAGTCCTCTGCTCTTTTGTCCGTGGTGTGAGAGGAGCTTGTAATGACGGATAATGTTGCACCGGAGTGTAACACAACACAAGTGTTAGCGGTTAAAGGGATGGTGTTCCAAACAGGTGCTAAATACTGCCCCAACTGTACACAATGACACATTCATGTGACACCGAGAACTTCAAAGGGTCGGTTCACCTGTAATACAAAAAAACATTTCTCTTATCTGTGTTGGTGTCTGGATTCATTCACAAAGGTTTAGATATGAGATCCCATCTCAACACAGCTGAGGTGAATAGAATTTCAACTTTAAAATACTAACTAAAAGCTTAAAGTTTGACAGCAAAACTATTTTTAGAAACAACATCCTGGCTGCTCAGGAAAATCCACATTGTGAGGTTTCTATTGGGACTACATCTCTAAAGAAAGAAAGAAAATTAAAAAAGTATTTTGGATGGCTTTGGATGGTCTGTGGGTTAACCAGAGAAACCAGGGAACTTCTGTTGAATTATCATAATGTGTTTCTCGTGCTGCAAGTTCCACAAACACAATGCATCCACATCCATTGTGTTTTTGTGGAAGCAGAAATCTCAGGATTCAATATTTATCCAAACCTATCAAGATTTTGTAATTTGGGTTGGCTGACCCAAATGCTTGAATGACTCGATGTTTCGAAAATTGACCCAAAACTTGGTCTTTTAAAATGAAGAATGACTGAAGGCAACAAGATGAAATGTCTTACTGACATTTATTGGACATTTTACGTAATGCTTCTATCGAGTCACTGCTAAAGCAGCTGAGTAAAGGCCTTCTGCAGTTACTGAGGGTACATAAAGTTCATTTTCTCCAATTTCCAAACCGATCTGGTGACACTTACAATGTTTAAATTTGACCTCTCAGACTTTCAAGAGATTACCCAGCCTCCTTTGCCCCTCTCAGCCTCCGGGTTCATTATGGTTTCATAATTTTCCTCATAAGAAGTCCTCCATTGCAGCTGAACTTCTCATCATTTGCTTCAAATCAGCGACTGGCTTGTTTACAAGAGGAAGCAATTGTGGGCAGAGCCTCGTCCACCGCCATTGTGCCGGCTGCCGTGAGAAAAGATACAAACGATAACCGAAATGTAATCACGGTTATATCAGACATGTCGTGGGTCTTCATGAGAGATCTGTCAAACCACAGGAAGCTCTTTGTGCCGCCGCTCTGGAATCTGTCAGTGTGACTATGACGAGTCAATTGTAAAGACAACCACAGAAGAAGAAAAGGAGGGGCCTCGCAGATGAAAACAATACAGCCACCAATTCAAGACGTATGATGCGAGCACAATACTGATGCTGTCTTTAAGATCTGTTTTTAAGATCAAAACTGGCTCCAAGATCTCTCATCTTCTTAGGTTTTCATGAGTTTTTTTAATTAGAAATTCTCAAAAACTTGAAACGCCTGAGGGTCATAAATAAGAACACAAAAGAGGAAAGCCGTTTGGGATTTTGGTGCCAAAGTTGTGCTCTATTAAAAAAGTAAAGAGCCTGAAGAAAGCGCTCTTGTTTCTGTGATTCATACGCGACACACTGCTGCGCTGTCATTGGCCCGGCTGCAACACAAAGCAGAGGTGAAAGGGGATTAACATGGAGCTGTAACCACACTGATCATCGTCAGCTGGACCACCGCCAAACCTCCAGTCTGGACCACCACCCGCAGGCTCCCCACTCATCACTGCTACCAAACACACACAGACACGTGTTATCAGTCACCACTGCAGATGGAACACACACTGATTTGTTCAATGGCCACCGAGACAGACGGAGAGAAAACTTGACGCCATTGTAAAACACTTCAATGTCGCTGGTCTGATTTTCCCAATGTGTCTATTTTTAAAACGTCAGCCTCTTTAGAAAACCCCAAAAAATCTGCAGGAGACAGTGATGGTGGTGAAATATAACAAAAGGGGTTCCAAAGAAGAGAGACATCCTGATATATTTCTGCATCTTAGACATGTGAACTTTAAGAAAATCAGCTTTGCAGACAGGCCGTCGGTAGATGAAAGATTTTGACATGACTTTGGGTGCTGTGGAGGGAAACGGGGAGAGGTGCGAATGTAACACTATCACCTGCGTGCTGAGGTGTGAGAGGTGTTTGCTCAGCTGGTTAAATATTCAGGTGCAACCTGAGAATGTGCATTACGACGTCCTGTCTCATCCTCACACCTGTGGTACATCACTGTGTGTGTATTCATAAGTGTAAGTCTCTGTGTTAGGCAGATGAGAGGACCAGTTTTGCTTTAGCTTAGAAAAGTAAAGTCGTGTTAAATTGGTCAAAATCCTTTACAGCTTTGAAGATTTGCAGCTCTCCTTAGCTGGAAGCGCTCTCTCATGCATTTAAACCCTTTTCTGAATAAATGCTGGTCGACCAGGCAAAGCCAAAGGTTTGCAGTGAAAGTGAATGATAGGGGGATGATGGCGTGATGTTTGCGTCCGCTCCTGTCTGTGCCGTTAGAGCGTAATGGTGAGAAACAGCTCGCAGACTGACCGGACAGACGCCCCTCTGGAGTGGGAAGCTGTCCACTTCAATGTGACACATCACGTCAAGCAAAGAGGGAGCTGCTGAGATGATGTGACGGCCCGCTTGAAAGGGGTGTGATCCTGAATGACACCGGCAAAGACACACAAGCACACACACACATACACACACACAGAAACAGGCTTTACATCTGTGGAATATGTATTCCAATTTTCCAACACAGAGACTTAAACAAAAATCATTTACTGGCTTGTGGTCACTGACTGTTTCGACTTTTTGTGTTGTTTCTCATAATATGGCGATTTGTTTTTTCATCAGTGCAGGGCAGCTATTAACCACCTGGGTGGCCACTGAACACATCACATATCACACTGAAGTGATGTATTAATTGTATTTTGTCTGCAGATTTTACTATTCTGTTCATACATTCACTAAATTCAGACATATTTTAGTAAAGCAAACACACAAACTCCACATTGTTCCAACATCCTGTTATTCAGATGGCCTAAAAGTCTGACAAATGGCCTAACAGAGCACCTGTCTGACAGCCAGTGAGCCATTTTTTAACCTTTGTGGAACAACAACACCTCAGAGGCTCTGTACTTCAGGAAGATACTGACCTAAAGCAAATATTTTTACTTAACATTGCGCCAAACTAGTTTTTTGCCACCAACTTAATTATTAGCTAAATCTGAACTAATGTTGAACCTGAAATGATTTGTCTTAGATGACCTTAATGATATTCACTGATAAACCAAACTGTTAATCATCTATGCATATTTGAAAAACCATGTAATTGTTGTGATATCCTACAAAAAATCTCTTGGGAAGATTATGTGATATGATGAAAAAGGATGCAACTGCTCTTTCCAAGGTCAAGAACGAACACTCAGTCTCATGTTTGGCTGCGTTTTAGTGTTTTCTTCCCACGTAAAGAAGACTGGTGGCAGACATATTAGTATATCTGCTGCAGCAGACGGGTCAAAAGCTGCACTAAATTCCTAAAAATTATGACAAACACAACATCAAACACAAACTTTAAACAACTTAAACAGCCACGATACTTTTTTCCCCGCAAAATAATTAAAACTTCAGGCCTTTAATCTTGTTATTTGCTGCGTCTACGAGGCACCCTGTGTCACTTAAAATAAAAAAATATCGATTTGGGAGTTACATGACAACATACTACAGCTGTTCCCTCTGAGGTTACAGTTATAAATATTAGAAAATGTACATAGCATACATTGTGAATGTATCGGTGTGCATTCCTCTCATCGTTTGCACACATGGCCGTGCGAGGCCGAGGTACAGAGTGGAACTGCTCTAATCTCCTTTGTAAACACAGTCAGGGTGTGTGTGTGTGTGTGTGTGTGTGTGTGTGTGTCTAAGACCCCAGGAGGCAAACCAGACCACTAACTCACCATTCATTCTCCCCTCAGGAGGAAACAGCAGACCTCCCTTTGTCCCTCGCTATCCCTCTATCCTCCCCGTATCTTTCACTAACTCCTGCATCTCTACAACCTCGCAAAAAAACACCACCTCTTCCTCATGTCGCCCCTCGTTTTTGATGTCCCTCAGCGTCATCCATTAACATCTCCAGTCCTTCTGTTTCCGTGTTCTCCTCTACCCCCTGTGAATACACGAAAAGATCTGTCTCGCTCTGTGTTTGTGCGTGTAAATCCCCGTGCACGCCCGTGTCTGCATATTCCCTGGTGTTAAAGGGAGGAACCTCTCACTTCCTCCATAAACACCTCAGTGGTATGCAAAGGATCGCAGCGAGGGCTTCTGACTCCTCGGCCCTCTGAAACTGCAGTTATGCATCGTAAATAAGATGCATAAAAAGTTATTGAAATGTCTCGACTCGCTCAGCGTGAAAAGAACTTTGGCATGGTAAAGATTTTAAAAATCAAATGTTTGTCATCCATTTTCAAGAAGTTCAATTTAGACATTTCTCATCACGTTTATCTTTTTGTTTTGCATGAGCAGTTGTAAGATAACAAACATACTCTAATGTTTGCAGGTCCGTTAAGTTTGAGTCGGGGATAAATGTGAACCAGCAAATTAGCAAAGACTGATTTTCAAGCTGAGGTGTTAACATAATGAAACTGATGTGCTGTAATGTAAAAACAGCCAAATAAATTAGCCTTTTCTGAGATTATACAGAAAAAGCTGAACAGTAATGCCTATTTTAGCTGTAGTTATACATGGGGGGTTTATTTATTTAGTGAAATAAATAAAATGAGGTGACTAATCCTAAAAACTTGTAGAACCTTGAATAGAAAGTTTTCCTTTTAATGATCCCTATGATTTGGGGTCCTTTTAAGTTTTACAAGTTTAATAAGTTCTTGTAATTTATCAGCAACTAACTCAAAGCTTCATGAAGGTCTTTGTAAACGTCTCCCTTTGCCCCTTATCTGTAAAGGAGCCGTGTGTTTGCTCCAAAATATCATAAATCTGATCTGATCTAAACAAGACTTTTAAAGGAGGAAGCACCATGTTCAACATTTGGCTGACTGACAGTGTAACATACACACAGACAAACACAGAGAAACAGAATCATTATCATCTAGCACAAACCACATCCATACTGTAAACTCCAGCCAAAGAACAACACAGCAGCACGCCAAAAATTGACACACCACTGAATCGTGTGTGTGTTCAGAAACCTACTGCTCATCAGGATGCTAAAATAATAAAAGCTTCTCCGTCATGTGAGCGAGCTTTGACACTTTTTTACTTTTATTTCCTCTTATCATTACATTATAATTTGCAATTCTGCTGGTTATTTGGATATTTATACATTGTTTTCATTTTTATGTACATATTCTGCAGATCCTCAGTTGTGCTTATTACCCTTGTTGTATTGTTGATTGTGCAGCTTCTGTAATGAAACAATTTATCTCACAGTGAATGCTCAATAATATCAGACGAAAGAAGGAGGAATGATAAACCAGCTCATCCAAAAGGAGACTGCAGAAAAGGATCCACATGTAAAGCAACACCTTAGCAGACAATGGGAATGTGAATTTATTGGGAACTGCCCCTAAAATATTTCCGCTATCAGCTCCTGATCAAATCCAAACATTCGTGCGTAAGGCCCCGAAAATACCTACACAAGTATTTACAAGCTTCTGATCCTGGAACAGACATCTGTTTCCCCCCCTGAGGTGAATGGACCCTGAAATGGATCCTACTAAGCCAGAAAATGACTCACAGAGCGAAAGTAGGGAGCAAACAGTTCAAACCTCTGACTCACAGCCCCTTTATAACCCCTCCATAACCTCTCATAGTGGAGGGTGACCTTCTCGTGACCTCCGGCGGTGCCTTAATAACCCCCATCCAGGCCCAAGTGAGCAGAGACAGGACTGATGGAAATTTGATATCTCGTGCTCGGTTGCACTGTAATTCACTCACACACATCGTTTAGCTCTGACAAAAAAAAAATCCACGCGCAAGTATAATCTGACGCTGAACACGGACCCGTCATGTACAAAGGAACACACACGCAGACACACACACGGTGACTGATGTCCGGCTGTCAGGTTTGAAGGCTGCTCTTTGCTGTGATCTGACAAAACGTGGAGAGAAGAAGAAGAAGAAGAAGAAGGAGGAGGAGGAAGAGGAGGAGGAGGATAATAACACGCTGTGTTTATTTGCCCTCTGATTCATTTAAGTTGTGCCATATGGTGGAAAGTGCCCCACAACAATGTGAACATTTTTTTAACAGAGATCACAGCAACAGGAAATAAGAAATCGGCCTCTGCGATGTTTCTGTCACGCTCCAACCTTCGACGTACACAGAACAACAGAAAAGGTCTGAGAAAAACAAAAAAACATAACTCCTCTCTGGTCTGGATGGAAAAAGTAAATCCCTCCCACAGGCTGCTTTGGGTGAAGCCGAACTTAGAACTCATAACTTTCATTCATACAAGCTTTGTTTTTCATTTCAGTTTTTTGTGCGTAAGACATTTAACCAAAACAGCGCTTAATGTTTAAGATATGCAAAAATTCAGGAGTCACAAACTCTGATCTGTAAAAGTTTTTATTGAGCCTTCTTACTAATTGAAAAATCAATTTGCATGATTTTTAATTTGTATAATTAAAATATTTTTTGTTATTTTGTATTTTCCATGATTCTGTTTGTATACAATCAACATGAATATGCAGCTACAGCTGCTTAGCTTAGCAAAAAGACAGGAAATAGATGGAAACGGGGATTTTCTCAGCCCCAAATGAAACAAACTACAACCAGCTCCTCCAAAAGTCACTAATCAAAACATTATATGTCAACTTTTTCATCGACTATTTAATCTTCTCACCTCCATGAGGTTCCCAGGAAACAAGCAGAGTCTTGTTGTACGTTTTTTAATGAGCAATAATCTTGAGGATGTCATTGTGGAGAGTCTGATAAAAAAAATATGTTGCTGTGTTGCATTGTGGGAAGTGTAGGATCTGGTGTTTTTGGAGCTTGACCCTTGCGTGGGACTAAAAGTCAGGATATCTCTGCCACAAGTACTTTAATTCTGGTTCTTCTTTTGAAAATCTGTCTCTCACATCCTCACCAGCTTTATTAAAGAGTAATATTAAATCACTGGACTTCAACTTTAAAAACAACTGAAGCTTCTTTCATGTTTCAGATTCTTACAAATGCCAGTATTTTTTTTTGGTAGAAGTAGAGCAGATAGCTGATGCAAAAGAAGAAAACAGGTTTCCACTAAGACTTGTTACATCAACAATGAATGAGTATCTGTTTTACATATGTGTGCCATATGTTTTATCATTTTATCATGTTTTATGTATCCGATGGTCGAACCTGTGTGCACGCTGTGTTTCAGCTACTGGCAACACAAAGTTTCATTTGGAGACAACAAAGTTTACGGACCTGCAGAAATTTGTCTTTATAGTGAAGTATAAGGGATATAATACAATGCTTAAAACGAAATGTGTAAATTCCACATAGGTTTCCAGCTGTTTTTTTCTGCTCTCTCTGCAGAGCTCTACGTGACTGTGGCATCACTGTGGGACGCGCCGTCTGCTCTCTGGCTGCTCTGGATCTTCCCCACTGTGGATCCTGCAGATAAATGGTCCTGACACAAAAGAATAACATTTGAGAAACTGTTTTCTTTCATGCCTTTGCTGAATTATGAGGGAGCCGAGATGGAAAAACCTGCAGCTCGCTCACCGAATCTATTATTCAACAAAAGATACCCTGATTGCAGCACTTCACACTGATGGCTGAGCACACAGGAAGCTGTCAACAAGGCTGCCATAATGTCAACACGGCACACTGTCATCAAAGGAGCCAATAACAGGGAGGAAGCAGCGGCCTCGCGCGTGCAGCAGGAGCAGAGGGAGCGACTTGAGATTTGGACGAAGGGCGGCCTGCTGTGTCCATTTTTACGCAGGAGCTCAGCAGCGTGGTGCGTTACCGTGACAACCGGCAACCCCCGTGACGTCATGTGAGAAAAGTGAGCTGTGTCGAAGGGTTTTAACGTGTTAATACTAATGTTTATTGATTAATTATTCTAGAGCAACCTGAGGGCTGCTTTTTTTTTTAAAGGTGCTCTCCAGCAGTCTAGTGTCACACTTCCATAAAGTTCGGGGACTAAAAAAAAGACAGTTTGAAGAAAATATTTATTAAAATCAAAGCAGCAAAGCCTAACTTTTGCTCAACCTCTATATAAACCTCCAAAAACATGATGTCACCAGCTTGATCAACCTTTCCATTAGACCCGGAAAGCGCCTGAATCATCCATGTTTGGGTTACAAAGATTTCAAGATTTCAAAAGTCGAGAAAGTAAATGTGTCGGAAAGGTAAAACTCCTGCACATCCAACCAGTTTAAAACAGTCATAATGATCAGTATGAAAAAAATACATTGTCTGCTGTAATCAGAGTTGAGCGGACATCTTGGTAACTCGGTAAACTTGCATATCTGATGCATTGTGTGTTTGCAGATTTTGCTCACAGAGCTGCCTTATCTAAGTGCTCACCCTTAATCCATGCAGACAAGCAGACGTTGCCCATTTTGCAGCACGCAGAGAAGAAACTAACTTTAACCAGGACCTCGGCAGAGTTTCCTACATCAGCTCTAACCAGCAATCTGCAAAGAGCAAATATTACCCCACGAAGGGACGGATTATTACCCCTGTAATTGTTGTGTTGCGGTTATTAAGGACTGCGCTGAAGTCAAAATGTCAACAACTGCAACGAGACGGGCGGTAAACCCTTTTCCAATCTGAATCTCATTACCACAGTTGCGTCATTTCGGGGCGTGTTTTTCGCGGCGCAGCCATAGCAGAAGTTGATTTGTCTCCTAAATCTGGAGACAATTAGATGCTGGAGCAGAAATCAAAATGCCAGAGCGAGTCATAATGTGGGTCTAAGGAAGACAGATTTCAGCCACACAATGGTGTTTTGACAGGGAGCCGAGAGAGAAAGAAAATAGCGGAGACTCATACGACGGAGCTCCTTATCCTCCCCTCTTCTCTCCCGTCTTTCCCCCCCATTTCCCACATCTGTAGAACAGATTATTCTCATGGCGGATGGGTGAGATTAACCCCTAATAAGACTCCACATTAACACCTCGCTGCTCCACTGTGTCTGCCTGTCTCCGCTATGACGGATTAGCTGCTGAAAGCCTCACAGTGAAACACACACCTTCTCCAGGTCACAGGGCAGAGAGGAAGATAACCTTTTGGATTTTTAGATTTTTTTTCTCCTGGGCATCTGAATCTCTCTCTCACACACACAGGCCCGAGAGGCCCCCGGGAGAGCTGCACACCGTCCCTGGAAGAGTTCGTCTTCTTGCCCTTCGGCCTGGGTCACATTGAGACTCGCCTCCGTGTGAGAGCAGGAAAAATACAGTGTATTAAGAATTCATGGCGCATGTCTTCGGAGGCAATGATCCGTGATAAAACAGGTCCACACATGCCGAGGGGCCGCAGGCGACAGGGGAAAACACACACAAACACACACACACACACACACACACACACACACACACACAGGAGAACCACATAACATGTAAGGAGGCATGAAAACGGACGAAAAAATACAAGTACGAAAACCCACACAAGAGGTCACACACACACACTCAGGCCACCATGTAAACGCCTCTGGGGGGGGGGCAAGATACACAAATCATGACATTCATTTTCTCACACATGCAAAGTGCGCACACACACACACATGCGCGGCCTTTATGGATGCCACCTGTCCGTACAGGATCTGATAAACACACCGAGGGCAGCGTGTTTGGTTGAATTAAGTCTCTGTAGCTGTTAACATCGTGGCCTTTCTCCTTTTCCTTTGACTTCCTGTAACCCCCCCCCCACACACACTCCTCAACCCTCCACACACACACACACACACACACACACACAGGGGTTGCCTCTGCTAGTGGTGGAAGTTATCCATCACATTTTTCATTCCCTCTCTCCGCGGAGCCCCCCGCTCACAATCACCTCATCTCTCCTCATCACATCTGCCAAAACATTTCTCTCACGCTTGCAGCACTGACCAGTTTTCAAGCCCCCCCCAACCCCACCCTTGTAAAAACGTCTTCAGCTTCACCATATTGACTCAATGTGGAGTTGACATTTCGGCCTTGTTCAAACATCAAACGCTTTCATACGACCAACAGAAAAGCCAAAGATATATGAGTGGTAAATAAGTTAGTGATTGGCATTCATGTTTGAAAAATGACTTAACTGACTAATTTTTCTCTGTATTTCAATTATTTCTCACTGTTTTTCCCACAATGTTTTTCAGCAGGTGGAAGAAGCAACAACAAACCCTCGGTCAGACAGAAACAATTTCACACTGGTTGAGGGGAAATAAAGCTTTCAAGTGAATCAAAAGCAATTAAGAGCAACTTTTAGCTTCAGATTCAGACTTTAAGGACATTTAAGTGGCTTACTGGAAGTCTGACTGTAACGTTAGCTTAGACAATTGTTTTTTCCTCCAAAAATTCCATATCAATATGACTAGAATGACCCCAGAAGCGATATATTGTTGAAGGTTTGTGTGAAGTTTGAACAGTTGGGGTTTATTCTCCCCTTAAAGTGGAACAACATGAGTGGATTGGAAAAAGATGCACTTCTGTGAAATCATAAATCAACACCACCGTGTCCAACAAGAGCAGCTGAATCAGAAAACAGACGTCTTTATTTGAGAAAGATCCACCGGGGGCCGTGAACCCGAAAGTTTCATGAGCCGGTCTGACAAACGCTGGACCGGGGCCGATATTATAAGATACAGAAAGATTTAAAGCTCCTCCAAATATTTTTTGAGGACCTAAAGTGAACCAAAGCTGCGGTTTGAATTGTATACTGATCGCCACAGGATGTCTGGATTGAATATAAACGTGAAAAATACTGAAGCATTGAAGGCCAACATGCGGAGCTCATTGGAAACAGGTACAAGTGATGCTGACTACGACATGGAGAACGCGCTGTGGACAGACACGCTCCACATCCTGTTTGTGTCCTCACTGCCAGCTTTGATTTGGCCAAAAGATCTGCAATAAAAAAATAAATAAATCAAATAAACTCTTCATTTACTAATGAGCCAGTCAGCTTTATGGGTTTTGGCTGATATGTCGAACTTAAATGCTCTATTATGCTCAGTAAAAATAGGATAAATGAGACTGACACAAATGGAAAGTATGCCTGCTGTTTGTTAGTGAACCAGTTTGTCTGAACCAAATGCCTCAGTCACATTTATAAATTTGCAGCTTATTGGCTTCATAGAATACAAATACTCTGTAAAAAGCAGTAAAAGTGACACATTTCCTCTCATATATTATGGAAATTGGACGAACAGTGTGATAGATCGCTCAATTTTACCAGTTAGTGCTTTCATTTCATATACAAACCACAGACAGAAATACTTAGTGTTTCCTGCTGAGGACCAGTGCAGTCAAGAAAACAATCACGACGCTGCATTTGGTGCTCACTCAAATCAGGAAAGTTGTTGCTAAAACACAAGTGAACATAAAAACTAGAGCATGATGCAGGTCACATTAAACAAAGTGAACAGTGAGTTTTAACAGCAGTGTGTGCTGCCTTCTAGTGGCGTCAGTAAAACAACTATCTGATGAGTGAAAAACAAGAAATTCATATATATGAATATTTTCTAGCCCTTTCCTCTGGCAGCTGGTTGACATTACACTTTTTAATAAAAAAAAAAAAAAGGTATGGTCATTTATATTTAGCACATGAATGCTTATTTATTAGAACAGAAAACGGATATAGAAAGATACAAAACACAAACATGAAAATCTGGAATCTGTAAATACCAGATAACTAAAAAGGACAAATGCATTAAGACTTCAAAACCTTCATCTTGATGCAACATAATATTTACAAAATATCAGTGTCAGCAAAAGCACAGCTGTTGTAAGTGAACAGAGAATAATTTATACACAGAAAGTGACCAAAAATGTAGGTTTTTTCCTTTTTTTTGTTTATCTAAGATCATTCATCATAGGATACATTTCCAAACTGCGTTAAGAACTGGATCAAATTAAAATTAAGCTGTTCCTTTGAATATAGAGAAATAGTTAAAACAGAAAATACAGACAGTCTCTAGTGAAAATGAGCTCCTCTCCTCTCTTTATACACTGTTTGCTTTGGACATGAAACTCTTCAAAGTCTCCCGCAGGTTCTGTACAGCTGCCTCATCCTCCTCGACAGCCTTCGAGCAGAGACGCTGCACTCTGCCGTGCAGATCCTCCAGACACTTCTGTTGTACAGGAGCCACAGGAGCCAGTGAGTTAGATTATTTACAATATGATATAAATACAGATACAAATACAACATGAACTGTGCTGCCATCGGACCAAATGTGCTGGAAATTACCAAGAACAATCTGTTCAGATCAAAGATGTAATTTTGTTGTCTTTTTTTCATATTTTATGAAATATAAATCCTCAGTGATGGCTACAGTGACATCATGGCGAAATACTTAACAAGTTAAAAAAAGTACATTTTAAATCATGCTTGAGATATAGATCCTTCCTTAGACTAAACGTAACGCATGCAGAAGTGTAAGAAAATTACCTCTGTGACTGACAGGTGGTTCGCTGCTGCAGTAAACACAGATGCAAGATTGTTGGCTACTGTTCGCCTCTCCTCGTTGGTCTCCTGCAGCACCAGGTGGTACCTGAGTGAAAGCCGCAAGATAAATCATTGAAAACTTTCAGAAACAGAGAGCTCAGGGATGTTGAAACTCCCATTTCATGATCACGTGAATGGATGGTAGAAAGTTCAAACAGAATTTCCAAGACTATCTCATTTTTTCTTTAACAAAGTTTTGCTTTGTAAAGTCCAGACATATCCACTCACTGTTGTTGTGCTGCTTTCAGCTGCTGCACAGCCTCGTCGTAACCATAATTAACTTTCTTTTCAAGAAGCTTACGATGGTTTTCCACCGACTCCATCTCTTCTGCCCATTCCTGCTCCTCTCGGGCCAGCTCCTGTTCAGACACAAACACAGGAGAGAATTGTTAGCATATGCAGAAAACATTTTCTGTCCGGCACCAACACTTTTAATGTTAACTCATTCCTGTTTTTACTACATTTTCAAGCTTATAGGACTCAAATATAGATCTGTGTGGAAAATCGCATTTGTACCTAAATTATTTGGACTGTACCTGCATGTCAGAATCCAGTCGCTCATCCAGCTTGCGGATCTGCTCCCTCAGCTGCTTGATGTCATTGGACTTGTCCAAGATGTTAGAATTCACCTTGAAGACACACACAAACACACACACACATACCATTATAAATCCAGAATATAATGTACAACTACAACTTCCACACAATATGCAGATGTTTTAGAGTATTTATTATGAGAAAGATTTAGGTCAAATCCAACAAATGTGGTATCAAAAAAGATGCACTTTGCTAATATTGTGTGTCAGAACAGGAAAAAGTTAAATGTGCAAAAACATGAAAGATTTTGTAACCTGTTCAAAGGACTCCTCCAGGCTGAGTTTCATGTTGGCTAATCGACTGTTCTCCTCCTCAACATCACTGACCAGCTTCCTCAGGAGCATCTAAGACACACAGCACAGATCAGGACACACTGTACCGAAAGATACACGCAAGTCTGTCTTCAGCAGCTCACAATGCTGCAGACATTTGAATATAATATAAAAAGATGTACATCCACAAATAACCTAAACATTGGAAAGAATTAAGATCTCTTACAATACGCAGTTTTGCTCTTATATTGATTCAAGTGGTTGTGTAAACTGCATTGTTCGCGGGATGACGTACCTGGATCTGTGTTTTATGCTGAACCATGCTGCCGGGGCCACATTCAAACGGTCTCATCTCAAAATCATGACCGCAGGCGTTCTCTGCAGACAGCGGGATCAGCTTCAGTTTACGTGCCAGCTTATGGTACTCTGCTAGCTTCAGCTCCGCCTGAGATTCAGGGAAATTAGCAGGGAAGAGAGACATGGAACAAATAAGAGTTTAAGATGTGTTCCACATGATGGAAAACATCTTTTATTTAAGAAACTGGATCTTGAGTTATACTTCACACACAAACTATCAGAATCTAATGGTGCTATTGTCAGTCCACACGCAGTACCTTCTCTTTCACTTTGGCCAGAGCGATCTCCTCGTTCCACTTGTGCTGCTCGGCGTCTTCTAGAGACTTGCTGAGAGTGGAGATGGTCTGCTGGAGTTCCCTCTTCTCTCTGTTGATCCTCTCCACATCAGCTGGAGTAAACTTCTGATTCTGCAGGAGGTGCTGCAGTTCATCTCGCTCGTGTTTCAGAGACTCCAGATGACTGACTACAAAAATACAGAAACAAAAAACACACCCAGGTAACCATGTGTTACTTTAAACTTATAAAAAAGAACAATATTGTTTAGTCTGGGCATTGTCCCTCGTGGCTCATTCATTTAAGAAAGGCATGTTTAACGTTTTTAAACAGGGACTCAAATAGAGAAACGACCTCAGCCAGGACAGGAGTGCAGTTAAAACTTAACTGGCATATTATGTTGAACATAAACAGACCCATAAAGAGCTTGGAAATGAGTAATTCCCGATACTTTGTGCAAAGTAATTAGCACAGACGCCTTGGGACAGAATATTCAGATCCAGACATCATCAGCTGATCCAGTGTTTTGTGCCAAAGAACCTCACAGCCCATATTTACCGGTGGTCTCCAGCTCATCGCTCAGCTCTGAAGCTTTGTGCTCCAGGTTGGCTTTGAAGGACTCAAGGCTGCTTCGATAACTCTGGAGTTTCTTGAGGTCAGCCTGCAGCTTGACTTTCTCCATCCTCTTGGTCATCAGACGATCCTGTCCGACAGAAGGAGATAGAAAATTACTGGTTTGTTGCCCACTGCAAAGACCATTCATAGTATTGTGCACTTCCCATTACAGCACAAAGGCTGAAAATGTTTCTAACAGTAAGAAATATCTCCATTTCCTTTCCCAGTTCTTTTTTGTTTGACTATATGCTCCTTACAATGAACATATTATACAATGAGCTCCACTCACTGTATATGAAATCTATCGTTGAGTAAATATCATACCATTAAAATCTGAATCTAATCTGTACACAGAGGCGTTTCAATCGAAATGTTTTCTGACCGTCTGGCTCTCCTTCTCCAGTCGTTCAACCTCCTCACTGAGTATTCTGTACTTCTCCTCCATCGAGGCCAGCATGGCTTCGTCAACGTTGTACATCTTCTCTGTGAGAACAAACAAACACTACTTGCTGATATTTTCAGTAAACACTTTGCTTTCCTTAACAAACTAAATATAAACTGGAAAAACTGATTAATATGAACAAACTTTATTTATTTATATTTATGCCTGACTACACATACACACCAATGAATAATTAAAAAACAGAGGCTTTGCGCTTACTTAGTTTATTGAGGAATACTTCATCCTCCTCTTCAAATGTGTCTTCACCCTGGATGAACTTGCAGTAGGTCTCAGCTGTATAATCCAAGAAGAGCTGCACAAGAACAAAATTAAAGAGATAGTTAATCAAGCAAAATAAGAGTAACTGAATAATGTCTGTCTCAAGGCTGTTGACTTTGTTCAAAAATACAGAGAGTACACCTGGATGCATTTATTATATACTTATACTTATATTTATCTATTATATACTTGATCTATTTTCTTAATGAATATGCTTTTGACATGTTGCTGTGTCGTCTTTTTTTAGATGCAGAGTTTGTGTTCTGGTGCTGTATAAAGAAGCCAGATTACCCTGTTATACTCGGCCCCGTCCTCGATACTGTCCCCATCTTCACAGAGGTCACTGAACAGCAGCTCCTCTTTGCTCAAACTCCAGTTGATCTGACACAGAGAATAAACAACACTCATTTTAAATGTTTTCACCCAAAAAATGACATTGGTTTAGGTTCTTATTGCATTCTTAGAAAATGACCTAGTTTTAGATTATAACTCTCTACTGTCATCCTTATTGCTTCTCACCTTGACGTTATCGATTAGCCACATAAGAGCACCGAGGGCCTGAGGCCAGGTGTGGGGGGCTCCGACAGAATACATCGAAGACTTGGAGAGAACAAATGGATACCTTAAACCAGAATGAAGGAGAGAAATAAAGACAGAGACAGTCAGTAATGTTTCTTAAAGTACAGAAGAGGAGCCAACATGAAGGCTCATAAGAAATGTTAAGGTATTCACATGTACAGACTTCTTTACAATGATTTTGTTTTATGTTGCAGCCTTTATTACAGATTTTCTCTCTAATGTAATTTCTGCAAGATCTGTCTCTTGATATGCTGCACTGAAGACTGCAGGGATGCTGAATGAAACAAGGAAATACTAAAATATTCAAAAATGTATCTATTAGAAAGACAGTATTTTTACCTCAGAGCTTTTAGGATAGCTGGAACCTCCTCCTCAACTTTTGAGTTTGGCATCTCAAAAGTTGGGTCTAGCAGGCGGTAGATGAACTCAAAAACCTTCACAAACTCTTTGGTGGATGGAGACTGGAGGGTCTTAGGTGACAAAGAGCCTGGATAGTTCTGCTCCACCAAGAACTACAAGAGATAAGAGAGAACATCAGTCTGGAAAAAACAATCGATTCATATATTGACTAATACAGTTACTACTTAGTTAAGCTGCAGATCAATTGGGGAAATATTCGATGCTGCAAGACATCATGATGTTTTGTGAAATGACTCTGCATCAGTAAAGTTTATAATCAATTATTTTCAATAGACTGCCATTTGCAATGTTTGGCACTAATGCTATTTACAATGTGTTCGGCATGTTTACTTTCTAGATCAAGTGAAGACGGCAGAACAGCTGCAAGTGATAGAAGAAATTAAATCAATCGCAGCTATTTTAAAGGAAAATGTTTGGGCACATATGTTTGTATTAATGGGGAAGAATAAGCTATGTACAGAAATTCGAAAATGAGACGCATCACAAATCATTTAAAAATCAAATCATGACCCTCTGACTCGTAATCAAATCAAAAAGTGAGGTGAATGACTGAGTTTTACGTTTGAAACATGAAGGGTGCAGCATTGCTTGAACAGACGAACCAGAAAATTGAAGTGTTTTTACCTCGTGCAGCTGCCTGATACACTGCTGAACAAAAGATTTATCATGCAGAGGTCTCGCGTCTTTTATCTTCTCAGGTCCTCCAAACCCTGGCATGATGCTGTTTCGAGGATTGCTGGCTCCACTAGCACGGCTGTTATAATATAAACATTCAACCACATTGTAAATGTATTCATTGAAAAACAAAAGGCACTCAGAAGTTCTGAAACAAACAATGAATCTGACCTTTATTTCTTTAACTCTCTTCAAAATGACTTATTTCAGTATCCTTTACCATATTTATGGTGTTAAATTCCTAACTAGCTGCTATTTTCACAGAGGTATTACTCTCTTTCTGGCTTATATGTACCTAAGTTCTTCTAGACTCCAGAGATAAAGACCACGCATTTTCATTCCTTCATTTAATCTTATTAATGGTACAGTCTGTGATAGATTACACTGTCATATATAAACAGAGTTTTTTTTACACTCTTATATGAAGAACAATAATGTTGATTAAACATACCGAGTACTAAAGAAGCTGGTTCTCCTTTCAGAGGTTACAGACTGTGGTTTGGGGATGCTGAGCTTTCCAAACGAAGGCTGTTTACTGTAAAAACCAAATAAACAAATTAGTTTACACATTTCCACTTGTTGACTCATATTTGAAAAGGCTTCATCTTTCTTTGAGGTTATGTATAACTCCATGCCAAAGATAAGACTATTTCACCACATGAAACCAGTGTTGTACTGTCTACTTCCCTACATTAACTTGATGTCTTTGGCTAGTAGTTACCTTGCAGAAATGTCAATAAAACTTAAATCAACTAATAAATTATGATGTATTTTTAAGTTAAGCCATCCAGCATTTACAATAATCAAAACCTCCAACTTTATTAGCTGTAACATTAATGTAACACAAGCATAATCAGTATTTATTTTTTATACAATATCTTTAGATTTTTTTTTACTTATAACAGAACATTTTTACTCATACCAGAGTATTCTCACACTGTTGTAGTACAACTTTCACCACTTCAAGTACTACATCTGACTACTCCTTACTGGGAAATATCATTAAACTATACCTATCATCTTACTGTGTATGTTCGAACTAAAACATATCAATTATTTATATTATTATTTATTTATATTTATTTATAATGTGGATACAACCTCTTATCAGAAGCAGTCACAGTGAGTGTTGTGTGGGTGTGGCTGACTTGAGGTTATACACATTTACAAAATACATCAGTAAGCTCAGTGTACAGTGTAGGAAAGGGGTATCTCTGCTTACTAACTACAGTGTCTGAATCTATAGTTTATCTAAAAAGAAGTGAATTAAAACAAACCTTTGTGGTGTTGTGTACACCATACTCATCCTGTTGCTGTCTTGAACTCGCATCGGCAGCTCGGACGGTCTGCCTGTTGTCCGACTCCTTCCACTTGACACAAATAATAACAGTCATAATAAAAATAATGATAACATAAGAGTGCCTTATTTATTATATGCTAGAGTTTAACCAAGTCCCATAATATACACAAACCCCCGCTACAAAGATAATGGCTGTTTTATTAAATTAAAGCAATAAGCGATTACCTAACTCAAGAAAAAACCTTTCTAGTATTCCAGCTAAATAATGAATACTAATTTCTGTGAAGTATGGTTGATTTGAAGTAATTATTGAGACTGGTAAAATGATTTAAATTAGCCGCAGATAGCATTTTGGCTAACTTAGCCACCGTTGAGGCTCGACAACTGGTTACACCAAAGTTACCAAAACCGCGACATTTAGCCATAATGTTGTTTGCTGGTTATCTTCGGCAGTGGAAAATAACTTCGGTTCTGTTTTCTAGTCATTTTCAGACGTACCGCTCCATGTTTCGTCGGTAGAAAGTCGATGTTTACTAAATGAATCGAGCGGACGAAGAACCGTCGACCCGCCAAAACAATACAAAATACCGGATGGCTGTGACGTCAGCGGAGTACGGCGACACAGAAGGTCCAAAAAGGTTTCGCGACGCTTTCGACAAATAAAAATGATTATTTATAGAGGACCGAGATTACACTTCTCTTGAGCAGGGTAACCAGTTTTGTTTTAAAATCTGCTCTACAAAGCAGGTTACTCAGTGCATTATAATAATTAAAATATTATTGTAGTCAATTTAAATGCTGGGTAAGTCCTCCAGTGACATGTATTACTATGTATTACTGTAATGATCCTCAATTTCTTAAAGATAGGTGATCATACCATTTTATGGACTAAAACTATAGCTCAAATGTAAAACAGTATGTAACACAAATATAATTTTATATTAAAAAGATCTAATGAACCAACACAGTAACATGAGAAGTTAATGATCTTTCATCTTTGATAGTAGTCTGACTCTTTGGCTCAATTTCATCCCCCAAAAAACACAAAATGACATCATTGTATACTCAAATACTACAGTAACAGTTAAAACAACAAATTATGACCCTACTTCTATTTCCGTTTGCTCTGAAATCCATGTGCATAAATTATAATAAAAGGGTTGTCTGGCTTCTTCCTCCTGTGTTAATAAATCCGCCCTCTTAGGTCAGGCCTGTCTGTGCTTTAGCAGTAACCAGGTCCTATCCTTTTCTTCACTTGCAAAATGAAAAAGATCAGATTAAAACTTTGAGCAGACAAGTGACAAAGAGAAGTAGAAAATTTATTGCAGTATTTGTTCCACCGAAAGGGTATGAATCCCCTTTCCTCTTATTACTAGGGTGACCTAATACAACAAAATCTACATTTACAAAATATCCTCCTGCAATAGGCCACATATACTGCATGCGTAGTTCGAAATAGAATAAATTATATTCAGAGGACTCTGCCATTGTACAGCATGGACAAATAAAAGTGAACAAAAATAAAAATTCTTATTTTTTTCCTTTTTTCTTCTTTTTCCTTCAAATATCTAAAAGCTAAAAGGAAAAACCATCAGGGTGCTAGTAGTATAATAAACTCCAAAAACACTTTAATAAGAACATCAAAAAGACTAATTTCCAACATTCACTTAAGGTTTTATTCTTTTTTTACAGCTTTTTTGTCTTCAGAGATATAAACATTTTACTTTTTTGTCGTGTTAAACTATGATACAGTGGGAGTAGAAATGAGCGACTAGAATCTGCTGCACAACAGCGAAGGAGCTCCCACAACAATGTTGACAAAACATTTCCCTCCAGGTCTCTTCTCTGATAGCCTTTTTAAGGGATAATTTGGGTGAATTATTCCTTTAATGCCTTCTGGATTCTATCCTCTGCACTTGTACACAAACAAAACATGAGCAGTCCCTCTAATATAATAAGTCTTATGTTTTGTGTCATTTTCATTTTTGCAAGAATAACTCATGTAAAAGTATGTAGTGTCAAATATTCTTGCTCTCTTGTGTTTTCTTACAAAAATGAGGAAGGAGAGGAGGAGGGTAGGAATCCAGTGAAGTTTGGCTGTGTCGTCGGAGGTGGCAGGTTGAGGAGGAGGAGGAGGAGCAGGGAGGAGGAGGATTTTGATAAAGTAGAAATGGAACAGGGGACCAAAAAAAAAAAGAAAAGAAATGAAAGAAAAAAAAAAAACACCACACGGGAGCCATTAGCTAGCCCCTCCTTCCCGCGCTGCATACAGAGAGCGTAAAGTCTGTACTACTTTGTTGCTCAGTTTGTGGTTGCTGGTCAAGGCAATCTTCTTGTAAATGATGTCCGACTCCTTAATAGTGTCCACCCAAGGCACCAGTTTGCGGCCATCGCGTTTCTTGGCCTCCGCCCAGGGCCCCGAGTAGGAGCCGGCCATCCAGTGGATGCTGTATCCGTTGGAGGTCTTCTGGATGACTCGGGCTATTTGCGGCCGGTCCTTGTATTTGGGGCAGCAGAGGGCGATCACATCCATAGCATCCACTGTCTCGCTCATACGGCCGGGGTCCGAGGAGTCACCTGCTCGCCTTGACTTCCGCGAGGACTGCAAAGAAGACAGAGAGGGGGGGGAAATTATTTACCTCCACACTTTAAAATTGTGTTGTATAAATAGTGTGTGTGTGTACGTCTCTGCCTCTCTCACCCCGGGGGTCCTTTCGTCGCCGTCGCTATCATCGTCATCCGTCTCTGGTCCCGCCTGATTGCGCGGACTGGGTCCTGATAAGGGGCCGGAGCCTCCCAGTAGGGCGTTTATGGCTTTGTTTCTGATGTTAGCGCTGGCAGACGCTTCTCCCTCCTCGTCCTCCTCGTCTGGGTCCAGATGTTCCATCAGAACCTTGAACTGTTCGGAGTGAAAAGACGAGAAACCAACTTTGAGACACACGTTTCACAATAACACATCGAATTCACACATCGATCTCTAAGACCCAAATATGATAGGGGAAAAAAAAAAAGAGTTGCAGTAACCATGACAACCTGACATTGAGCAGATGCAGGCACACATCCAACACATACCATTAAAATAAAACATCACAGAAACTGTAATAAAAATATATTAACAAGCAGAGTCTGCCACTGGATTTATTTCAAGCTCTTCAGACAAATTAAACTGAAATTAACTCTCTTAGAAGCAAAGCTGCTTCTGCACCCAGAGAGAAATCGGTCTCATTCATTTAACATGAATGTTTCTTAACAGGAAACTTAGAGGTGTGTTGAGTGTGAGGCTGCAGGTATAGCGGGTGCTGACACTCGTACGCTTCCACAAGAAATCATTTCACACTATGATCCTTAATTTGGTAAAGAGACATCAAGGAACAGAATTGAGGAAAAGCCTGTCATATTGTAGAAGTTGCTGGTTAGTGGAAGTGGAAGTTTTCTGCTACAATAAGCGACCACTTGTTTGAGCTGTGCTGGTGGGTAAGTGGGGATGAAAGCTGGACTACTGAGCAGGTCGTGACATTAACATGAAGCTGCCAATCAAGGCGATGGGGGGTGGGGGGGCACAGTGGTTAGATTTTAAAGGCCAGCTCAGGTCACACTGCCAAGTATCTGCTCTTTGCTTGGGCGAGTTAAAGGCTGCTTAAAGGTTAGGTCAGAGCTGGAGAATGGTGTCGCCTGTCACAAGGGACGGTTGATTTATGACAACATAGTCTGTTACCCACTGCAGGGCCCAGTTAAAGATAAAAAAAACATCTCTTCACATGAATACTAGGCTCGCTGGACTTTGCCCAATAATATGAAATCACTTTGTATTTAAATGTTTATGTGAGAAACTGGTGTGAGGAGAGTAACTGACAATCTGTGATTGACATAAAACAATGAACCTTGTCATGATACAGCAGCATTACTTACATCTAGGTACTGTCTGACTATCCGCCTCTTGACATCGTGTGTCAGCGTGGCGTGAGCCATGTTGTTGGAGATGAAGTCGATGGTTTGCCGCGGGTTGAAGTGAATGTTGTTTTTTCTGTTCACTGCCTTATCGTACACCTTGGCTGACTCCGTTGGAGAGTACTTCTGAATTTTACTGTTGGAAGCAAAAACATTTTAAGCTACAGGTGTCAAGAATTTCCCAAAGTGTTGAAGGTCTGAATTAGTCCAAGCAGTCAAAAAACTGGATGTATTAGATTTATGTTATGTTGACGTTACCTGTCAGAGAATCCATACTGGTTCTTGAGATGCTGTTTGAGCACCAGAAGCAACAGGATGCCCTGAACAGCATTCGCAAAGTCCAAGAGACCTGTGGGATTATCTGGGAGGAGCCTCATCACTTTTTCCACATCCTCCAAATCCAAATCATCCAGATCCGACTCGGACTCTGAGCTGTCTGCTACAGGTTTTCTGGCCTTTTTGGGCCGCCGTACCACATCGTCATCATCATTGTCGCCAACGCTGTTGCTGTTGGCTTCATCATCGCTCCTGGGAGAGCCGCAGTTCATCTTCTCCTCTTCGTCCTCCCCATCTGACGTGTTCTTCCACTCCTTCTTTACTTTCTTCTCCTTGCGCCTTGGCTCCTTTAGAAGAAGCTGGACAGGAGAAATTAACAAGAAAATAATTCATTATGTGGTGCGTTTTTCTGAATTTTTTCAACCCAAATGACGAGACCAGCGCCCCCAATAAGCATTTAACATACAAGCTACATCCAAAAACACCGCGCTACCTCTTTAAAGGTTTGCAACAAGTTGCTGCCGGACACAGACAGGGTGATGTCTATGTGGTGCATGATGAAAAGAGGCTCCTCCTGGCTCTGGTATGGGAAACAGGCGAGGTTGTCTGCTATGAATAGCAGCATGTTCACTTCCGTTTTCTGCAGAAAGGAAAGGAAAGTAAAAAGAAAGGAAAGAGAGAAAGAGCGTGATAATCAGCGTTTATTTCAACAATTCAACAAACAGAGTCAAAGATGTCTTTGTTTTGTTAAATCTACAAGATAGCAAAATAACCATGAACATATTTGAACTCCATGTTTTTTTTATCTAATAAGGTATTGCTTTAAAAATCAGGGATGCTGTCTGTCTGTATCCCCAGAGTCATATAAAACATTTTTATTAATACACTTATTGCCAAGACACACAGCTGGTGAATGTGTATAAAAACAAACAACACAAAACAGATTTTCACTTGGCTTGCAGCTCACGAGGAAATATCACTCTACACCGAGCTGCACCGAGACGTGTTAAGATGAGCACAGGTTTACTCACGGCGCTGTCATCGAATAGGTTCAACAGCGAGATGAGGAAAGCCCGCCGGTGCTGCCGGTTCCCCCGGATCATGGTGAAGAGGTGGGAGCAGAGCGCCGAGTGGGTCTCGTCCTGTCTGAAACCTCGTATGATGGACTTACGAGACAAATCGATGGCCTGCTGCAGGTTGTAGGACATCTTCATCCCAGCAACCGCCTTCATCTGTTGGGAGAATATGTTGAGAGGGAAGTGTTACACTGACTTGGCTTTTACAGACAACTGCTGACACCAGCTGCCGCCATGGGAAAGTGCCAATGAAGTGATGATTCATGCCGCGGTATTTTCTCCAGCGCTAAAATTTCCATCTACAGTGTGAAAGAGGAAACACTACTGTATTGAGGATCTGACATATTCTATTTATATTGGCATGGGTAAACTCATCATAGTTAGTTAATACATCTTAGAATGGCATCAATATAGTGAACATCTTGCACATTTTATCACAAGTGCTGAAGATTATTGTGGAAGGTTTGTAGCTGGGTAAAAACTGCATCAAGTAATCATCAATCAAGTCATCGAGCAACAAATCGAGCTGAACATCTACTCACATGGATGAATCCTGTGTACTTCTTGTCAATCTCCACCAGCTGCTGGTCAGCTTTGTTCCTCATGCTGGGCTCTGGGTCTGTTCCCATTGCAATGAGGTAGGGTACACACTGCACAGGAGGGGAGGCAAAGAAAGATGTTGCATTCAAATGCAAGTCAAACCCAGAAGGTTTAAATGGAAGTTAATGAGGTTTTTAACTGTACTGCATCACATAAAATAAATGGATCTTAGTTATTTTAGAGGCAGTCTCATGTCTTACCTGTACAGGATGGATGAGACCCTGGTTGAGTGTGAGAGCTATGACGTTGAGAGCAAAGTGCCGTACACTGGACTGGGTGTGGAAGAACGCCTCCAACACCTGTTTCAGATAAAGCTGCATAATGGAGCTGCTCATCCCTGAAGAGATGTCGCCCATCTCCTTCAGATCCTCCTGTTTGGACAGTTTCTTCCCTGCAAGGACACAGAATATGTTGTATTCATTAACCAATCTATTACAATATAGATATTTACTGTTGTGAAGTTTTCTCTGGCTGCACCAACTTTAACACCCAAATGTAAGAATAAATAACTCATGCATGCGTGCATTGTTACCATCAGTGGATGAAAACCTGTAGTGCTGAATCAATCACAGCTTGACTTACATTCTCTGTCTGCTTCCTGCATCCGCGTGTCCTCCTCCTGAAGGTATGTCTGGAGGTTTTTGAGGATCTGGATTTTGAGGTTGATGGAGGAGCCGCTGTCAGCCAGGATGCCGTTGTACAAGGACTTCACCTCAGGCACAAACATCTGGCTGGGATGCATGATTACGAGGAAGCCTGAATACCAAAAGGCAAAGAAACGTAAGAACGAATTAACAATACAGCCTCTGTCTACATCGCCTCCACCTGCTGGGGCCGGAAAAGCAGTAGGAACCCACCCCCAGCGCATCTCAGGCCTTATCATTGTTGTGCTGACACTGAAGGTCAGTGACTCAACAACAAAACATACCACTGTCAACCTTTTGAAACATGCAAAAGATTATTTTTGCACACAAAAAAGGGTGACCTTTACATTTGTTCAGGTTAATAATATTTAACAATGGTGTTCTTGCCTAAGCCGATGATGGCTTTGGTCTTGACCTCCTCGTCCTCATGTTTGGTGAAGTAAAGCAGCAGCTCGAGAACTTTCTCCTTGATTACAACCTGTACAGATTACACGAAGAAATCCAGTTGTAAGACAGCGAATATAACATTCTTTGTAATAACAGCAATATGGATGGTTGGCTTTCGTTTCACATCTAAGCTCCAACAGCCACAACCTGAGCCCACATTATGAACACCACAGTAATCACTGGACATATGCGATCCAGAGCTTTCCACAGCTTTAATTTCACATTTTAAACATTCTTTTAAACACAAACTGCAATCCTACCTTGTTGGTGCCCTTGAACTCCTCCAGATCGAAATCAAAGTGCCGGGCCAGGGCACCCACAGTGAAGAGCGATCGCAGCAGGAAAGGCTTGTTTGCTACCAACGTTGTGCTGTTCGGATCTTCGTGATGCTGAATCTTCAGCTTGTTAAGTGCACCTGGGAAAAACAGGAACGATGTAAAGACCAGTGTTGGTTGTATTGTTTTTATATTTTGTCACTTCTAAAGGGAGACAGTACTTTTAAAGATCTGTATGGCAAGTTGAAATACAGATTACATTTTCTTAATACTTATTTTACATATTTTTTTAGTTACATTATTTGGAGGGTGGTGAAAGTGACAAAGCTCAACACCGCAGACATCTGTTCCCTTACACAAACAGCACTAAATGTATATCTCACCATAGAATCTGTTAAAGCAAGCCCAGACAAACTTGTAGTTGTGCGTGACTTTGTTGACAACAGCTCCAAGACAGCTCACACAGTGCTGGACCACCTAGAGAGAAGGAGGAGGAGCAGCGTGTCATCTCTATAACAACACTGATTACTTCCATGTCACAGAGCTGGTTCTACAAGGGGGCACCCGAGTACATACACATTCGTGAAAAAGAAAAAAAGAAGTCACCGCCACGCACCGTCATGCCGTATTTGATGATGAGCTTCATCAGGTCTTCTTCGATGGTGGCGAGGAAGGTTTCACTGGGGTGCTCCATCAGAGGGATCACAAGCTCCAAGATCTTCGCCACATTACAGATGACCATGAAGTCGTTGGCAGTCTGCAGGTGAAAAAAACACAACAGTGATTAGAGGGCGAGAGGTGAAGTGCCACTGACTCAGCTAGTCACCTTTAAATAGGAAGTGAAACAAATGTAAAGGAAACATATTCACTATCATTAATCACGTATAATGCAATAATTCATTTTCTTGATACAAATTTGGTAAACACAACTTACGTTACACTTTGTGGTCAGGTAGGGTTGCATGGTCATGGCATGTTTGACCATGAGCTGAGCCCTGATCTTACTGAACAAGTACAAGGTGGTGATACACGCCACTAACCGTGTTGAGTTTACACCCTTGTTCTCTGCAGAGTAAGGAGGAAATAAAACACACAGAAAAATATTACAGTCACTGACGCTTTTGGTGTTGTTAGGTTAAAATATAAATACACTTTTACATGTTTTAATACTATTAAACATACTTTAAAAGACTGTTTAACTCATCTAAAAATACAGACAGTGATTTAAAAGTTGCATTACATTTTTAACTGCTTACCTGCAAGAGACTCCTCGTATTTGAGGATGTGCTCCACCAGATTGTCAACTAGCTGAACACAGGCCTTTTTGGCTGGCTTATACGACGCGTCCTCTTCAGACTTGAGAAGCTAGAGAGAGAGAGAGTATGTTAAAAAGGTTTTAAACATCCACCAGGCGAAGCCCCAGTTAGTAATACGCAAGTACTTACATTCTGAAGAAGCTGCTCAAACCAATCATACCCGGTGTCTCGACACGCTGCAACCTGAAGACGAAATTAGAGAAGATGATTGAAAATTACACCAGTCAAACTTCATCATGAGACAAAAATGATAAAAGGTGTCGGTTTTGTTGAGTTTTTTTTTACTGGACAGAACAACTTGAGAAGTCAGCTGAACGTACCACATCAGTGATGTTGAGGATCTTTCTGGTCATGGTCTCCTTGTCGTGGGCCGGAGTCGGAGTGAACCACAACTTTTGGAATGTCTCATTCACCAATTTCTAAAAAGAGAAGAAGTTCATGTGTCAGTGGTTTGCATTCACACTTCAAACCCTCTGTTTTGTGAAATGCAGTGAAATGCAAAGAGCTTTATCTAAAAAAGGAATGAAAATAAAATTGATACCTTGATGCCTTCCTCATCATTGACCCTGCGGATCATCCTCACACACATCTCAGTGATCTTACTGAAGGTCGGCTGCTCCAAACAGATGTCTCTGAGGATCTTGATCACCCGCTTTCTTACACTGATACCAGTGTCCTGTGTGCCAAAAACGATTAAATTCATTGAGGATTCGCAATGTTCTTTTCCTTTGCATACGATATGCCTGCATGAGGTGCAATGACATGTTTCTGCCAAAAGGTGGCAGTATGAGACTGTGATGAAGAGTGAACTTCTCATGAACCCTCCTGAACATTTCCATGACAACAGGCACAACAATTTCAATGTGTTCACTCTTCAGATGCTGAACACAAAGAATAAGCTCGTGTGTTGGACTGCATTTCAGCATCGACAGCTTATATTACCACGGCCATCACAACGATCCGTGTTAATCCCAGAACATGCCCTGCTATTAAACTCGCTCTTTTATTTTATTTATATGCTTATTTTATTGTATTACTACAATTATGTAAAAGCAAACATGAAAAATCCTAAATTAAAGCCTTTTTTTCCAAACTTAATCTCTGCTACACTCTTCCATGTAAACTCAAGGACAACGAAAAAAAAGAGCATTCCTCCCTCAGCAGATAAAGTGAACCCTTCCTCCCTTCCCAAAGGAATTAAACAGCAGCTCCATTTACAGTTTTGAATACAAACATTTTACTCTGAATAAGCGTTAAAGGAGTTTTAAAGTGTAAACTGGGGAGAGGTTATGATCTTAAAAAGAAAAAAAAAGACAGAATGGACCACAACTTGGATACACTTCAAAAGTTTGTTGTGTGGGAGGCTCCCAATAAATCAACAAAGAGACATCAAGTGACCTGAGACATGAAAAAGAACTGCCAGTGCACAGTATGACAGGAAAAAGCACAACAAAACAGTGGAGCGCGAGATCAATTTCCACTCAACATCTCACGTTATCAGCAGCATGGAGAAACAGCGGGGTACAGCCTCATCGCTGGAATGATTTGGAAATTGTTCTGATAAATGGTAGTGCCTTCTGCAGCATAACAATGGCAGACTCTTTATGGTCTGAGCAGCATGAGACAAGGACCCTACATGCATACAACTGTGCAGGTCCGCGGGGGGGGCGTTGAACTAACACATCAATAGCTATGGATCTATGCAGACAAAGCTCGTCTGTTGAGGCCGGTGCTCAAGTTCTGTCACGTTTCCTAATGATGGCGTACATAATTATATGTACAGTTCATGGCGGGATTGTAAAGTAAGACCCAACAACAGAATAATGTGTCTGCAACAAGTGACTGGGAAACTTACCAGTATCCTCTCTATGAGCATGTCGTAGTACTGCTCGGTGAGTTGGGGTCTGCTGAGCACAAATCTGCCCAGCAGCTCTACAGCTGCCTCTCTCACACTGGTGGAGTTGTCCATCAGACGACCGTGGACGCCGCGCTGCATGTCAGACTGCAGAGGTGGAGGAAAGAGTATCAGTAAACAGCAGAAGAAAAATAAGATCAACAAATGGCACAACAAAACAGGAAAATGCATTTTAATAGAACAAGAAAATGATAAGAGAAGTTAAGAAGTTACAGCCTGCATCATCATTAATGTACAAGTCCTGCATAATGAAGTGTCTTTGAAAATCTTTACATACCCTTGCCAGTATGCTGGGGTCCACAGCCACAACCTCAGACAGACATTTCATGGCTTTAGTCCTTACAGCGATGGCACTTTCCCCAAGGACGCGCAAGATCTATTTGAAAGAAAAAAAAAAAAAGAAAAAACACACTGATTACACAAACTGCTCTTTTTTTCTGTTGCAAAACACATATGAACCAGGGAGGCCTGATATCACATGTATCACAATGTGTGAAGGATTTATAGACTGTTATATTCAGTTTTTGTGACTGAATAAAAACATCAAATATAGTAATAATATTCTGATCTTACCTGTGTTAAATAAATATCAAAGCTCTGGGCGAACGGCCTCATGGAGGCCAAATAACGCACGATCAGACAGGAGTCATCATAATCCACAGTGTCAGAGTTCATTCTGGAGAGAAGTGCAAAGAGGAAGGATTTTATACGATTATACACTTGTACAAGTGGCAGAGAGACTGTAAGTGATAGGCAGCTGCAATGACAAAAAAGAAACAGAGAGACAGGACAGTGCAAACTTGACCAAGTGGAGTTCACGGCTGAGACGTTCACACATCCTTACTTCAGTGTGGCAAAATGAGCCGGCGTGGTCTTGATGATGTTGCGCAGGAACTTCTTTCGTTTCTCGGCACGCTGCATAATTTCACCGGTAGTCTCCATCTCCTTGGCATGTTGTGGTCCGTCCGATGAGTCCTCATCCTTCGGATTCTGGTTTCGCATGGACTTCTCTGCCTCCGTAGTGGCGTCCCGGAACCACTGGGCGATGTAGAACTTTCTCGCAAACTAAAGGACAAAAACAATATCAGTGTCAGATTTGGCAGATTAAAAGAACATCTGTATTTCTTTAAAGTAAAAAAAAAAAAAATCAATGAACCAATATTTTTATTAAGACACAATAAATGATACTGTAAGTCAATATAGTTACGTGTGCTTCTAATGTAATAGATAATTAGAGTAATCTGGGCAGATTACAGAACGAATTTATGGCTAAGCGTTTGATTGGATGTTATGTTTACACATGGTAGCAACCTGCAGGAAGCATTTCCATGAGCCGCTAAGTGGATATTTATTTATATTCAAAATGAAATCCGCCATGACACACACAAAACGATGCACAGAGATTTCAGCTATCTAAAGCTCCAACAGTGTTTGAACTCACTACTCGCACAGTCTAATGCACTCTAATGCAAACTCACCACCAACGACGCGTCTGTCTCAGCGTTCTCTTCCAAGTAGTCCAGTAGAGCCTTCTGCAGCTGCTGGGTCTCATCACTACCTGGTGACTGTACAATCGGAGAGAGGACATGCCGTTCACACTAAACCATATCCAGCAAAAAAGATCCAAATGTGAACTGACTTGAGCTTTTGTCACTATAAACATCAACTTATACGTTCAAAAGAAAGCGTGGTCCTCAAGTATGAAATCGCTCATGTACCTCTTGCAGGATGCGATCAATCGATCTCTGGTCCATCTTGCTAGTGACCGCGTCCTTCCTCAGACGGGCAGCCACCGTGCCCAGGTAGTCTAGAGACGCCACCCTCAGAGCCATCTCTGTTTGCTTATTACTGAACTGGTGGACCTGATGGGAACAGCAACAAAGAGAGAGAGAGAAAAAAAGACCAGGTGTCAGCAAGAAATTCATTGTTGTGACTTCAGACCAAGATTGGCTTTCAGACTAAAAAGGAAAAAAACTCGTTGTACCACTGCATTAGTGTGATTTATATGAATTACTCTCTACTTAAGTGCGTCCAGGTGTTTAAATACTTCACAAGCACAAATCAAATAATAATTCTGTTGATGGCAGACCTCCAAGCAAGTCCCCAACTAATGCCACTGAAATGTTTTGAAGGAACAACAACATCACAGGAGGTCTTTTCCAAATAAGGATGTGCAAGTCCGTGTCTCAGTGTGAAAAGGGTTCTTCTTTGTCAAAAAGGATGATAAAGCTATCCCTCGCCATTAATCTGGATCATCTATTCTTGGAAACGCTTCAGCACAAATAAGTCAAATAATACTCCAGTTTGAAGAGCAGTGTCACACTAACCAGAAGTCGACCAAGCAGACTGAGCAGCAGCTCGGCGGCGGGCCACTCCGGTTTGTTGACTGTGGAGAGGAGGTCCTGGACAAAGTTCTCGAACAACGGCCGGTAATCTTCTTCTCCCTGCTTACTGCCGCACCTGAGGGAGGGGGAGAGACGAAGGAGAAGCGCAACGAGAAAGAATTAATGGCAGCAATAATAATCAGGGGGCGAGGACAATGAAGCGACCAGAAAATTAAGACTCTGAAAATTAAAGATTGTAAAGCTTAACGAACTGGCAGAGTAAATCCACCAAACCCAGTGAAATGTTTGACTATTTAGCAGGCTTAGAGTGATGTTTTGATGAGTAATAAATTATCTGTATGTTTGTATGTGCAATACGAGCTTGTGAATGAAGACCCATGAAGACCAGGAGGATGGCTGGTTTGATACAAATTCCTGCTGTTTAAAGAGGTTATAAAAGTGTCAGAAGTGCACAGGACAGGCAGTCTTTTTCTTGAGCATTAATGTGCACCGTGTACATGTTTATACATATTTAAAGTGACAGTACAGCTTTAGCACAATGCAACTTAATAATCAAAAAGAACAGAGTGTATTTCAAAGTAGTATTTACTTTTTGAGGAAGACTGAGAGGAAGTTTTGTGCTGTTCTCATTGCCGTCTCATATGAGTTGGTTATCAACACATCCTGATCGACCTAAAGACAAAACAAACAGGAAAAGCAAAAGGATTTATGAGCAAATTCAAAGTCTCAGTGCATGTTTGCAGTTATATAAATCTAAATTTAAATCTGCTGCTTGCTTTGTTTGCTCTCATACCTTGTCGCACTCTTCGAAAGTGTCCTTGTCGTTGGGGAGATGGACCACACACTGGATCAGCTGCAGCACCAGAGCCGTCACCATCTGAATGTACATGGGCTCTCCGTCCTTATCTGAACTGTTCAGTCTGAGGACACAGGAGGTCAGGAAACATGATGAGTTATTTTTACAGGTATCGTGCAGGAAATTAATGAACACTGAACAACAATCAAGCCATTTGACGTTTTATCCCTGTAACACCTTAAAGCAATACATTCATTTGAATTCGTATTGGGGAAAAAAAAATTACCTGAAATTCCTGAGGGAGCGTTTGCTGGTGGGCAGTCTGGCCAAAGACGTAAAGATCTCCTCCAAGATCAGCTGCCGATGCTTCTCATAACGTGAGAACACCTGGAGGCAGGAAATAATAACAAAAGACAGAGCGGTTTGTCTCAACCTGCTTTACTAAAAAAACAAAAAAAAAACAAAAAACACCAATGGATGTTCATAACAGTCAGACACAGGAAAAATACAGATTGCTAAATTTCTGTTACAAAAACAAAAAAGACTTACAGCTGTAACTAGTTTAATGGCACACAGCTGCAGCTCACTGACATTCTCCACAAAGAATGGAGTGATTCCCATAGAAGAGACCTGGGGAAAAAAACGAGACAATCATAAATCATCGTCTGATTTGCTCTGAAAATGTTGACTCGATAAACTGGTAAATAAAGTCCAGCACCGTTTTGAAGAGTATTCAGTCTTTACCTGGAGGATGGTGGTGTCTGTAAGCAGCTGGATCTCCAGGAGCTCAGAGATGTTGCTGACAATGTCGCACACTTTGTTGTACAACATGATAATCACACGCTGCTTATGTGTGGAGCATTTCGCACGCTTTGCCTTGGAGCTCAACAGGCCACCTGGAGTGGGGAGAGCAACGCTGTTAAATCATTTTCTCTAAATGTTTTTGGATCATGAAGCACAGTTGTTTTTACTTAAAATAGCATTCAAGCGAACAGCACAAGTACTGTGAATTCTGTAAAAGAGAAAATTGCACTCAAGTGATAACCTTGTAATTTCCAGACATCTCTCAGTTTACTTTTCAAACTCATCAATTCAGTTTCACTTTGACCGCCGCAGAATAAAGCTCGGACAAAATCAAATAATAAGATAAGAAAAAAGAAAAGCACTCCTTCTCTTTCTCCTCACCTCCATGCGGGTCCACCCTGTAGACCGGGTCGTACTGCGGGTAGAGCGTGTTCTGAAGATGGAACTTGGTGTACTGCAGCACTCGCTCTATAACGTCCTCTATGTAGACGGCCTTCGGCATGTGCGTCGAGGTCATGATGTTAAGAGCCGTCAGACAGGCGTCCGCCGACTTCGTGACCCTCTCCATTATCAGGTCCCTCCAAAGTTTCTCCTCATCTTCGGCGTCGTGGTCCTGAGGTCAGAGCGGAAAAGAGCGTGAGTGCATTTTACAGAAATAAACTGCGACTTGTAGGCTGAAGGATTTTATTCATCTTAGCAAAGAAACCTTTAAGGGCACGAACATCTGAACGTGGAGGCTGGATGGATTTATGCGTTACATTGCCAAGAATCCTCCGGTGAGCCAAATCAATGAAAAGAATAATTAACACAGAGAAAAAAGGAGGAATGGTGCTTACGTGGTTCATCAGAGTGGAGAGCTTGGCCCCGTCCTGGATATTCTTTTCCAGTATGTTCAGCAGCTTCACCAGCTTGTCTGACGGGATCTACAACAGCAGAGAACTTTATTTATATATCTGAAGCAGCATCCACATCCTTCCATCTACAATCTTTATCTCACTGAATGACACAGTACCCTGCTGGAGATGCCCATGGCCTTAATCTTGGCGGACTCGCTGCCCAGTTCGTTCAACTGGTGTTTACCAAGCAGCAGTTCCTGAGGTATCTCATCATCATCTGCTGTTGGAACACGGAAAGCAAAACATTACACAAAATCACAAAGAGACAAAGACGTAGTTTGAAAACAGTCGGTGTTGATATTTACCCATGGTAGTGAAATCCACGTCCTCCAGGTTCTCCAGTATGTTGTCGATGCTCGCCAGGAACCTCTTGAATGTGGACGAGTCCATCAGCTCCTCCTGGGTCAGCTTGGGTTCATACGCTTTCCGTTTCTTCTGCTTTTCCTTCATCTTCATTTTTCTGGCAACTGTGGGATAAAAAGTTCATCTTCATGTTCCTGCTGTTTGATTTGTCTTACGTTGTGTGTGTCTCATAGCAAACACCGTCCCTCCAAAACTTCATTACTAAAAACTATCTCTGTTTTCAAGGGTTCAATTTGTCACCTGGTACTGAGAATATTCATGTTTTTCAGTCTGTGTTGTCATGTCATTTACCCTTTTTTGTGTATGAACATGTTACTTCCCAATCTAATGTGGACAGTGAATTTAGACTACAAAAACCAAACAAAGACACTCTGTGCAGTTTTATTACTGTCACACAGACTTCAAAAGAAACATAATTTGATGCTGCGGCACATGACTTGAACACAGACCTTCACTCATGCTGGGTGGCGGTGACTCTTCCTCGGAGGAGTCCCTGTAGCGGCTCCCTGAGCCTCGCCGACTGTCCCTGTGTCCGCTTTTTCGGTGTTCCCCTGAACCGCGCCGCTCCCTTTCTTCAAAGTCCCAGGCTCTGTCTTTCTCTCGGCGCTGTCGTTTCCTTGCAGCTGTAGAGATCGAAACAAAAAAATCAGGTCCTTAAGTCTAAGAAACAAGACTGTTACACCAAAATAAAGCTACTCTTTAAAACTGTAACTTGATCTGAAAATACTACTTTAATATAAGAACGTTTTATATAAAATGTTCACAAATGGTAATCTCAGACTTCAGCTGTCAGCTCATGTCTTTATGTTTGTTATGTTTTTCTCATATCAAATGTCCGAGCCTCATGCAGAAATTAGCAGTGAGAACTTAATCCAATCAGGGAATCCAAAAATTTGACTCACACTCTCCATTTGCGTCAAAGTCGTCATCCGAGCTGACCTCAGCGTATTTGGGCCTCTCGTTTACAGTGCTTCGTTTCCTCTTGTTCATCTTTACCCTTTCACACAGCGGCATGGTTGACTCAATCTCTGCCAGCAGCTCTGGGGGCAGCTCCTTCAGAACTGCTGGGTCCATACCGCCTGAGAATTTGACAAGAGCATTTAAAGTTGTTAACAAAAAGGCAATCATTTTCTCTTTATGTGTGTGGAAAAAGAAATTACAGAAAGTCTGAAAAAGTTCCATGAGGCCAGCTGAATGAAATGAAAAAAGCGCTTGCAGTTCCAGCTTCTTGTTCTTACTTTTGCCAGACTTTCCTGAGGAGATCCTGTTCTTTCCAGACTTGCTGTGCCGGATGATCCTCTGGATCTGGTCCACGGAGAGCTTTTTCAGAAGCACTACAGGCTTGGGCCTCTTCTCAAAGTCCTGCACCAAACCCAGCCTCTCCAATTTGACCTTGGGCTGGCCCCACACTTGACTTTCAGCTGAGCCGCTGCCATCCTTATCACGTTTGATCTGAAATAAATAAATAAAAAGGAAGGAGTCAGGAAAACCCTCTGAGGTCGTTGGGTTTGATGTTCAAACTTAAAACAGAATTCACACGTTTTGGACAGAAAAACATGAGCTTTGAAAGGAAAAATCAAGTAAGATAATAAAACAATGGATCAAACTAACTGACGTGTGATTAGTGATTTTGGTGTTAGTTTCCAGCACAGTTCTGATATAAAGACTTAAAGGAATACTCCATCATTTTATCTCCACGCCTGAAACTGTGAGCTGAGTGATCAAAACATCGTGCACTGTCAACACTGCAGTGCCGAGGCAGCAACTCCCCACAGCCATGTGGAGTGGGGCGGGAGTGGAGGGGGGCAAAACAGGGGATGCCGGTTGTGGATTTCTCCACTCATCAACAAATTAGTAACAACTTCATCTGTTGCCAATACATCAGCATGCCAAAGTCTATCTCAGAGCAGCACACACCGAAGTATTCACCACACACACTGCACAGACTGTTGATGCTGTCAGAGTTCATACCTATCTACCACCAGTTATTTGCAAGGCATTCTGTTGGTTAAACATTAGTTAGTAGCACTGACTAAACTAGATTATTAGTGATGGTAATCAACAGTGCCTGGTAAAAACAGTGAATACTGATAAGCAGAGCAGCAGACTGGACAACCCTGCAGGTTTAATCTGTTGCTGAGAAGTGGGGGCTCACTGATGGATTTCACTGTGACTACTACACTGACATATTGTTTTGCTCATTCTTAACAGGTTAAAATAAATCAATTAGTATAGAGCATCTGACTCACTGTCAAGAAAAGTTTAGTACTTTTACTTAATAAAAAAGCAATTAGGAGACTTTCTGTAGATGATTTAACATCAAGTACTCACTTCTGCATTGGGCATTCTGCTCGGGATTTTTATGTATCTTTTTCACTTATATACTGAAAATTGTTTGGTTTAATCAAAAGGCTTTTCCCTACAGAGAAGAATAGAGTAGAGCTCTCATAACAAAAAATGGGGACAGTAATTAGTTTGAAGTTATTGTGGCTCCATCTCATTCTTCTCGACCTCTGCCAGTAGCCTCGTAACTGATCAGATGGAGCAACTTTCCATCCTGGAGGCTGCAGAGCTGGTTTAGTCCTGCTTGGACAACTTTAGCAACGTCACCTAAAAAGCACTGCTGCCGGCCCACGAGCAGAGCGCTGTTGGGGCGATTAACTACCTACTTTAATCACAATATAAAACGATCAGCTAAAAACAACTGCCACAAAAGAGCTGCTAGCTCAACAGCCACTGAGATATTAGCCTCTTAGCACGGCACACTTTACTGCATGTAACTGCATCATGGAGCGTAGCTGGGGGTCTTTACGGTGTTGACAATTACATATAATGATAAAGGATTAAATAAAATGAAAGCTTGACTGTAAAAGAGATAAGCTTTTTTGGGGGTCGGGCTATGCGATACGGTCACTGAGCACCATCAGTGGATATCCACGCACGTCCATGTGAGAAACCGCAGTGGAGCATTTCTTTAAGGCACTTTTTTAATAAAAAACCTCAATCAATCAAGACACTTTCTTCTACTTCTAACAGATGGTTAGATGTGGGTTAATATGTTAGCAGAATTTTAAGACCAATCCCCAAATAACCCAAAAATTTGCAGATGAGAAAATAAAACAAACCATAAAAAAAAAAAAGTGAGCAGTGGTGTGATTTGGTTGTTGTGAGATTGCAGGCAGTGACAAGATGAATGATTGGTAGGTGGGTACATATTTGCTTTAGCTCAGCCCAGATCACCTTAGGGATCTGGAAGTTCTTCAGTGCGCCACTATGGCCTCCCAGGAGATGAGCAGGGAAAGAATCTGGAAGTTTAGCACCAGAAGCAGACGAGGCCGGTTTGGAACCATCTTGCCTACTGCTGCTCCGGCCGGGCTCTCCAGTGGAAGATGCCCGGAAGCCAGACCTATCTCGGTCACTTCGGCAGCGAGAGTCTGGGGAGCGTCGGTCTCTACCACCAGCCTCGCTCCGATGCCTCTTATCCCTGTCAGACTCTCGGTCCCTGTCTCGTCCGTGCTCCCCTCGGTTCGATGACTTTGGCACGTCCCCCCGCCTGTCCGAGGACTTCTCATCGTGCCGGTGCTTTGACGACTCCCGACCCTCTCTCCTGCTTTCATGCTTATCGACCCTGTTCTTGATGACTTCCGGTCGACCATCTGGTTTCAACCGCAAAGCCGTGTCAGAACCCTCCACTGCTGCCGGCCCACTAGCTGGTTCTTCAGGCCAGCGTTGGGCCTCAAGGGCTGGAATAGGGGCAGCCAGACAGGGGTCGAGCTGGCCATCAGCTCGGCCCGCCTGCTGGAGGTCGATGCTCACCATGAGGGGAGGGCGGCTGGCACCGTTCCCAGCTGCCGTGGCCTCTTGCGGGGTCAGTTTGCCAGCATTGCCCCCTCCGGTTGATCCACTGCCTGGGGCACCCGTGGGGCCACCTGGTCCCCCTGCGCCCGGCTCCAGGGGAAAAGAGTCCTGTTTTCTCTTCTTCAGGGGCTTGTCTGTAAAAAAAAGAGAAAAAAGATAAAAAAAAAAAACAACAACAGATTCGTAACACCTCCAAATTTATGAATTCACACGCAGCCACAATTAGAGATACCCTACACACCTTTGTCTTGCACCTCCTTTGAGCACTTCTCACTAGCCGCCTCTCGTTCTATCCTTTCAATTTCAGCAAGGGCGTCCAGCTCTGCCTCGTCGTAAGGAGAGCTGGGAGGCTGGAGTCCACTGGCACCACCTGCCTGCTGGGACATTGGCTGCTGCTGCAGGCGGATCCCTAGATTTTGCTGGAGAACAGGCACCTGCTGAAAGCCCAGTTCTGCCTCCATGTTGTCGGAGTTCTGGTCCATTCCCGAAACAACCTCACCTGAGACATCAAGCAAAAACACGATTACAAGCTGTATCTCCAAGGCTCTAAGATGTTGTTTTTGTTTTTAAAAGACAAGCAGCAAAGACGCAAAGGAAACGTCTTTTAGCGCAGTTAAAGTTTGAAACTGGAGATGCAGGAAACCACATGAAAAACAGGGTACAGCTAAGACTGAATTACGGTCTTCACTCACCTGGGGTATCGGATTCATTTGACTTGACCCTCGACAGTTTGAGGGTGAGTTTTGTAGAGTCCTTGTTCGGAGAGCTTACAATGTCGTACATATCTTTCTCCTCTTTCACCGCCGGGGTTTTCTTCCTCTGCTGGAGCGGCTGTTTCTGGTCAGGTCCTCCGTCCCTTGGTGAGGGCGCGTAGGGAGGCGGTGACTGCAGAATGAGTGGAGGCCGAGAACCCGCTGCGAGGAAGTAACAGCAATTAGAGAAGAATCATTTCCTTCAAAGCTATTGTAAAAAAAGCAAAGCGCACAAATGCAGACGGCACTGTGATGGCCACTGACTGTACTGAGAGGTATTCCACTACAGTAATGTACAATATTAAGTACAGACTAAAGCATCTTTCTTAAAACTAAAAGAAAACGATAAGCGTATGCACGGCAGCTCCTCCTTTCCTCTTCCAGCATCCTTACATTTGGGCGTGCCTTCACTCCCTGCCGGGGAACAGCCGGACTGTGGAGACCTCAGAGGGAAAGAGGGATTCCTCATGGTGGAGTCGCCCTCCTGGACAACAACACGCAGACAAGACAGACGTAAGCTACCTGGAACAAGCTTAACACTTAATTTTGGAGTATATATAAATGCTCTTGCATGGAGGGAGCACCGACTCCAGTGTGGAGATGCCTCTCCGTTATTTTAACACAGCTAACGCAGAGATCGAGATCATCACAATTGGACACAGATGCTTTTCCACAAATCAGAACCATACTGTTACACTGCTGCAGAACGTCCTTCCTATCTAGACATTATTCAGCGTGTGTATTAATATTAACATTTCCCTAAATAGCTTAGCTTTTGACAAACAATGACGAAAAACAAGTGAAATTCCAGCTTGTAATTCCTAAGCTGAACCCATTTAAGATACAGTCTTAAAAACCCTAACAGAACTAAAAACTGGTTTTATTCATGCCTGCACCTGGTTGGTTGACGTTACATAACCGCCCCTTACGAATTACTTTATTTTAGCCTGAGGGAGTTTGGAAAAATCGTGCATCTGAATTCTTTCTCAATCTGGTTGTGCCGTGTATTGCGCAACAGATATTTATCATTTTAGCAGCGTTTTCTATGTTTTGAATGCTGAAAGCTCACTGGCAGATGTTTACAGTTGCCTGTTTGCCACATACTCTCTTAACGCTAGTTGGAGAAAATTGTTTTTTGGCTTAGAAATGTTGTGCAAAGAAGTTGCACTTGTTTTTTTAAAGGTCTTGTTTATTCATAAGTTTTCGGCTGGATAGAGTTCACGTTAGGCTTTGTCTGTAGTACCTCACTGCTCAGTCGGTGTACGATGTTCATGTAGTCCTCAGTGCCATGCCTGTCTGAGTGGTGGTTGGCAGCGTTGGCCATCTGCCCCGACACTTTGCTCTCGTGGATATTTCGGATGCCACCTGGAACCATGGGACTGGCAACGGACACTGCAAGATGAGAAGAAATGGGTCAGTTTCTTAAGTTATCATTTGTGAAGCAATCATAACAATGTTGGTCATTGCAGAAGAAATGACTTGTTGTGTCTTCCTTACAAATTTGTCTAAATACCACTGATAAAATAAACATTTACTTTGGATTTTTAACACAAAATCTTCTGATAGAACTGCATTAATGGGTCTGTCTGTGTCTCAGAGTGGTTACATGAGACTCAGCTAAATGAATGAATGACTAATTAATCAAACAGTATAAAGACTTCTGGTCTGCTAAGATTTAAAACATTTCTGCATGGTTCAAACAAACAACCTAAACTGGTAAAATCAGATATTTTACCTGTGCCAACCAGTGCCAGACCAATTGTCATAGTTGTGCAATCAATTGTGGCTCATACAATTAAATGTAATTGGCTGAAATGTTGGTGCTTTGCCTTACGAGTGCCTGCTTCAGTTAATTAAATTACACACTCCCGGTGCACCGGTAAAATATCTGATCAATAACAGGAGGAACAGGTTTGTTTGAACCATACAAAGATGTTTTAAATCTTAGCAGACGAGACATCTATATAATGTTTCATTTGTCACAATCATCACAGCTGTGCAATCAATTGTGCATTTTATTCATGTTCACAGGGCATGCATTTACTGGCCAAGACTAAAAACCCATTAAGTATAAACCCACAAGAAAGGATTGTCTCAAATTTGAATCATTAAAGATAATGGCAGACTTAACAGTCAATTCCGTAATGCCAAACTAACTGGGAAATAAAATGTTATGCAAAAAACTTCAATAAACATATAAAACATAAAAACAACTACTAAACTTAAATGATCTAATATACATAAACTTAAGCTTAATTAACGTGTTCTGCAATTTCCCAAAGTCCAATATATTTTTGCACATCCGCCAACAAACACATCACGAGCCGACTAAATCAAATCATTATTCAAAATGATTTAAGATGTTCGTATCTGAATTCAAAAATGTGACCTTCGACAACAATTCTTTACATTTGTGACACATTTATGAGCCAAATGAGACAAAAATGCGTAAAGCACTGAAGCATTGAGGCAAAACTGCAGGGATTTTACTGTGAAAAGTTCACCTTGACAGTGGCTTCACAAAGAAAGGGAGTGTCCACAAAAGTGACCACAAACATCACAGCTGCTCGTCACATGCAGAGAACAGTGAAACGCAGACACACAGAAGACAAAGTCTAGAATTTAGTTTTATTATTTCGTCCACCTAACATCTCGATATGAACATGCTACACATTACTTATAACCCATTAATTAATGTGTAGCATGATTATATCAACCAGAAAGCAAAAATTAAATCATTTAAAATATGGAGCCCCTGAGTTGGATCTTCATACACATCTCGCCTAAACGGGGCCCAGTGGCTGTATATGTTAATCTTTACAGTAACTTTAGAATAACACACCAACAAACCTCAAACTGTGAAATCATACTTCCTTCTAATATTTCATGGTATGCTGCTAACACGTTAACCTCACATGCAAGTTAGGTCCCCAAACTCACACACACAAGCACTGATCTTTATCTTAACAAAGACCTCACATGCATCCTCCACAAACACGCCGCACACCTCCACACTCACCTTGTTGTATCTGTTGGTGTTGGTTGTAGCTGGGTGGTTGTTGGTGGGGGTACTGCTGTATGTAACCGGGGGCGGGGCTCTGTGGAGTGTAGGGGCTGGGCACCGGGCTGTTCTGCTGGCCCATGTACCGACTGCTGGAGCCGGTCTGGGGCGACACAAACCGGCTGGACAGGGTGGAGAGGAGACAAGGGAGACGGACATTGTGCATACAAAGAGAGTTAAGTCGTGTGATTAACAGCAAAACACATAAACTGTTACTTAAAGGTACGTTCATCATCTATGAAACAAGATAATTTAAAATATTGTGCTGCAACTGGGATATAATAATCCAAAACAGGAGGAAAAATATGTTTTATGTTTTTTGTGTTATGTGTTGGGGTCAGCTGTCTTTTGCAGCTTTACTCACCTTGACGGATTGGGAGAAATTGCAGCCGGCTGGAAGTTTGCAGACTGGGCAGGGCTATGCATGGAATTTTGTGTGATCTTGTACGGCGGTACCATCGGCTGCTGCATAACATCTGAAGTGAGAATAAGAGCCATTTTTTCAAGTATTATTGACGTGAAGCTCGTCTTAATGGCTGTCTGCTGTCTTATATCAGAACAACAGGTGTGTGTGTGTGTGTGTGTGTGTGTGTGAGTCCATACTTTTCTCCCTGAAGATGCCGGGGTTCCTGGCCAGCATGGTCTGCAGCAGCACCGGTGCATCTCCCTCTGGCTCATCGCTGCCCAGGTTGTCCTTCAGCTCTCTGAAAACACAAAGAACAAGGCCGGTCACATTAGAAAAAGGTCAATAGTAATGAGAACAAACACTTTACTGAATAATGTTTAGCCTACAAATTATTAATTAATGTTTGCATTAATGCAAACAGGCACCAACTGCATGTATTTAAATGTAATTATAAATTTGATAAATACTTAGCCTCTAATTCAAGCTCGGGACATTTAAAGATTTTGTGAAAATACTGAGGTTGCAATGTGTATTACCTTTGTTAAGACTTTACAAGCAAACCAATGAGCAAAACAGCTTGATGGTAAAATTGGATTTAAGTGATTTTAGCATCAATGTATTGACTTACATTGACTTATCAGGGATTACAGTGAACTGATAACAATAAATATATATTAATATCACTGTACAAAATGACATATTACACGATAACTGACTCACTGTACACCCCTCCCCAAATACACAACTGTATTCTATCTAATAACGTTCCCTTAAACAAAGTGGTACCTTTAAACTAAATTACTTTTATTTTTACTACAGTAGCAAATTAGTTCACAGGTAAAGCAAGTAACATTTAGGTATTACGTGTTGAGTCTTCTTTTATATTTTAATTAGTAAAAAAGAAACATCATTACCTGCATAGGTCAACAATCAAAAACATTTTCACTGGTAATTTTTTTACTGTCTTATTTGAGGCACTAAGCTCTAAAACTGACAGCACAACCACTTTCAGGCAAATGTGTCCACAGGATAGTTTTTACTACAGACACTTTCGCTCATACACTCACATGTGCTCTGTGGAGACCTGGTTGAGGCCATGAGCTAGCTGGGAGGCCAGATTCTCATCCCGACAGCCCAGCAGACAGGTGACTTCGTCCGTGATCCTCGTATTATATAGGAGGCTCTTAGTGGTGGTGGCAGGGAGAGGGGAAGGGAGGGGCAGCTGGTTCAACACTGAGGCGAGACGAGAGAGATGATGGAAAGGACAGAGGTGGGGAGGTGAAGAAATGAAGATGAGAGAGAGAAACAAACGGGGTGAGAAACAAGAGTGAGCAATACGAGACACGTGATCATACAAAAAAGTCAGGAGAAGAAAGCAGACATGGCAAGAGACGAATATACAATCACAACTACAAATTTACGCCTGCTCAGACTGAATATTTCAGATGGTAGACGGAAGAAAAACTGTGACAATGCATTTGGGAGACGGCCGTGTGTCACTCACAGTCTGTGAGGCTAGCGATCCCAGCAAGAGTGGTGATGGGAACATGAGGCATATCCCCATTCATGCTGAAGGTGAGGGTGGGGGAGTGTGTTGATACACAGGTAGATCAGGGGGCCGATGGACGACACCCTTCCTCACATCTCCTGACACCTAAAGGAGGGAGAAGGTCAGTCGGGGACAGAGAGAGAGAGAGACGGGAAAACACAGCATGAGTGACGGGCAGGAGAAGGACGAGGAGAAAAGAGATTTACAGAAACTAAGAGTAAAAGAGGCAAAGAAAAGAGAGAACTAAGCAGAAGTGAAAATGATAAAATAATCAATATTATCCAGGCACATGGAATCAAATGCATAAAGAATGAAGAAACATAAACTATGTGTACACTTCTATGTCTGCTCTGATGCTGATATTGTGTTTTGTGAAGGAGAAACGGTCTGCTGCATCATCTGCACACCACTAATAAACATGTCTTATTAGAGCTTGTCAATCAAAACAAACTGCCACATTTTTACTGTATATCTGAGCAGGAACTGACCCTTTACTACTGTGTATCTCATGCATCACTATTTATATACATTTGTGATGCAAATCCTCAGTGCTCTCTGCTCGCGATACAGCAAAGCGACTTCAGGAATGTCACGCCACCAGCCGGAGTGCAGGTTAGGTGTCCCATTCGAGAAATGTTCAACAGATACGAATGCACAGAGGACCGAATTCAGGTCGTACTGTTAGAGAACAAGGTCACCAACTATTAGACAATCCTGCTGCCAAAATCCTTCTGTTATTGTATTCTTGTACTGAACACAGTATAAGCACAGTCCATCTGTACAGATAAATATAAGCTTCTGACTTTTGTCTCCCTCTGAAGAGTAAGTCATAGTTCAGCCTCTGTATTTTGACTGATGCTCGTTTTAAGTCACTGAAATGTCACGTGATTACTTACATTTCACTGATAGCAGATATGTAATAAATATACATCTCAGTGGATACCAGAAAAACGCATGCATTCCCTGCATGGAAAATCTAACAGAAAACTGCAACACTAAATTTACATGACTGCATTTTAAATGTTTGGCTTAAGTCAATGTAAGGAGCTTTGCATAAATAAAACGTGTTTGTACTCTTATATTGTGCAGCCACAAGTGTACACATATATTTAATAATACACAACCTCAGTCATGATATACTCCAGTGACTACGGTTTGACACTGTGATTAATAAATATTGTGCATTTCTACAAATACTCCAGCATTTCTCTATTTCCTCTGCAGTTCTTGTCTTCCTGCACTTTACTTATTATATTCGTTTAACATCACCAGTACTTTGGAACTGCATGAGAAGTCAAATTATGTAGATCTTTGTGTTACCATCATAGAAATCTATTCCCTCTTCCTCATTTAAAAAAGCATAGGGCTCCTCGCTCCCGGCGTATTAGGAAAGATCTGCACAAATTAGGGCCCCCGCGAAGCACTTAATTTGTCTTAAATCCCTCTGTATTTTAGGTTGTCCTTGACCTCTCGCGTCAGGCTTTGCAGGAAGTCAAAGACAAAAAAGCAGAAAGGGGAAAGCCAGCTGCAATTTTCAGAATATCTAAATGCAGCCATGCTGCCGCCGCCACCCCCTCCATGTTTCAGGGATAGCGCTGACTGCTACAACAAGACGAATGAGGGCTAGCGCAGGGATGTTATACGTTATATTATATATCATGGAAATCAACATTAGAGGTGCTGATCACATGCACAAGCCTCAACTACCCCTCAACTAGTGCAGAGGCATTTTACTAATAATAATAATGGAAGGAAAATGCTAAATACCTCAAACCACTGTGAGAAAAATACCTTTTTGAAGAATTCTGTGCAGTCTCGGGTGGACTCACTGACATTTCAGAAAAAAACGTCCTGCTACTGGTGATCTGTAGAAAGAAAGAAAAGGGCTCTGCATCAGACATTAAAATATATATATGAAAGCATCTGACTCTTCTCTGGGACATTCACAGAGGAAGTCTTGCCTGCAGAAGTTGAAACTACCACACGCAGCCCTGAACGGGAGAAAAATGCCACACAGAGCATCACAACACAACACTCACTGTCAGACACGCGTTTCCTCTTTGCGACGCAGCACAGCTTCAGAAACGAGCGACGGAGCAACAGGGAGGAAAGAAAAACAGATGAGGGGCATCGGTTGTTTGGGAACTTTTTAAAAGCTGCGGACGGGAGTGTTGCAGGGGCAGGACGGTGGATGCAGGTCGTGCAGGACGCGGGATCAACAGATGAATATTGTAAACATTGCACGGAGCGGCTGCGGCGTTAGCATGCTCGATGTGTGTGTGTGTGTGTGTGTGTGTGTGTGTGCGCGCTCTCTCTCCCCTCTGCACGCAGGGGCTTGGCTGACAGCTGTGAGACTGACAGGCAGGAGGCAGCACAAAGGAACAGATGCACTGTGATGGTGGCGGCAGGCAGGCAGGAGTGGGGGGCTGCATCCTCCTGCAGCCCACAGCCACCTTGCGCAGTCCTGCAAACAGAGCGATCCTCTTTATTTTTAATGCATGCAAAATCAAAAATGTATGTATATATATAAATGTGCATGGACATCCACACAATCCCCGCCCCCTTCCTCCTCTCCTAACATTAAACACGTCCGAGCAAACTCCTCCTGAGGCTGGGCTAAGTCAGTCAAAACATCCCCAAACCAGGAGGGCGACCCCGGCCAGCATCAGCACCTAAAGCCCCGTTAGGTTAATAATAAAAAAAACCACACAAACAAACTAAGCCACCCACCATCTAACTAAACTAACTGAAAGCTCAAACGCGTCTGGGAGTCAAATGACACAAAACAACGCATCCATTTTTCGGAGCGCTCGCCTCCGTTTGTCCGCAGCTGGCTGACGGATCCGGGCAGCCGAACTGCAAACAACTTGTCCGACCTGGATGTGTCGAGCTAGCCGCGGAGCTAAAACCTCCGGCAGCAGCCCGTCGCTAACAACAATAGTCGTGTTTTAACGGCGAGCTAACCGTGCTAACGGCGGTTGGTTAGTCCCGTTCGGGTAAAATAAAAATACGAGGAAGCGCCAAACGGGGCTAATTTTGTCGTTGGTCAAACTCCCCCTCTCTGCCTCACCCGCTCCTCCCTCCCGGTCTCGACCCGTTTGTTGGGAGTAGATGCATAAAAACAAAAAAAAAAGGCGGCGGGCTCCCGATCCGGTGGCCCGATCCTCGGGGCTCGACAAATGACATCCAGTCGAGGCCGTGAGCCTCCGCGGAGCAAAAACACACCTAGCTAGCTCGGCTGGCTAACCCGCTTTAGCTTCCGTTGCCTCCCCCGGTCAACGATTAACGACGCCGTAGGTGGCCTCGCAGCGGCGCCTTTATTCGCCATATCCGTAATAAACGTGATAAAGTAAAAAAGTCGGGCCCAGACACGCACAGAGGTGGTTATATTTACCTTCGGATGTGGCGTTCAAAAGGGAGGGGAATGTTTTAGCTTGGTCCGTGTCCGTGTCTCTAGCTCCCCCTTTCTTCTCTCTCCTCCAGAAGGAACTCGACTTAGCCTGCCAGCTAGCCGCCGAGCTAGCTTGCGAGCTATCAACAATAATCCGGGTCGGACCGATCCGCTCGTCTTCCGTCGCTCAAGGGTGAATGTTTCGGGCCACCTTCACGGGGAAACATTCGCTCTTCGGAGTCCCGCTCGGTCCGCGCCGACGTGCACGGCGAGCGCAGCCGATTTTCGACGGTAAAAGGAGAAATATGACGATTGTTGCGATCATCAAGAGGCTCTCCCTCTCTCGTAGAACAAAATGCCGACCGGAAGTTCTGCCGTCTGACTGACCGAAGATCTCAGGAGTGACTCCCTCCATCGGCGCCAAACAAAATGCCAGGCGGCGTTTCGCACTTCAACCGCCAGGTGGCGCTGCTGCACCGCTTAACTGCTGCAGAGCGTCAACACGAGGAGAAGTACAGAGCAGCTTTTTTAGAATAAACTAAATAAATTTTAAAACATTAAAATCATGAGTGATGTTTGTGTTGCATGGAGCAGAAGTTGGAAATGAAAGGTTAAAGGTAAAAAAAAAAAAAACAAAATCATCCTGCAGATAAAAGTGTGAGTAAAAGGTAATTACAGATGCCAGAATTATTTTAATGGAATAATAGTGCAGTATTACTTTATTCATCCCTGGGGAAATTGTTTTGCAGTATTTGCTAGAAAGTAGGAAATAAAATACACTACAGATATAACACAGAGAGTGCACACAATAACAAAATACACACATATGAAATACATAAGCATAACGAACATGCACAGGTTAATGGTAGGTGTCAAAAGATTCAAGATTTTCATTTGTCATGTGCACAAATTATTGCATGGAGCAGTCGTCAGCAATAAAAGTTATGAAAAACTTGATTCTATTCATGCTGATGGAAGTGCAAATGTAAAACAATACGTATAGAGATATTAAGATTATAAGTAAGGTGCAAAAAAGTGCACACATGTTAATGGTGGGTGTCAAACATATAAATGTAGTGGAGTGAAAGTACAAGTATTACTTTTTTCTCCTTGGGGAAATTGTTCTGTAGCAGTTGCAATACCAAGTAGGATAATAACAAAATAAAGTATAACGATGGTAATATTATCACTAGGGTACAAAACAAATGTGCACAGATTCATGGTAGGTGCTATACAATTCAAGATTTTATTTATATGTTTGTGTATGGAGAATGGATTCTAAGATATTTATAATGATTTAATGGATATTTATGGTAACTCCATGGCCTGCTTCATCACCAGAAAATGTAATGATTTGTTCAAGTGTGTATTAATCTGTATCTTGATTTTCTTTCAAATAAATTAAATAAAAGAATTCAATTAGAAAAGTAGTTATGAAAATAAGAATTAAGCATGTAAGTTTTAAGTTGTTTTTTCAGGTGTTTGGAGAGAAATCACATCACTGTTTGACCTCAAGGTGTCAGCACTTGCATTTGTTAAACATGATTTTGAGAGACAGCGCATGAGGGAAGCTGGATTGTGATGCACCGCTTTCAACAAAAATAATCAGAGTTGATGGAGGAAAATAAGTGCTGTTCTCCCCTCCAGGACTAAACAACCACAAATGTCACCTTCACTGTTGAGTATTTGTACATTTCACTCCTTTGGGCAGGTCTTAGATATGAATAAGAGGAGTTCCAAGGAAAACAAGCGCGTTTAAACTGGTTAAACAGGGGATAAGAACATCTGAAGACACCTATTCATTAACACATATCTGTTCGATGGAGGCTTATCTAAGGATTCACAGATTGTATAAATGGTCTTTCAGGTACTTGTGATAAAAATAATAAAGACACAAGACCATTGATTTCTTTTTTTTATTCCAAAACAACAAAAAACATGCAAGATAAAACTACAACTATTATCATGTGTCGTGTGTGTGAGTGTGTGCGTGTGTGTGTTTGGTTCACTTACATGTGGATTCATGAGGAAAACAGTCATATCATGAGAGACGCCAGCAACTGTAAACAAAGGAACTATTCCATTTCCTTAAGTGTGTAAAAAACAGACATTTGGTCCTTTAAATCAGCAAGTTTCGCGTTTGTAAAAGGAACGAGAGGGATCGTTAGTTTGGTCATCAGGTTTGATAAGAGCACGATAACACCATCTTTATATACGCAATCCTCAGATTACCCTTTACAATTAAATCTACAATTATTGTACACATTTATCTACACTTCTCTATACAAGTACAGTATATTCAGAGGAATCTTCTATACAAAACAACATCTATGTAAAGGTTACGTTTGTTATTTATACTGAATTAGCTCAAATACAAAACAGCACTTGCAAATTCATGGTATCTAAGATAAAAAAATAAGGAATTATGTAAAATCCATTACTTTACTACATGCATCCATATTAAATCAAATGAAATAAATGTTAGATTTTATTATGTAAAGAAAAATGAATTTAGAATAGACAATACTTGAGTATAGTCTAGCAATATCTGAAAATTATACATCCCTCACTACCATTTCACTAATCTAATGTTACACAAATATTTCACACTGACATGTGAATGTTTCCTTTTTTTTCTACATGTTAGAGGGCCTATGTAAGGGACTGACTCAAAATCAGTATTAGAACTGATCAGAAATAAATTCATTATTATCTTGCTATCGAAATACTTTGATATTATTGTGCGGGTTAGCGATTTGTTTGGGAATGGGCAGGTATGATTCAATAAAATAATTTCCGTAGTTTCATTTTTGGTGCTTTTTTTGTTGAAATATGAAGTATATTGCTTAGAAATCTGATTAGATGACAATTTAAATTCTCAGCACAGCAGATTTACATGTAAAAACATGTCTGAGTTATTTTGGTTCGTCAGTCTTCATGATTGTGTTGACTTGTTCGAGGAACGTGTGTGACAAAGAAAAAACAAGGGTGGATATTTGCCAAGATGTTCTGACAGCTGCATTCGCCTAAAAATAGCACGCACCTGTTTGGACTGTAGAATCTGTGCCTTAAGGTAAGTCCATTTGTTGAAGTCTGTACACCAAATGATGGGAATTAAAGCCACTAATGTCTGTACAGAAGTTTGTAAGTAAGAAGCCCTTTTCCCCCCATTGTGCATAGTATCCAACACTTTTCACATACATTTTTTTAACCATCATTTCACCACTCAAACAAAACATAAGCAACCACTTTAAAGCCAGAAAAAGTCTGTGCGGCTGCAATTAGCTGCAGTGTTAAGACCTCCAGCAATACTGGCCTCTAGTGGGAGAGATTAGTCATCACAGTTCTGAGAGTTGGATATGGCGTGCAGGCCGCGGACCGCCATCGAGCTCTAGAGTAGTTCATTCATTCTCAATAGTAAACAGAGGCCATCCTATGGAAGATACACGCATATACTCCTAGGAAGCACCACAGCACAAACCCACCACAGACCTCACACATTAATCGGGACTCATCTTGGCTGAAAAAATATTCTAGCTGTAGATCATCTTAATTTGAACTCCTCCCATCTTGCAAGAGGAAGGTTTGCAAATTAAGATTAGTTTGGTTCAATGCTGTGCAGCGGTTTTCCTAAGAGTACGTGCGACCGTGGACGAGCTCCCTCTCCTACATCTTCGTCTCGCTGTCAGCAGGTCTCTCGTTCTCGTACTCGTTCTCCTGGCAGATGAGCTGGTACGGCTTCTTGTCCGCCTCCTCCACCACGGAGTTGCCCACCTCCAGGTCCTTGTTCTGCAGCTCGTGGCGAGACAGGTGCTCAACGATACCTGCGCCGATGGAGTCTCCGAGGACGTTGGTGGTGGTGCGCAGTCGGTCCCTGAGGAAAGACGGAGAGCAGGTGAGGACAGGAGGCAGGACATGGCAAGTGAAGACAGGAAGAGACAAAAAAAACAAACAAGACGGTATGAGACAAGTCCAGACAAGACAAGACGAAACAAGAGAACAGAAGACAAAACAAGGCAAGAAAAGACAAGGCTGAAGAGGAGAAGAAAAGACAGAACAGGACGAGATGAGACAAAACAAGACACGACTAAACAAGAGAGGAGAAAACAAAACAAAATAAGACGAGATGAGACAAGTTGAGACAAAGCAAGACAAGACAAGACAAGACGAGACAAAACAAGACAAGACAAAACAAGGCAAGGCGAAACAAGAGAAAAGAGGACAAAACAAAACAAGATAAGGCAAGCAAACAAGAAAAAAAGAGACAACAAAACAAGATGGAATAAACAAACAAAAACTATTGGAGACAAAAACGCCTCGAGTATCGTTCCTGTGAGGACTTTGCCAACAAAACCCACATGGAGCGTTAACGTGTGTGAGTAATAAATATGATCATTAGAAAACTGGAAGCTGCATATAAATCGCTCCAGGCGATCTTCAAACCACATGAAACGCAGCCAGTAGACAAGGGGAAGCGGGACGGTGCGCCGGGATTGGCTGTTGCCTGAATAAAAACCAGATGGATGTTGGGAAGTGGAATGTGAAGGGAGTGTCTCTGGAAGCTGTTCTGTAATCCACTCAAGATTGTACGGCACATCAAGTTGATCCCTTTTAACCCCATGAGGCCCTCGTATAGTGGAACCTGATTGAATTCATACCACACTGTACTTTACTTCCTCATGGTTAAACCTCTCTTCAGTCTCTTCAGTCACTCACAGCGAGAGGGCGCTAAAACATCTTTCATGTTTCGATCGACTTTGAAATTTCAAATCAATGTATGCCATATAGGAAATACTTACAGGAACCAATCGACGGCAATGATGAGCGTGATGTCATCGGTGGGCAGACCTACAGATGTTAACACTATCACCATGGTGACCAGTCCTGCCTGAGGGATCCCAGCCGCCCCGATGCTGGCTGCTGTGGCCGTGATACTGACGGGGAAAAAGAGCAAGAAAAAAAAGGCAGATGGAGAGGAATTTAAATAATGTGAAACTCATTCAGGGCAGTGCAACTGTGACAGACGCGTCCTGGTGTTGACCTCGCCATCATTCCTCAGTAACAGCATTGAAGAGGGGCGCTTAAATGTATTCTCTTGGCTGAAACACTATCCTCCATCTGTCCTTTGTCAAATAACAAGACTGGTGGTTAGAAAGTCATCAGAGCTGAACCTGTGGTTTTGAGGCTTGGATGTGAAAGTGATATTCTTGCCAAAATGAGAGACAAATGTGATGGAAATATTCTCTTGAACATACAATAGTTATTAAACTGAGCAGGCGGGTTTTTCTAAATCAAATCCTTTAGTTTGTACAGAAAGATGCTGAATTAAGTCATTACAGTATAATAAAAATGAAGATCTTTTGAAGAGCTTGAGGTGAAATGCAGGTTCATTCACCTGATGGTGAGAATCTGTCCGAAGTTAAGGTCGTAATCGTTGACCTGAGCGATGAAGATGGCCGCCAGGGCTTCGTACAGAGCTGTACCGTCCATGTTTATGGTGGCGCCAACGGGGAGCACGAAACGGGTCACGCGCTTGTCCACTTTGTTGTTTTCCTCCAGGCATTTGAAAGTGATGGGCAAAGTGGCAGAGCTGAGAGAGGACACGGGGGGAGACATGGTGACAGAAAGAGAGAGATGAAAAGAAAAACCAGCAAAACAGAGACAAAGGGAAAAATCTATCCAGTCGCTTAGAAACTACAAGAAGATGTTGAATTGAATTGATAATGTTATTGTAGCTTGGTTGGTTCCCGTAAGCAGTACTATTATCTTTTTGTGTGTATATTAATGTGTTAAGTCACAACTAGAATGAGACCATCAGCATTTTTCTCTTTTTTTTCATAACTCAGAACTGTTTCTCAAGCAGTGATCCAACACAATTTCAGAGTTTTGTATATTAGAGAATGTCAGTAAATTCATCTTTCCTGTCAGTCTGTGAGATTTTGAGTCAGACTCTCATTTTGTAACCCCATCGTGTACCTAGAGGACGTTCCCAGGGCGGTGATGAGTGCCTGCAGCAGCCCAGCGATGAAAACGAAGGGGTTCTTCCTCGTCACGACGAAGTAGAGCGTTGGCAGGACAAACAGGGCGTGGATGAGCAGGCCACATATGACCGTGATGGTGTACATTCCCAGCTGCCCACCCATGGCCGTGATGTCGTCCATCTCCACGATCTTTCCAGCAATCAGGAACAGGATACCGACAGGGGCGTACCTGTGGATCGAGTGAATTATTGTGAATTTGTGATTGAAGGATGCAACACTTCATTCCACAATGACTCCATCCGTCCCTCCTTCTGGTCCTTACCACATGATTATGGCGACCAGCCTCATGATGGCTTCATTGAGACAGTCGAAGAAGTCTTTGAGGGGCTGTCCCTGTTCCCTCATGCTCCCGATGATCAGACCGAAACACATGGAGAACACCACCAGGCCGAGAGCATTGACTCCGTTAACTGTCCCCGGCACGGGGATCATCTCCTCCCGGGTTACCTGCTGGCTACCGTTGACCGTGAATATGGTGTCATTCACCGTCATCTGCACGTGGACGACTCTCTTTGCATACTGTGTCTTGAACTGGGTTGAGAGGAAGAAAGAGGACGGGTTGAATTGTGACTAATCCTGGGAGCAAAAACGTTTATAAATACTTTTCTTCAATAAAACATTTGAGATTCACAGTCAGTGAGGAGTTTTGTATTGATATTTAGAGAATTATGATGACAAAATGAATATGACGGAGAAACTTTAAGCAACGCTAAATGAAGATTCTGGTTTTGATTGTGACATGCTAAATCAAGACAATGTAGGACTGGAAGTTGTGTAGCTGCAGGTAAAGAAATGAGAGAGGCGGTGATGGTGTTACCTGTTTGGTGCAAGCCTCAACAAGGTTAGGAGGAAACATGTTTCTAGAAAAACAAAAAAAGTACAGCTTAGTTAGGATTAACACTTACTTTGTTATTTTGCAATCACAAATTGCAAATGCACAATACTAAAAAATGAAACACATGCAGTCAATGATTAGGCTCTTTGTCTGATATTGACTTCAAATGTCAGAGAGCTTAAAAAACACTTCTCCCCATCTGAAAAGCTTCATCTGAATGATGAAAATCAAAGTAGGCAATAAATGAGAGATTATGGGATATTCCTGGTTTCTGTTTACAGAATCAGTGCACAGGGTGAGTGTGTTTGTTCATTCAGTCAGTGTGTGTGTTTGTGTGTGTGCAGGTACCTGATGAGGTCCAGGAAGGCATCAGCGGGGCTGACCTGCTCTATCTGCTGCACCTTGCTGAACTCATCCTTCGATCCTTTTCCAGGGTGAATAATGAGCACCATGACGATGCCGATGAACACGGCAATGACAGTGGTGGTGGTGTAGTAGACCACTGCCCTCATACCCATTTTACCTGAAGCACGGCTGTCCAGAGCGGCCATACCTGAAAGGGACATGTCATATAAATGAATGTATATCAGGACTACAGGGTTCATCCTCCAGAAAGTTTCTCAAATAAGTATTTATCCACTGGTACCTGTACTCTTACTCGTATTATCAGAAGCATGGGTGGTCTCTCATGCTGTGGGAGTTCCTAACAGTTCCTGTAGAGGGAGCAGCAGTGCTATCAGCAGCTCAATGTGGCAGCATGTAAATTAGCCACATTAACAGTCACTGATCAGTGCATGGATGCATTAATTCATGAATTCTTTCACCAGTTGTCCAGTTTAAGTCATTCATTTGCTTTACAGTTACACAAACTGGCCTTCAGGTGCATGCACTAAAAATGTTATGTTGCAAAAAAAGTTGCCTGCACATATTAGCATCAAAAGAGTGAAGGCAAATAGAGAACAATAATTTCAGAGTTCATATGTTTAATGCTGCATGTTCCTATGCATGTTGTTGCTTCTGAAAATAAAAAAACATCTCATCTTGAGTCAGTGCCGCCCTGTGACCTCAGAGTTTGCATTGATGTGTCACTAACTTGTGTCCCTGTGAGCGTACAGTTAGCCTGGGAAAAGGTGCGGTAATTATAGGTGGAATACACCCATCTGGATTATCTGTCTTACTTATCTGTGACAACAAAGAGCAGCCAGAAACACAATCTGACGCTGACCTTTGCAGGTGGAAAAACAACACCTACTGTACAGCAGCCAGGGAGCAGATCAAAATATGTTTTTCATATTGTATATTCCTACACAGATCATATATTCTAAATTATATCTACATGTCATCCCAATGGAGAGTTGGCATGACTGGATGATCTTATTTGATCACACAACAGTATTGTGTGCCCCCCAGTGTGACGTTAGTTTGTTGTGAACACAAAGAGCGGACGGACATGTCAGTTACAGATTAACAGTCTGGCCTCAGCTGATTATTTGCGCCACGAAGAAAAGTATACAACAAAGATGCAGCTGTGCTCTGAGAAAACTGAAAACTGTGCATACTGTGAGGCCAAAGCAGAGAGAAAGAAAAGCCAAGAAAATGCATCACGGAGAAATACTTTGCTCCCCGCTGTGTCTGGTAACCTTTGTATTCCACTAAGAAATGCTTGATGGTATCTAATCATACCTAAAATATGTGCTGAGATTTATTTTTCAGGCCTGCTGAGATGCCGCAAATGAATTTCATATTACTTGAGACGTAGTTTTAAGAATTGATAAACCGCTGCTGGAGCCTGGGAGCTAAACCGTCCTTCACGGCTCTAATGGTATTAAACGGACTTTGTGGGGATGACGGTGGTAAAAAGAAATACAGCCATTGGAAACGGACAAGCTGCCACAATGGGCACGATGGTGGCGTTGTATTTTCAAAGTGTCAGATCCCATTATGGCCGCTATCCTCATTCAGAGCTGTACGAGGCGAAGCGGCCTTTGTGTGATGGGAGATGTATGTGTTCCCTTTCATATGTGACACAGTAAGGACCAAAGTGTGTGTGTGTGTGTGTGTGTGTGTGTGTGTGTGTGTGTGTGTGTGCACGGGCGTCTCTACTGCCCCCTCTTTGGCCCTCCCTGTTCCCCTTGTCTCAACATGCCCAGGACTTAAGCTTTCATCCAATTCTTTCTGATCCTCAACCTCCTCATCGACCCTCCCTCATTCTCCTCTCCCGAATTCTTCATCTCCTCTCTCTTTGCTGCCCCCCTTTTCCCCGCTCTTCCTCCTCTTCCACCCCCACATCTCGCCTCCCTCCTCCATTTTTCTTGCTGATCTTATTGCTGCAATCCTCTTTCACTGCACCCACCACCCCCGCGGCCCCTTTCCTCTTCTCCTGCTCTCCTCCTATTCCTTTTCTGACAGCCATGGGAAAACTTGTTGACTTAGTCAGCCCCGCACGCACACAATGATCCCCGACCTGTTGTCCGGGCAACAACGGACGCAGTCTCACCAATTCCCGTCCTTTCAAAAGAACGAAAGGACTGGGACTGAAGGAGAGCAGGGAGAATGACTTTCTTTCTCATATGGGGGAATGTTCATCAAACACAAAAGTAGGCCTACTTCGGGGGGGAAAGTTGAAGCGCAGGACATGGCAACCGCAAGAGGTCTGTCCAGAGGGCAATTAGCGTCCACAGACGCCGGGCAAACACTGACTCACTGACAGCTCTGGCAAAAGTTCACCTGAACGCCCGCCATCCAAAAATATCGCCAAAAATTTGAAGGTTTGAAACTGATACTAAATTCGATCATTAACTTCCATTATCCAGCCTCTCAAATGTGCAGATTTGCTGCTTTGAAGATGAAAATGTCCAAAAGAAAGAAAAAATGCTTAAAGTTTAAGGTGATGAAATATTTCTAAGCAAAGAAATTGCAAAAAATTTTGTTTATTTGCTTTTGATGGTAGGTCCATTGAGCTTTTTGTGTAAATGAACATCATTAAAACTCAACATGCTTACATTATCTGAATATTTCCATTTTCCTGCATCTTTACACCCCTACTCCAATACATTTCAGGATGGTACTGTCACAATGCTCCAAAGGCTGTATGTTCTCTCAGAGGGCTTCATTTGACTCCATTTCATTTCTCCCGTCTCGTTGCTACCACTGCTTAATAAACTCACAAAGAGCCTGTCCAATCATTTATTAAAACACCCGCCTTCATCCTCCTTCCCATTTCTTTCCTGTCTTTACTCCTTGTCCTGGACTTCCCCTTGACTCCCACCCCCTCCTCCATTCAACCTCCCCTTCCAGCGACCTCCCCTGCAATCATCCTCCTTTTTCCTCTTTTTTTTTTTTTTTTTACGTCCCCTCTCCCTGTCCAGCCCCGTCTTGGCCCTATAAATACTCTGACGTGGAATGAAATGCCTGAAGACAATAGGGATGATGCAGTAAACACATGCTGAGCGGTTCATTTGAAGTGTCTGTGTGGATGAGAGACAGAGGTGTGGTTATGGATGTCATCTGCGCTTTCTCTTGCTCGCTCACTTATTGAAAGACATTAAACCAGCTTCACATAATCCTCTATCCTCCCCCCTCCGTCTACCCTTCATTTCCTACCTTTCAGGGCCCCTCTGGACTCTGCTCAAACTCTCTGATTCCAGATTCAGCCTCACTTGTAGACGCCATCACGATTCAGAGGCCCTTTAAACTGGGGCAACTCATTCCACACAGAGGGACAATTCAGCCGTGGGAGCGTGACAGTCAGTTTGTGCAGAGGCCACGTGTTTGCAGAAAAGAAGTCACAGGAGCACTGATGCTCTTAACCTTTAAGATATGTCTCAAAGTCCTTCTCCAGTCGTGGTAACATTAAGGACATTTTGTTCTTATAAGAAATCTGACGCCAGCTCCCGTGAAACTATAACGTTACTTGAGATGATGAGATTTTTTTTTTATATCAACAAGGACGTCAACCCAACTTTGCAAGAAAGAGAACAATCCAAAAGTCTGCCAGGAGTAGGAAAGTTTTATTATCTTACAGAAACTAATGTAAAGTGTGCCATTTAATGTTTCAGTGATTGCATTGCCAGAGAGGAAAATAACAGCGATCAAATTTTAGTCTAATGTGCATTTTAAAATTCAAATCTCTTAATTATATTTTGTGAATTCGCTGTGGTTGAATTTGCTTTCTATTTTCTGCTGTTGAGCGTATTAGTATCAGCTGATATTGCATCAGATAATTAAAGAAAGGGATATTCACACACTCGTGAGAAATGATCCGTGTGTCGGATAACTTGGCCACAGAACAGCACTCTTTGTTGGTTTCCACATGTTGTAGCTGCGGCCATGTGACATGATGTCAGAGGATGCTGATGTTACGCCCCGCTGAAGCACAAAGCGGGTTATTATCGGACAGCGCTTCTCCGTCATCCCTCTGGGGGACTGGCCCTTTGCCCTGTCAATCACTGCCCAGAGACATGGCATTCGGCCTCAACATGTCCCTCCTACATTTGTCAGTCGGTGCTGCTGATGTTAGGTGTTTTTGGAAAATCACTTGTCGAGTAATTCTATCTACACTTTTACTTCCATAACAAGTAGACCCTTGTCTTAGCAACACACCCATAGGTCAATGTCTGGGAGAACCTGGATGGACCGCCCTGCATGTCTGACTGGGTTTATGAACCATATCAGCAGTGATGAATAAAGTCATCCCAGGATTACACCTGAAAACCTCAGAGTCATATGTTTGTGTTTTCCTTTGAAATACTGAGATCAGACCATAAGTTCTGCAAATGCTTATTAAGTTTAAACATCAAAAAAGCTGCTTTGCTCATGTTGTATCAAGATTGAGACCATTACAACACGGGTCAAACATGCGAGTGAGAGCAGTGCTGTTCAAACTGTATCTCCGTGTCTCACTCTGTCTCTGTCTCTACAGCTCATGAGGTCATCCCGGCCCCGTCCACCAGTGCGCCCAAAACCAACAAACAGCGTCGGCTGAACAAACAGCTGCCACTCATGAGGAACACGCTGGTCAGCTGAGCCGCGAAACAACAAACAGCACCGGTCACTGTACGAACGCTGAGCACAGAAAACACACGCTACCTGCAAAACATGTGACTGAAACCTCACATAAACACAGTCAGGAAGAGAGCCTAAGAGGGTAAATCGATGCTGTGCTGCACCACCTTCACACTGGTAGAGGTATATGCAGGAGAGGGGTGGTTTTGTTTCTACAGTGACTGCCATTTTATTAAATGTGAAAGAAGCTGCGGGGCCATGCTGAGCACACAGGCATGCAGAAATGTTGCAAACGTGCAGATGAGAGAAACTGTCAGGCTTTTTGTGACTTCAGGAGGAACAGCAGAGTGCTGTGTGATGTTTGATGTAAATTTAGACCAAAACGATGTCACACAGGCCTGAACTGTGGGTGTCTACGCTGTATGGGCTTATTTTAGAAATCCAAGGTACATTTGAACTAAAAATAGCAAACTGAGCACTTCATTTACTATAATAATGTTGCAGCCATGTGAGACTGTGCGTAAGACTTGGGTGTGTATAACATGTCATATTTATTTGCTAACATTACTGATGCAGCGAGGGAGTCATTTTCATTTCAGTCATATCTTACATTTGTTTATCAGTGACTGAAAAAGTCACTGAAAGGTTAAAAGGTGTTTTAAAAATATCAAAAAAAGAACTGATGTCAAACTTGCTGTTTCACTGTTCAAAAGAATAAAATGGTAAAAGGCGAAACCTACCCCAACTAATAACTGGATAAAAAGGTTGTACGTTTTGGCATCTTATGCAACTAAAATGGCCTTATGTTCGTACCTGTGATGAGACTGGAGACCAGCAGGGGCAGCACGAGCATCTGAAGCATTCGCATCAGCAGTTCTCCGGGGAAAGAGAAGAACTTGACCTCGCGGTAAGACATGTTGTAAGGCCGCAGGGCAAATCCCAGGATTATGCCTGAAGCGGTGATGACATGAGGAAGAAAAAACAAAAGTTTTTGAGAACATTTAAAAGTTTTTTCTCTCTTAACATGAGCAGATCTTCAAAGAGTCCCACATTTGACACCTGTGGATGAGTTTAATCACAATCCTACAAAGTGTGGCAGGTTTATGAATTTATGTCAAAACCATCTAATCTATGTCTTTATCACCTGTGCAAGAAGAGGAGTGATTACTCACATTTCCTGTTCTGTTAAAGGTTAAAGCAAGTGGTTTCATGATCATGGATGGGAATGCTTGTATTGTGCAATAATATTCATGAGAAACATTCACATCTGCTGCTCTTTTGTCCGGGAGGGAACAAACTGCAGTTTACTATTCAGATGTCTCGGTGATTGTGCAATGACTGTCACTTTTTTTAAAACTCAGCCAGGACATGTGGGCAGAGGTCCTTTTGCTTCGGTGTCTCTGAAGTCTGTCAACAAGCAGCCCCAGCACTAATCCACCAGCAGGCCCAGGTGGCTGACCGAGGAGCTTAAAGTGAAGAATACCCCGAATTTAACAATCAATCATGTGTGTTCATCCTGGCACGGTGTAACTCGAGCAGGGCTGCAGATGTGCAGGAGGTGGGTGGGCCTGGCTCGCTTCCTACTGAGCGCGATCGAAAGGTTAATGGCAACAAGTCAAGGGTCAGCTGCGAGGTCAAATAAAGGCCGGCCTGCGAAGTTCATCTGAGTTTCCGCTATTCTTTTATCCAGTTTGTTTCAATTCTTTTCTGTCTTCCGTCCTTCTACAGAGGTGACACCAGTTGATGGATGGTGATGCAGAAAATCTGGTGCTTTCTTTTTTGTAAGTTTTATGCGTGGGTGGGGTGGTGAAGTGTTGATTGATGGAGAGGAACAAACAATATCTCCTTCAATAATCTCCGGTTTTCAATCAAACAAAACAAAAGTTCCCACTCACCAATAATGACTGCGGCGATGGTGAAGATCACAAAGGCGTTTCTTATGAAGAATCCCTTCACGTCATCTTTGGTGATGCTCTCCACTCTCTTCCTGGCCAGCAGCGATCGGGACTGGATCCTGGCTCGGATCTGCTGGAGACCGCTTCGGCTCCTCTGCGGGTTCTCCCCATTACTCTGAGTCATGGCTGCCAATGGAAATCTTCAGATCGGTTTGTAAAAACGTGCAGTAACTTGCTGATGTGAAGGTGATGCTGATTCACTCGTTGGCTGTTGCTCCTCTTCCTCTTTGTCACACCTGTCCTTTGGTGGCCTGACTGAGAGCAAAAGACATATTTCTAGATTAAAGAAATCATTAGGAAATGTATACAGCTGCTGAATCTGACAGTAAAGTTTGTAAAGTTAATATTTTTTTATGTTTTACGCATCATTGCATTGCCACACTCTACAAAAGTGCCATTTAAAGCCTCTAAATCCAACATACAGCACACTCAAACAAGGTTAAATGAAAAAAATCATGCAGCTACCCAAACGTGCATCATAGAAAAAAAAAACTTGAACTCTTCCTTCAGTGAAATGCTGGCTTTCATGTGTGAGGAACGCATGTGTTTCACTCACAACTGTGAAGGCATGCAGATTTCCTCCCACATACACCGGAGTAACTACAACACACGTGTACAGTTTGTGTCGAAAGGCTCCACTGAGGCACAGATCCCACACACACACACTTGCAGATACACACATACTGTCACTGGTCAAAAGGTAAAATGCATTTGCAGATGGTAAAAAACACTGAGATAGAAGCTGTTTCTGTACCTTTTGACTTGAACGTCCACTGGAGCAGTTTTTTCAGGGAGGGGAAAGCTCTGGTTTAAAGCCCGATCAGTGTGAGAGGGACAGACGAGCTCTTCAGCTGTGAGCTGGTCGGCGCAAGCAACCAGCAATGAGGGGAAAAGGGGAGAGAAAGAGGAGAGGGGAGGAGAAAAGGAAGGAGGGAGCAGCGGCAGGGATGAGGGAATAGAAGAGCCAGTGAGAGAATGGAGGCGGCGCTGTAGTAGAAGAAAAACTAGAGTGAGTCACTCACACAGTGTGAGCTTGTGGGGAGGTGAGGCAGGAACCAGAAAAAAAGTGAAGTAATTTAGAGGAAGGGGGTGCTTTTCAGACAGAGGGGAGCTTGAGGAATAATGAGCTTTCCGAGCAGGAAAAAGAGAAAGGACCTTCTTGTTTTCTTCTGTCCCTCTCAGGCTTCCTTTCAAAATGGTTTTTCACGCTTGATAAGTTCAGGCTGATTGGAGATTCCTGCAGAGAGTGAGTCAACAGAGGAATAAAAGTCCTCAATCCATCCATCAAAAAAAAAGAAAAAGAAAAATTGGAAGTGGATTAACTGTTCACGCGTTTATTTTGGCTCATCACCAACAAACACACTCATCAATCAATGTCAGTGTCCTTTCTGTTGCTGCTTTTTGGTACACTACACATTTACATCAAACAAAGTCCACTTGGTCATCTTTCTTTAACGAAAAGCTGTGCAGTTAGTTTGTTAAGCTAAACCGAGCTGGTAAATATTTACCAAGCGCCAATGGTGGAACTTGTGCTCTGCTACTTTTGGCCATGAAAGAAACAATTGGGGGGGGCACTTAACATGTGTAGGATAAAAGCATAATGACCAGCTAAACACAGTGGTCATTAAAAAGAAAGTTCAGTGGAGGTTGATCCAAACACAGGCAGGCGGATGAGTGTGAGTTTAGTTTGGCAGCCATGTGAGATGTGATTTACACTGAGGGTGTGTGTGGAAATCTGTGAATGTGGGTGAATGTGTCTGAAAGAAAAAAAAAAGTGGGGGAGAGAGGCAGAGCTGAAGGCATCCTTTCTGACTCATACCGAGAGAATCCATGTTTGGCAGAGGTGTTGTGAAATGTTTCAGCCGTCAGTCCACACACACACACGCACACACACACACACACACACAGACAGTAACTCATACTTCATATGACCTCAGTAAAATTATATAATCTCCGACTCTGGCGTGTTTCTTTTATACTACTGGAAAGCAGAAGAAGTTTCAACAATAATGTCATCCACATATTTCTAGAAAGAGGTCACTTATTTAACAGTAGCTGCACATGAATGTAAGGGAGGGTTCACTCTGAAAGGTAACGTGACATTTTTCCTCTAACCCAGAATCTGAAGCATCCATCCAAATAGTTCGAGATAAGAGCTGCAGATCATTTCAGCTCAGTGGATCTCCATTTCTGTTTGGGTGATTGAAAGCACCAAATATTTCAGTTCATCAGTAATTTTCTGTAACATGACACAGTTATGCTAATCCACAGATCTTGTTTTGTGAACTCTTTCTTCCCTTTGTGTGAAGATTTGTGGAAAATTGTTAATAAATGTCTCTTTAGAAAAAGATTTACCTGTCAAACACTGAATTTGTAACACCTTTGTAATTTCAGATTAAATGCCATTCGGGTACACTGCAATCCACCGCTGATTGAGCCACATTTTGTTAAATGACATAAACTATGGACCAATTCCATGGAATACATTTTTAAAAAGACATTCACAGTCACCAGAGAATGGATCCAAATTTTGTCACTGGGTGTGCATGAGGCAGGAACAAAAATAAATGCAGGATAAGGCAAAAGATAATACAAGATACCATAAGTTAAAATCCCACCACAGGGAAATTTACCTGTTAAAGCAGCTCAAGATATACAGGCAAACATGAGAATAAGTACAAAAAACAGACACAAGATATAAAATATAGAAGGTAAAAATTATATAAATGCACTATAAACATCAGAGCATGGTTAACAAGTATGAGGCAGGCAGGTAGGTTGAGATGCAGGTCCAGGGAGAAGAGAGGATGAGGGATGATGGGTGGAGTTGCTGCTGAGGGCCACCCCGAGGCTCTGCGCAGAGATAGTGAGGAGGCGTTGGCCGAGCTGCCTGGGAAGGACATCCTGAGGCCAGATGCTCTGGCAAAGCCGCTCAGAAGGACGGCCAGGATGTTACAAAGGTTGGCCAAAAGATCTAGCTGTTAGTCGGGGTAAGAGACAGACAATTGTAAGCTACTTCTGTGGAGGCTGGAGCGTGGTGGAGCGACAGATACCAAAACAGGATGGAAGTCTTACGCTCATGGCAGGCACACGACTTAACAGCAGAGGTGGACGACTGATTATCTGACTCGGGACCGACCAGTCATGATCAAGTCAGGTTCAGATTGGTAGGCATGAAGGTAAAGGTTGGGGTTAATTAAAGTTTGGAGTGATTAAGAAAGTTTTCCTAAATGAAGAGCCAGTCATAATGGAGTTGCTCACTGCCCTGAGTTTGCCCACGAAAAAGCAAAAAATAACCCAATTCAGATGAAAGTCACTGAATTGCTTTAGATCCCCATTACCGGGTCATTCCTGTTTAACTTTCATTTTCTGCAAACCAAAGTCTCTCCTACAGCTTGAAACAAACTGATTCCCAGCTTGCTAGCTTCCAGTTTGAGAAACGCAGGTCTTGAAGGCTGAAGGGAGCAACATAGAGGCAAAATGGGCAAAAAAATAAAATAGGCAGCTGTTGTGACAAATGACTTTGGGGATTTATTAGCTGGAGTACTGTCCATAGATGATGTGATTGTACTTCATCTGATTTCAATTTTACTTTGCTTTTTTTAATGACTAATGCTGTTTTGCCTGGCAGAGATATAAGAAGCTGGCAAGCAGAATTAACGGACAAATTGATGACAGATTAAAGAAATGTTCCAAATAAAAGAAAGAAAAGAAAAGTCAGATTTACAGTATTTGGTCAATAATTTGCAATGGTGTATGTATTGATTAATTATGTCAATTAATCAAATGAGATCAGTTTAAATTTGAAACAGTACAGTAACAGGTCTGAAGACAAAGAAAGGACTCTCTGCAGATCAAGATGTTTGCAATCAAAGGAGCAAACAACTTGGAGCTGCTACATTCATACTGTCATCATTATTCATAACATAATGGATCTACAGAGGAGAGCGGTGAGTCGTCGTTCCTCTGAGATGCTTGGATAACCATCATTAGTTTTGAACAAACACACAATTACCGCCTGAATCGCAGGGAGAGAGAATATGTGCTGTGTTACCACCTTCCTCCGTCATCCCCTGGGCCTCGGAAACACTGAACAGCTTCTCTCAGCGCTTCAGTCTGTGGAGTTCAGACTGAGTCACAGGATTGTTAACGCGCCCACCAGCCATCACTGTCAGCGGCTCTGCTGTCAGGGCTGCAAGTCCCCCTGCATCACTGCTGTTATGACTTTTATTTAGACGAAGAGGCACTGATAACTGATGCTATTATACTGGACTGCCCGGCAACTCACTGTTAGTGCTGTATTTTATCCATGATGATGTTGCTATTATAGAGACTATAATAGATGCAATAATCTCATTCACTTGTCAATAGCAAATAATATTAAGACATATTTAGACACTGTGCTTTGATAACAATTAGTTGATTAATTTATTCCTGTCCATATGACAACACATGAACCACATTTTTATCATGTAGGTCAGGATATTCGTAACTTGCAGGGTTGGAGGCTCAATGGGTAAATAAAATGGCTTCAAGTGGTGAAAAATGCCATTTAAAGTAAACTTCTAAACTAAGACAGAGCTAATTAAAGACAGAGCTAATTAAGAAAACACTTGTTTCCTCTGCTGATGTGCACTGTAATGTCATTTGATGCTGCTCATATAGCGAGTAAATATTCCTGCCTCAGTATGAATCTTTGTGAAATCTGGAAAAATCATTCAATTATGAATAACTGATGTATTAATTTAGAAAATATACATTCACTGGCCACTTTTCTTACGTTCAGCTGTACAACTTAATGCAAACCAACGCAACAGCTCAGCCATAGTTTTCACGTTCATGAAGTCTATCTTATCTTATCTTATCTATCTAAGAACAGACTGAGAGTCACTGGTTCTTCTCAGGGGACAAACAGTACTGGACAAATAGCGATAGTGATGGAGTTACTAACCAATATCAGAGGTGTAGTGATGAGTCATTTTTGCTCTCTAAACACAAACAAAACCTCATGAAAGTAGTTCATTAACCTCACTAACTTTTTTAATCCGTTCTCTGATTTTGTTAGTGGACATTGGTCTGTGTTTGTGTCTGAAATTACCCATAAATGTTAATGTTTCGCCACAGCTTTCAGGCCAATGATTCTTTCATCATTCTTGTCATTTTTCTTAAGGAATTTTCCATTTCCAGCGAATCCAGATAATTTCCAAAGAAGTGAAAATTACAACATAATCTCAGTCGTGTCTGTGCTCAACACCAGTAATGACAGGCCAAATCTCTGCCTTTCCCATCATTAAAGCTCAGCTCATCTGGAAGACTTTAAATCAGGAACCCACAATCCCTCGCCCTCACCGCAGCGACCCACATGGCATCCGTCACACAGCCATCCCAACAACAGCAACAACAGACAACAGCCTCCTTTGTCTCCGGCGAGAGAAGCCAGGGATCGGCTGATGGGGTCAGCTGAAGAGCCGACCTTGTAAACTGAAGAAAAGGGAAGGAGAATCGGGGCTCCTGCCGTAAAACACACAGAAACGACGGAGAAACAGGTGAATGCGGCCCATCGCCATGGACGCTGGGTAGAAAATGTGTCGCCTTTGGTCTGCTTTCGTATGTAAACGTCTGTTAATCACGTTGTGGGGACACAAATATGTTCATCAAGGTGATCTCACTTCGCATTTTAGGACAAAAAGATTCCAAGTCCTGCTGCACTCAAGAGACCATTTTCGTCTCTTCTCTGTGCTCTCCTCAAATAGTTGTGATGTGGACATGGAGCATTACATAAAGAAGAAACAGGTGGAAACAGCCTGCCTGGCTCCCTCCCTGTCTGAAGGTAACACAACACTGAATGTCTTCCAGCACAATAAACTGTTTAATCTGTAATTGAAGGAGAGTATTTCTGGATGTCTTAAAAATGTGCCTCAAAGTGATCTTTATAGATTTATTTAGGGGTTAAGACACTTGGGGTTAAGCATGTAGTGGTTATGATTAAATCCAGAAAATCCAAGGGATGAACGTAAGTAAATGCAAACCACTCCCAATTTTCGTGTCAGTTGAGAAATAAAATGTTTGAAAAAGTTTGACCACGCCACCTTCCTTCTTTTGCCCCCATCCTGCCAGGTCAAACAGAGTCTCTGCCGTTGCATGAGAATCTGTGAGTTTAGGAGGCCGCAGCGCCTTTGAAAAGATTCTGTTAGAAGTCTGCGCTCACTTCTGCTAAATAGATTATCCGAGGAATGTGGAACAAAATGGGTTTCTGTTTTTCTGTCCTGATGCGACGATCTGTTCGTTTATCGCCGACCATGGGAGCCTTGTGCCTTTAATGGCATCACATGTTCTGCTGTGATTGACTGTAAAACAATCAAAGTGGAGAATCAGATCATGACAGGCACACCAGCCAAAAACAAACAAACAAAAAAAAAACATTAGAATATGGAAAATTCGACTTTTGTTTGTTTTAGCTGAAAGAGGAAATGATTGCCTGCCACTGCAATCCTTCATCAAATTACATAAACATTTGGAGAGAGATGTTTGGCAGTTTTCTTTTGCTAGAAAGTGAAGAAAATGAAGTTGGTAGTTTGTACGTTTCATCACCTCGCCAAGTGCTTTTCTGCTGCAGTATATGATGTCACCAGGAACTTATAGGCCTGACTGTGTGTCGCAAACGTTCCCTCTCTCACGCAAACACACACAACTATGCACATTTTGCACGCAAACACACACAGGCCAAAGCCTCAATCTCAGCACCACCGAGTGTGTGTAACTTTAGCTGGCCCGCACTGCTCCACCAGGCCGCTCGTTTCAGATGGGAGTGGTCCCTTCCCAGGGGAGTGATGTATCCAGGACAGGTTATAAGATCTGCAGTCTACAGTGGCCCTCTGGGGACACACAGAACTGGGGCCACATTGTCCACCGGCGTCATTGTGCACGAGGGTTTCCCATGGATCAAATGTTACAGACTTCGAACCCAGGGGTCTCAGCGCACTCGTAGCTGTTGTTCAACGAGCGCGATGGGAGACGAGGCCGTTCACACACGGTTTCTCACTGATCTGAATGAGGCCACGCTGGACGCCGTCCCAGCGGCTCTTCGTCTGGATGCGGAGCGAGGGGGCACAAGAGGATGTGCTACAGACACGGATAAGAAGACTTGGGCTGAGGAGAGAGAGTGAGCGAAGGCAGCGGAAGAGGCAGAGGAAGTCTTAGTAACAGCAGCAGACTGGGCTCAGAGGAAGAGTTCACCACTCAGGAAAACAAACTTCCCCTGCTCACCAACGAGGAATCCCCTCTGTCCCACCCCACTGATGTGATCGAGCCAAGAGCACCTTTAAAAAGACAGAGAAAAGTTGACCTAACACATATTTTCTAATCATCTTAAGGGTTGGCACACAATGTGTTTTCGTGGAAATTTGTTAGGCTGTGCACACATTTTATTCTGCAGCAGTCTCAGGTGGAAAGCAACTAAGTACATTTACTCAAGGACTGTACGTAAGTATGACGCAGAGACACTTGTACTTGAGCAATTTCAATGATGTAACTTGCAATTGTAATAAACTTTAATCAAAATACATGTTCCCCACCTTGTCCCCTTCCCCAAGTCACTCTGCAGATTTCTTTTTATAAAGCACAGAATAGATAAATAGTCAGCCTATGGACAAACAGAAAAAAAAGCAATCACATGCACACACAAGTTCATTTTCATATGCATGCATGGGTGCATCCACAACAGAAAGTCCCAGTAAAAAGTCGAAAGTGTCTGCACATACTTTACAACATGAAACAGTACATTACATGCTATTCCCGACTCATCCACTGTATGTAAATATATGCATACCCAAATGTCACCTGAAGTTTAAGCTAACAGACATAAAACAATGAACATAAACAGTACTGCAGAATATATGGATAAAAAAGCATCCAGAAATAACCTTTAGGAACCTCAAGCAAGTCCACTTGACTTTTTTCTAACTCTTAGAAATGACCATGACCTTCACAGATTCTCAAAAATGGGAGAAAGAAAGTCTGCTACTGTTACTGTTCAACTATACTGTATATACATAAATGGATGACAATTAAGAGAAAAGCTAAATGTATAACTTGCACTTGACCTGTGTCTCGGTAATGAAACTGTCATCTTTTCTGTGAATGAAGTAACCCCTCACCACTGAGCCTCTGTCCTCTTAGCACCGAGGCTTTGGTTTAAGTTTCCCAAATAATCAGTGCCCTGCGGTGCCAAGGGGAGTGAAATCTGACTGAGTCTTTGTTGAAGACGTGTTTGAGGCTCTCCAAGATCAAAATATGACACCCTGCTTTTTTGTAACATAAACAACTGGCCAATGAAGCCACGTCTGTGTAAATAAAAGATTAAAGTGATTAATGATAATAGAACAGAAAAAAGAGAAGACAATAGCGTAAAGGACAGACAGCCACTGTCTCATCTTATATCAGCTTAGTTTCAGTCTCAAGGGTCTGAACTCTCCCTGAGCTGAATAGCTAGGTTGTTTTGCACTTTTTGCTGTATTCAAGTATGAGCATTGTTTTTCCTTAATGAATGATGTCCCTTCATGTGAGCATGACTGCATGAAACCTGATTTAGATTCTGAGTATGATCATCAGAAAAAGAATCTGACTCACAGTAATCAGCAGCAGCATACTGCCATTATGTGCTCTTACATCACATATCACACTGTTCATGCAATTTGTAGTTATTAAGGCAGTTGGGCAATATGAAAAACATGTTCTGAAATACTTTTTTTCCACATTTATTTGTCAGTTTTTATACCCTGGTCCTGAAAGTAATTATGTTTAATTAAATAAATTTTAATAAAATTTATTCCTGCTAAATTTCTAGAGTTAGAAAGACGAAAATATAAAAACTTAAAATTCTTCTTAACTTGCTGGCAAGGTGTTGCATAAGTTTTGAAATCTGAAGCAGTTTGAACACAAAACAAACATAAACTTCATGAAGGCGAGAGTTATTGCAAGGGTTGTTGTATTAGTCTGTATTTGTTTTAGACAGGTGTACATAATCTGATAACTGAGTGTATATCTGCCTCACCTCTTCATGAATTTCCCTCTGCTTTCCATATCTCTTCCCTAATCATGGTTAATGGTAAATTCATTACCTCCATCTAGTGGTGGCAACTGTGAAATAATAAACCTGCAGCACTGAGTGCAGGCGTTCCTGTTAGTCGTTTCACATTAACACTTTGAGAGCCAGCGGATGACAACAAAAACTTTTAATAATCAACTGTCTCCCACTATTCACTGTTTAATATGTTTATATGTTTGCATTTCCTCTCACAATCTGCAGACATTCAGATTTGGTTCATTGGAGGCCATAACATCCAGTGTGTGTGCATATGACCACACTGTCATATTAATCTGCTCAATATAACATGTTCAAATATAAATGAGTAACTAAATCTCACTCACACAGGTTTATCAATGGGAGTACTGAGCATATAACTAGGCCGTTATGGTCTGAATGGCTATACAGAGTATTACAGTAATCTATGAGAGACAGAGAGAGAGAGAGAGAGAGAGAGAGAGAGAGAGAGAGAGAGAGAGAGAGAGAGAGAGAGAGAGAGAGAG
>JBAJHX010000076.1:21163128-21176800 GCA_037176925.1 Amniataba percoides | reverse complement strand
ACAGAAAGAGCTTGTTTGTTTGTTGGAGCTGTCAGCGAGCGTCTCCAGCAGTGACGCCTACAATACCCAGAAATCCCTGCTGCAGAGAGCGCACGCAGCCTGGCTATTACGTAATGACGTTTCAAAGGTTGTGTACGTTTCTCTCTGTCTGAGGAGGAACACAGTGTGACCAGATTCACCGCTTCACAGGCTTCAGCCCGAGCAGAGACTGTGGAAAAGGTAAGAAAGGCTCTGCTGTCTGTTTGTTGAACCAGAGCGACGATCCGAATCCACAATCCGGGACCTCAATGCGGATTATAATCCGGCTTTGTTTCTCTTCTGGAAATAAACACGAGCACAGTGCAGGAATAAACAGTCATCATCTCTCAGAGTGAAAAAGAGCGAGTGTTAGATAATCTGTAATAAATGACATCACACTGTAGATCTTCGCAGGGAAATATGAGAAATACTGTTATACTAAGAGGACAAGCACACAGAGTACAACATCGAAGTGATATTTGTTAAGGTGAATTTAAAACCTTTTCATGACTAAAGTATTGTCTTTTTTTCTTACACACTGAGAGAGCTTTTGATTGTCCTTTTGTTTAAACTCCCAAGTGCTTCAGTTACCTTTTAAGTTACCAAAATTTAACACTTTATATCTAATGAATATTTCATTTCTCTTTAATTATATGAACTTTATTGTTTTATATAATTTATGTTTGAAATAAACAATAACGGGCCTGACATGGAGCCCTGTGGTAAGTATTGATGATAATACCTATTTTCTAGGGACCTCTTTTTCCAAATCTTCCTATTTCTTTAGTAATAACCCACATTCAGTAGTTTTACAGTCTGACAGAGCAAAGAAAGAAAACCTGTAAGAAAGCTGTCAAACTGCAGCTTTATAGGAACGAATGCCTTTAGCTTTCATTTTTTAGTAGAGACCAAAACTAAGCCACACACTGAATATTTAACCAGGCGCATTTGAACTATTTGCTCTTAAATTTATTTCTTCAGTCCCTCTTATAAACATGGACTGTGAGGCACTTTAATCATATTTACCACTCGTCTTTACTGCTTGGTTTTATCATTTCTTTAGCAAAACTCATCCCAACATTGAACATCATGATAGATTACAAAGCGAGTCTGCTATATATTTAACAAATAATTTGTATAAAGCATAAAAGCATTATTTATAGAATTATCAGCTATAATATAAAGTAAAATGATGTTTAGTAAATGAGCCAAAACATGCAAAAAACACTGATTAAGTTCTTTCTGCCTTTTTAAACACTCATGCAGACATTTTTTAATCATCTCTCTCACTCTGTCCCCTCTGTCATTCTCTCGTTCTCTGTTTTCTTTCTTTCACTCCCCCCCACTCTCTCCCTCCTCTCCTCCATATTTCTGTGTCTCGTGTGTGTTTGTTCCTGCATGTTCAGGTCACACTGACTCTCCCTTTTATCCAGCTGATATCCAATCTGTTTGCAGTTTGTCCAAACACGTCCCCGTCTCCTCGTCCCCCTCCATCCACTCTTCCATCATGACTTCTTGACGTCGTCCGTCCCTCCGTCACCATGAGTGGTGGTGCGCTGGCCGTCGTGGTTGTGGTTGTTTTCTTCTTGGCCCTCTACCTCCTCCAGCGTTATGGCGATCTGCGGAAGCAGCAGCGGATGGTGCTGTTGGGGACGCTGCTGTCCTGGTACCTCTGCTTCCTCATCGTCTTCATCCTGCCGCTCGACGTCAGCACGGTATGAACCCATCGGGTTTTTCTCACGATAAAAAAGGAGCATCGGCAGCGTGTTTCTTTTGAGAATAATCTGCATCCGAGTGAGGATGAGCTGGTTCTTAATTGCACTGCTCTTGTCTCTAGCGTTTTACCTTTACCATTGAAAAGATGAATAGGCTCTGTCATGCGTTTCATAGTTTGCCTGACTCTAAACTCTGCTCTTTTCTTTTTTAGACAATCTACAAACAGTGCATCCTTGACAACGCACACCAGCCCACTCCTGTAACTGGAGCACGAAGCACGAATCAGACAGATGACAGTGTCCTTGTTTATCCAGCTGTCAGGTAAATGTTTGCTCTGTTGAGGCCTGAGGCATCGAATTAGCTGAAGTAAAGTGTGAAAAGAAATATTTTGTATTCGCTGCATGTCAGTACTGTGTTATCAGCATTCAAGCTGCACACGGTGGACAGCTTTGACTGAGGCAGCAGATAATGAGCAGGGTGGTTTCCAGACTCATCTCTTGATCTCTCCCTTCTTAAAGAGATTTCCAGTGTGGCCCATTGCTTCAAAAAATCTTTCATGGTATTACATTTAGTGGCTTGTGGTAATATGCACTTATGTTCTTGTAGTGTTTTTGGAAAGAGGAACTCGTCAGCTGTGTTATCTGAATAAAATACTCTCAGCAGCTGCTATCAGTGTTGATCATTTTATTTCACTGTAAGTGCTTCATATAAAAGGTTTTACTGTGTGATGACGTGGCCTTATTAGCTTAGTTTTATTATGCGGTCAGGCCCTCTGCAGTGTGGTGTCTCGTGATAAAAAGGAGTTTCTTAAATGATGTATTTTGAACTGTCTTGACTTGGTTTGTGGATTGGTTGGATAACATTATCAAGGCTTTATGCAACAACAGTACACAATATTGACTCAAATAGTTTGTTCTCGCTTATCTCTTACAGCATTTTACCATGCATACAGTATTTGTCCAGCTTTTTAGATTTTCAAATCTGCCTCCACCCCAATACAGTGAAGTTGCATGAAATTATATTTATGTGCTGTTTGCAGCATTGAAATGTTAATAACAATAATAATACTATTATCATTATTATTACTGAAGTTATGGAAAGTTTATTTCAGTGATTCAGGTGAAAGGATTTTGGCGACACCATCTGTTAGTATCCAAAAAGACACTGTGAAATGCAGCTGTGTAGTTCAAAGTGTGTTTAATAGCACTATGTATCTGTTAATAGCACTGTCTATGTGTGTGTATTTGTGTTTATGTTTATGTGTGTGTTACAGCATGCCAAAGGTTTGTGAGGAGCCATGGAGTTATATCCCAGATGGCGTCCTCCCGGTGTTCTGGAGAGTTGTGTACTGGACCTCCCAGTTTCTCACTTGGTAAGATCCTGCCACTCATTTACTCTCTTTCACACACGCTCACACACACAGATGCACACAAAAAAATCAGCCAACCACACACTCAAACCTCATCTATAGCTGCTGTATGCCACCTTTTGTTATGAAGACAATTGTGTTTTGGTTTATTGACTCCCCTTCTTTTGTGTGTGTGTGTGTTTTCTGTTTATACAGGCTGCTGCTGCCCTTCATGCAGTCATATGCACGGTCGGGAGCTTTCTCCAGAGTTGGAAAGATGAAAACGGCTCTCATTGAAAATGCCATCTATTATGGCACCTACCTCCTCATCTTCATCTCTCTGCTCATCTATGTGGCTGCTCACCCTCAGTGGCAGCTCTCATGGTAGGACAAAAAAACGCTTGAACGGGACCAACAAACTTAACAAAATAAATAGTTACACAGGAAATTCTGACTCTGTTTTTATTATATCAGAGAGCTGAATTATCTGTCTTTGTAAAACTTGTGCAGGAGAGAGCTGCAGACCATCGGCATTACAGCTGCCAACACCTGGGGCCTCTTCCTGCTGGTGCTGTTGCTAGGCTACGGCCTGGTGGAGATCCCGCGTTCTTATTGGCTCTCATCTTCCCATGGTTACCTGCTGGCAAAGACCTACTTCAAGGCCGCAAAAATGGCTACAGAGAGGGCAGAGGCGAAGGAGAACCTCGCAGATGTTATGGAGGTGAGATCTTAAGGGAATAGATTACAGATTTTTGGCTTTGTGTGGATTTTATTTCCAGTTTAACAAAAGAAAAATACTTCTTATCATCAGGAGGTGGCGAGTGTCCATGAATCTGTCAGGTACAACCACCCTCTCAGGAAGTGCGTGGAAACCATTCTGACAAAGGTGAGATATATGTGAGGTGATTTGGTTATTATGTCAAATTCACTTGGAATTCTGTTTGCATATATCCACATTTCAATGCTGCATTTAGAGTTTTTAGTATCAGTATCAGCTTTGTGGGACAGTTTTCATTTTCATTTCATTTTCCTTTTCAGTGTCCCACTGACTACCAGGAAGAGATGGGGAGAAATGTGGAAAGCTCAGGTGGTGAACACAATGTCCTTCCCACCAAAAAAGTTCTAATTAATCTTCATAAAAAAGTAATTATCACTTTTAACATTGTTTAAAGCAAAAAATACAAAAATATGGTAGTGCATGTAAATAATAATTATTTGTCTGTGTGTGTGTGTTTCAGGTGATTTCTGCAGTGCAGAGGCACAATCAGACGCAGGTTCAGTGGTCCATCTTGTTAGACCAGGCTTTTCATCTGGAAGACGTCGCTAAGAGCCAGACCAGCCCGGTCCGACACTTCACCCACAGCTTCCCATCTGCACAGCACCATGGCTGGATCCAAAGTTTCATCTGCACTCCTGCTGTGGGTGAGTTCAGACAGCGCGTAAATCTCAGATTCACAGGTGGAAAGTGCGTGAATATACTCAGATATTTCACTGAAGTCCACAGATTGAGTGGGAATGAGATTTGAATGCATTTTTTCATTCCAGTCATCCTGAACTGCTAATGAAAGTGAACGTAGATCCACTTTGCCAGATAAATTCTCGGTTAGCTACATGACCAAAGCTCAGACTCAATGTTTTGTTCAACCACCTACAGAAAATTTAAAGAAAAAAGAAGATGCACTGTGTGGCCCTTATTCTGTAAGAGCCACGCTGCACTTATTCTGCACATTTTTTTTTTTTTAAAGTTAATTAATGCCTAATGTATCTCAGAGTTTCCCCAATTCGGTGGAGTTAGTGGGGTGATTGTCACTTCCTTGAGAAAGCTGCAGAACTTCAGATCATTTAATCAATTTGTGTTGAAGTTTTGAGTTTTAGTGATGCTGAAGTACGGGTACACACGCTTCTCCACCCACTTAAAACCACAGATCTCAGGGAAATGCTCTATAATTAAACTCTTTGGGATATCGCCAAATGAAATGTTGTTGATGTTTCCTGGCATCGATATAATCCTGTCTGTCTGTTAGCTGTTCTGTATATGAATCCATGCTTGCAGTGTGTGTTTTATGCAGACTTGATTGCACTCATGGATGGCTGTGTTCGTCCCTCTCAGAGTGGTACTGGGAGTGTGTGTTCAGGCAGAGTTTCTACAAGCTGCTGGCAGTTCTCCTGTGTCTCCTCTCGGCAGCAGTGGTCTGGTCCGAGTGCACCTTCTTCAGCACGAGCCCCGTCCTGTCGCTCTTCGCTGTCTTTGTTCAGATGGCTGAAAAACAACACAACTACATCTGTATTGAGGTAGGCACTTGCGGTCATACTACCTAAAAAAACTAAGCTTTGCTCAGCAGGAACAAATGCAAAAACATAGTCCCCATTTTCTGCAGATTATCTATGGTTTTGTTTTGTTTGTTTTTGATTACAAACATGAACATACTTAATACTCAGTATTCTTTGCCTGTTTTGTTTCTCTCCACTAGATGGTGTGCTTTGTCAGTATCCTCTTCCTGTGTGTGTGCGTCTACTCCACAGTGTTCAGGATACGAGTTTTCAACTACTACAACCTGGTGCCACATCACCAGACTGACGCTTACAGCCTGCAGTTCAGCGGCATGTACGTTCCTCGTATAGTCAAAGCACAAGATATTTGTTTTTCACATGATAGGACTCAGAGGTTTTTGTATTTGTAGGGTAAAAGAGCAATAACACAGCTCAGTCAGGCCTCCTCACATTCTCCCTCTCTGGTTGTTTCTCCTTGTTTTTCGTCGTCTCAGGTTGTTTTGCCGTCTGACTCCTCCTCTGTGTCTCAACTTTCTGGGCCTGATTCACATGGACTCCGCCATCTCACACCAGGACAGGATACAGACGTCCTACACCTCTGTGGGTCCCGTAAAAACATACTAATGAATGCACTGGGCACAGATAAAAACCTTTCAGGAAATCTCAAAGTATATCTCTTTTTCCCCCCTGTCAGATCATGGGCTCAATGCATGTGTTATCCTTCATATCTGATGGGTTTTACATCTATTATCCAATGCTGGTGCTGCTGCTCTGCTTTGCCACTTTTTACAGGTAAGCAAGTACCCACTAAAATTACTTTCATTGATTGAATATAAAGATTTCATTCAGTTGTCCAATGCACAGCAACTGAACAGTACAGACAGAAGTACAGGAAAATTAAACTGTGTTAGTTAAGAAATATCCTTTACATTAGTTTGTCCATTAGAGAGCACTGACAGGTTCTCACCGATTTTTATTGGAAAATGTCCCATTTAGTATAAATCTTGCTCAAATCTTGCTCTTTAAAAGAACCCAAAATAAATCCAAGGAATTTGTATCAAAATTTTATCAGTACAACCTAGCAGCTGTTTGAATGATATGTCCTGTAGTGCATTTGTATTGGCCTCAAAATCCAGGATTAGTCAAGCTGTACTGCTTATAATGTAAATAGTCAAATGACCTAATTTAATTGTGTCAGTGTAACTTACTGTCGTCTCATTCCTGTTTTGAGAGAAATATGTTGCACATATCTGTCACTATTTCTTAGTATAATATATTTTTCCTATTTGATCTACTACTCATGTACATTAGGACTCCCAAGGGAAAGGAGAGGTTTTTCTTCACGGTCACTTTCACACAACCTCTGTTTTTCCTTTGTGTGAGCTTTTTTGTCCTTCATCTATAATAAGTGGGTTAGAAATGCACCCTATATACCTCTGTAGTACAAGTAGGATTAAGGTATCAGTTTCCTGTACTGCTCATGTAATCCCCCACTTTTGTTGGAACACGGATCAGTACTGAGAAACTTTTATTGGTTGAGCCATCTTGTTTATGTGGCACATTAAGAATTTAAAGCCATGTTTGACTCAAATTCCCTTTATTAACAGTACATTTATGATTGTGGGTGTATAGCCTGGGCTCTCGCTGTTTGAACCTCCTGGGCTTTCATCAGTACGTTACCGATGACGACTTGACCTCTGACCTGGTGGATGAAGGCAAGGAACTCATCAGAAGAGGTAATTTCACCACAAATACACTCACTCGCTGTTTCTGATGTTTCTGTTTAAAGGTGTGGTGTTTGGCTCTTCTGTGAACGTCAGTCTGCTTCTGTCTTGTTTCTTTAATGTTAATTGTTTGATGAAGCATGTTGTATCATGTTTCATCCCTTTTTATGCTCACACTGTAATTTTATTGAACAAAGGTGAATGTGTTGTTTTTTTTAAATGTGCACTACAATTTGTCCTTTTAGAAAGAAGAAAAAGACAAAAAGCAGAGGATGGAGGAGATCGAAGAATGGTTAGAAAGTTATGTTCTTTCCATGAAGCCAAAGAAAATCCTTCCAATCTGCTGGCCTTCTGGTTCTGCTGGTTTGTGTTAAGTGGGTCGAGGTATTTATGTGCCTCTTTTGTTGTCTGTTTCAGGCCTGGAGGGAGCGGTATGGAGTCCAGGGGGCTGCTGGGCGGAGCCGAGCTGGTTACACTGAGTTAAAGGGTGACCAGAGCAGCCCGGAGAGGGAGAAAAATGGTAAGAATGGAAGAAACCACTTTAACCGCAGAGCAAAACATGTGTCTGTGTCATTCACTCAGCCTGAAACTGATGTGATGAGATGTTTCCAGCAGCGTCTGGATGGATGGCTTGGTTTCTTATTTCCTGCACGTTTCTAAGAATCTGTTTTAAGAGAATTGACCACTGGACCCACTGCCCTGTGCAGGAAATTAAACATGTCCGATGTTATCAATAAGGCACCACACCAAAGGTAGATAAAGGCTTCACAGTGTGTCAGGTTGGGTTACTGCAGCTCCTACAGGCACTTATTCTTAGTTTGCTCCTGTGTGAAGAGCTGAAGTTACGACATGTTATCCTGCATGCCTAGTCAAATGTTATTTTATTTTATTTTATTTAGGCAGGGCCATTATGTTGTACTATAAAAATCCAACAAAAATTAGAGGCAATATGTGTGGGCTTATGCTGCAGAAATGAACCCATTTTTGTCACCTCAAAATGTTCTTGATTCTGATTAAAATTAATGTTTTGTGGATGACATTGTACTTAACTGTGTTTATGTTGCTCTCTGTCTTTTCAGTCAGAGCAGATGGAGAGGTGGAGGAGCAGCAGAGGAGCTTACTACTGGACGGGTCCAGTAACGAAGGTTCACCAAACAGAAGGTGTGTTTTCTTTCACCGCATAATTTGGATGTAATGTTTCATTAGAGCAAAATAGCGACATGTTTCTTTTATCACTCGCTTTGTCTGTCTGTGTTTGGTACAGTAGATACATAGGAGGACGTTACCTGTCTCTGAATCCTTCTCGGACAAGCATTTTTGACGATGTTTGATAGACAGAAGACATGGAGGGAAAAAGAAAAAGCTACTACACACTGGAGATGGAGGAGAAAAAAAGGACAATATGCATCCTGTTGAGGGAAGTCTGGACACAAAGGATCATCTCAGGAAATAAAAGGGAAGATTAAATCAGGAAATGAGGGAAGTGAAATAAAAACTTTCTGTGGAGGGTTTTATACAAACGCCTCCACTGATTTCTGTGACTGGATTATTCACTGAAAGGGATCACCAGCTGTATAGGGATGTTTCTTGTCCAAAGCCTTAAGCTGTTTCTGCAGAGCCAAACCTTTTGAATGTATTTTTATATGATCTTTTAAGCAATAGTGTTACACAAGACTGGATGAAAGCAATCGAGGGCACGATACATTTTTGACCCCAAGAGCTGATAAGTAGCTCACTGTGCTTAAAACAAAAACACAAAATGAAAACTGATTTACTGACTGATTGAAAACATCAACAGTGTAACTTATTCCTTATTGGATATGCTGTGTTTTGGATTACTTATTTGTATAACATATGAACAGTTATTTTCTATTTTTTTGTGATTGTGTATTCACAGTGATAATGTAATAAAAAAATACATTTTTTCCCCAATGGTGCAATCTTCATCTTTTTAAGAGTTTAATGCTGCATCATAAAATAATTATGATGCATTAAAAACAGTTTAAATCTTAAAATGAAACAGTGATATATCTTGTTAACTTCCTTCATTGTTAATTAACACACTGTTATATTGCTATATTAACATACATCATATAACTATAGATTTTTATAAATTGATCATTTTTGTAAAGTTTATTAGATTAATCGATTAATTTGTCAACCAATAATTTAAAAAGTGGACAAATTCTCATAAATGTGAATATTTTCTGGTTTATAAGCTGAAATTCTCCAGGTTGTGGACAAAAACGAGACACTTGAGAAACATTTGAGATGAACTTTTTAAATAACTTTATGACATTTTTCGATTATCCATAAATCGAGGAAATTATTAATCGATCGTGATGCTTAATCGTGGTACGCTTTCTTGTGCTGCATTCAAATGCTCATCGTAAACTATATTACTTCGTAATAAGTCGTTAACTCAAATAATATAAAATGCTTTAACCGATAATTACGCTAAATGTGGTAGAAATTCCACATTGTTATTAAATAGAATATGTATTACTTTAAATATACTTTAAATGTATTTTTTAGTTATTTATGTTCCCGTTAAAATCAGGGTCAACCCCCCCCCCCAGACGGCGTTATTTCTTACAGTCCTCAAAGGCAGCACTGACTGTCCCAGGCAGATATAGCACAAAACGAGCTAACTGCTGGCCGGTAATGTGCTATTAGTTTATTATCGATTATCAGCTCTATCATAGATTATCTCACGTGTTTTGAGCTCAACATTTAGTCTCTTCTCGAGTCTATCGGGTGAGTAATATTTCACAGTCTGGCTGCTAACTCTTAACACAAAGCTACGATGCTAACGACGTTAGCTTGCAACGTAGAGCTGCTGCGCTTGTTGACTTTTAGCACGGGACCTTAATAACACACATTTACCAAATTAATTTAACTTTATTATCATTTCCTCGTCGATTTTTATGTTATATTGTTCTGTAGCATATGTTGTATTATCCGAGGTAAAGTCTGTGTGATGGCTGCCACTGCAAAGCTAGTACCTGACCTGAATTTAGCAGCTAATCAATCAAACCAATAAGCCTTTTTTTTGTGGTGAGATGTTAAATGTTAGAAAAGATGTTTAAGATGCTGGAAGCTGTGATTTGATAACAAACATCCCTGTGTTTGCTTGCCATTTTGAGCTACCCTTTGCTCTAACATTACTGCTGCTGTGTGGTTTTTATATTGCCCACTAGGATTATTAGCTGTTATCAAGGCAGGTAAATCACAGGTGACTCTTAACACGACGTTTTATTGTCATGTCTGCCATTGTTTGATGTTTCTACCATGGCTTCTGGTTGTTTTTTAGTCTGTAATAAATCTGTGTTCCTTGGGCTTTGTCAGGCACATTTGCATGAAAGTCAGGCATGGAGAGGCAGGGTTGGGCATATTAGTTTAATGGGTGGTTTGCATTGCCACCCCCAGACAATAGGACACAGTGCCAGTGAAGTGACAACATATCAGACTTTGGATCTTGTCATACATGGGTAGCTGCTGCTGTTTCTGCCCCTGGGATTGTGTCCTTTATCAGATCCTGCAGAGTGTTGTTGGAAAACAAAGCAGAGATGATCATTAGCTGCTCCACAGTGTCGAGTAGCAGGCAACACAATGCACACACAATGCATTTTCTTGCAAATGTGCCTTTGATATTTGTACACTATGCAGTTTCTTATATAGTACACGTCATCAGCGAGGCAATTCAAAGGGCCTTATATAAGACACTGAAAGTATTGAGAACAAGTAGAAAAAAACAGAAAAACAGGACAGTGAGATACGTTTCATTAGAATAGAAAGTAGAAAATAAGTTAAAATACCAGACTAAAAGTAACAGTAGAGTGAAAGAAATCATTTAAGGCTGCGTCAAAGAGAAAAGTCTGCACATGTGACGAAGAACTGAGAGTTTACAATGACAATATTTGGTGCATAAAAACTAAACGACATTTCTCCATATTTTAGTTTTGACTTTGGAGACCTGATTTCAGAGGTCTGAATGGTTCATAATATAGCAGAAGGTCAGAAATAAAATATGTCCTAAACCATTCAGGGCTTTAAAACCAGCAGTTGTATTTTGAAATAAACTCTTTGATAAACAGGAAGCCAGTGTGAAGACGTCAGGACAGTTACAGTAGTCGAGTTTATTGAAGATAAATGCACGTACAATTTTTTTCTAAATCCTGCTGAGACATGAGTCCTTTAATCCTTGATGAATTCTTAAGGCGATGGCTGAGTCCATGACTACAGCAATATTTCTGTCTGTGTACGTGTTTTTTAACATTGCAGAACTGAACTCTGACTTGTAATAGTTCCTTCTTAGCTGCAAAGACAGCTACCTCATTTTTGTCTCATCCAGTTGTTGATTGTTCTTTTTCAGTGCTCTTGTGTTGGACTATACTTCTGTTGATATGTAAAGTTTTGTGTCATCTGCATAATTGCAGTAACTTATTTTGTTGCTTTCAAAGTTGCATGTATGCATGATCTGTAGTGAAGTTGCTGAACGTATTGTGATGTCTTCATGTGCAGTTAACGGTTTTCTCAGTTTTTCTGACAAGGTGTGAGCTTGGTGTGGCGTTTGCGTTACACAAGCAGAAGTAATTCAATGTTGCTTGAAAGCACAAAGACGTCCCTTATTGACTTTAGCCATAATATCAGCAACAGGTGGCCTCATATCTGCTGGCCACTTTCAAACAGTTGATGTAATTCAGGCCTCACAGACTTGTTTTAAACATGTAATTCGTTAGGTGTTGAACGTTAGGTGTTCTGACCCCGGCTGTGGTTTGTGTTTGACCAGTTGGTAGACAGCTATGGGAGGGCTGGGAAACGGGCGCCGTGGAGGAAGATCGCCCCCTCTGATGATTGGCGCTCTCGTGGCCTGTATCCTGGTTCTGGGCTTTAACTACTGGGTGTCTAGCTCTCGCAACCTGGAGCTACAGGTAGGTTAATCTATATATAGCCTATATGAGTGGAAGTTATATAAAGCCTACATTTGCTCTTGAGACAACACTGCAAGTGTGTTGGAAATCAAGACCAGTAAGTTCACATTTTTTTTAAAAACAGACTTGACGTATTCACAGGAACAGGTCCTTATTACTACCTAATGCTGTAATAAGGAAATAACAACAGGAAAAAAGGACCTCATCAGTTCCTCATGTTGTCTTTCTCCCTCTCTCTTTTTTTTGGTTAGGGTTTCAGGATTTTGGCTGTGAGAAAGTCATTTCCTCTTACAAATTTCAAACCACATCTTTCCTGAGAGTCAACATAAGCAACTGACTTTACCCTTTTCTCATTTAAATTGCAGGAGAATAGTAGATTTAAGGCCAATTGAACATTTCTGCAGTTTTCTAGAAACATTAATGATTTACTTTTTTTTACAGTCTTCGTTACAAGTGACATTCAGTCAGTATGCATTATATATTATCATTATAATCCATGTTTCCTTTAATGCCCAGTGTTTTCTTAAATTTCAAGGCACTTTTGGATCAAGTTAAAGTTTTATTTGACAGGGTAAAACCAAATATATGAAATATGTGACCTCTGCAATAAACTGCAACAAAAGCAAGCATACAATCGAATAAGATTCAATAACATTCAATAAATATAATGTTATCTTAGGCAGTGTCCTCATTTAGGATCTCGTGGCCTGAGAGTAGATGTTCTTCTCTCGTGTTCTGCCTCGTGTTTCCTTCCACACAAGCAGACCTGTCTAGATATTATGAATACAGCACACATGAGTGACCTAAAGAAAAGTAGTAGATAACCTCAAATAACCTGAGACCGTCTGCCTTTTTTGTGTGTGTGATACAGACCAAGCTGTATGAGTTGGAAGGCCAGGTGCGACGCGGCGCAGCGGAGCGAGGAGTCGCAGAGATGAAGAAGAACGAGTTCCAGGAGGAGATCCAGAGACAGAAGGAGCAGATCAGCCACATAGAAAGCCTCTACAAGAGACAGCTGGAAGGAGCCCAGAACACCTGCAGCCAAGAAAAGGTGCACACAAACACCACAGACAGTTAAAATACGACAGGGACAAACTGCATGTCGCCTGTAATCAAAAGCCACAGAGGAGTTTTGGGGGCAATGAAAACCCCTCTTTGAGTTCATTGCCTTTGTTGTTGACACTAAACAAACATTTCCAGGTTTAAAAAAATATTACAAACTGTAAAATAATGAAGATTACTCTTTGTGTTTCTAGGGCACACTGCAGCAGAACATTTCCTCCAGTACCAAAACCATACAGGCACTTAAAGGTAACGTTCAACTTGTTAAAACGTGCAACAGCCAGCAGGAGGGAAGAAATGCTTTATTTTTCTGGGTTCTTGTGGCTCTTACAGTTTTGAATGTGTCTGTGCTGCAGGTCAATTGAATCAGCTCAGTGATGACCTGGGGAAGCTTCAGAAGGAGCTGCAGAGCTGCCAAGGAACCATCAAAACCCTCAACAACAAACTCACCTACGACATGTAAGTTAGCAGTCAGCTTCAGATACATCACATGACAGTGCCTCAGTCCGGTGAATATATTTAGTTTACGTGTGTGTGTGTGTGTGTGTGTGTGTGTGTGTGTGTGTGTGTGTGTGTGTGTGTGTGTGTGTGTGTGTGTG
>JBAJHX010000076.1:21141752-21157769 GCA_037176925.1 Amniataba percoides | reverse complement strand
CTTATAAAAATTTCCATTGGCCAGTTCTTAATGCAAAAGCACCTCAAATTGTGTCTGATTCTCTCTCTCTCTCTCTCTCTCACACACACACACACACACACACACACACACATACACACTCACATTCAAACAAACAAAGACAGATGTGAACAGTGTCACTCATTTAGGTCCAGTTGTGAGTTCTCTGGTCTGGTTTCTTGTGTCACATCTCTCATTCCGGTGAAAAAACAAACAAAACAAAAAAAACTATTGGGTGTATCAAACACTCCTTGGACTGGATCAGGGCCATTGCACACTGGGTACGGTCTTTCCGGCTGAAGGTCTCTATGAGGACGCTCTCGGAGCAGAATCAGATAATCTTGACCACGGGGAAGTACTTGTGAGCTGAGAAGTCGAATTCTGGGAGAACCTGAGGATGTGGAAATCATTTTACTTAAAGCTCTCACAATGTGGAACAGCTCTTACAAAGACATTAACAGACACTGATAATCACAATGTTAGCTTTGCTCACAAAAAATATAAACCACTCTGGACCTTTTTCTCTGTATTGAAGCTAAACAACATTTACAACCTCATTAAAAGTGACAGAACCAAATGATCCTCCTGACAATGTGAACATTATGTTACCTTGGTCTCCTTCTTGTGCCCTCCAGCCAGGAGCTTCATCACTACAATGTTTGGCTTGGCCACCTTCAGTATACGATTCACCTGTGAGCAATAATGTATTAATTAATTAATTGACAGTGGGGAAATTCAAACCAACCATTTAACCCTTTAATGCCCAGTGTTTCATATTTGATACATGCGTTTTTGAGACCTCTGTATCATCAATGTGATATTTTTTTTTCCCTGAAAAACCTGATGTATGCAATTAAAATGCTGGAATATACAAAATAACCACAAAAAAACAATATATATGCTGAATGTAATAAAAATGATACAAACTAAAAATCATAAGAGCAAACTGATATATATATATATATTTTTATTTGTCAGAAGGTTCAATAAACACTATGGTTTAAAACTAACTAACTGAATAAAAGCTGATAAATTTCGTCACCTCAGGATCTGGGCTGGGCACATTTTCTAGGATGAGTTTGGCCTGCTGGAAGTGTTTGCTGGCGGCCAGGTAGAGGTCAGCGGAGCCTGGCGGAGGATTGTACTTCTTCAGATCAGACATCTCCTGGGGAGGCCAAGAAGGGCAAAGCAGGAAAATTGAAGTGCAAGTCAGACAAAGCGTAAAAACGGAAACCATTTAAAAAGGAAAGATGAAAGGTAGTGACAAAAAAATGATGAGGGAAAAGTGAGAAATTAAGTGAAGATAGGAGGAGAAAGGACTAGAATAATTCAAAGGTTCAAAGGGAGGGGAACAGAAAGTGCTCCGGTACCTTGAACTGGATGTAGTGCACGGGTGGGGGGGTGACCACGCTGTTGAAGGGGGCGAAGCGGTGCTCATAACGAACCTGCTCGCTGTCCAACTCAAACTGAGGTTTACGCACCTTCCCATCCATGTCCAGCGCTACCATAGTCTGAGGAGAGAGAAAGAGGTGAAGAGAGGATGGTAATACTGCAGAGTGTGTCAGACAGCAGAGAAGAGGCGTGGAAAGTGTGTGTTGATGTCACACCTTGTACATGCCAGCACACATGTTCTGATACGCCTGACTCATGGTGATCTCCTTGCTGAGAGGGCGAACTGCAGAGGGAGCACGAACACAAAGTCGTTATTAAGACGAGCACCGACTTCCACATTCAGTGACAATTTTAAATTCAAATTAGCCGCGGAGACTGTGACAGAGCGTGCCTTTTTTCTTCTTCTTGGTCTTTTTGCTGCTGCGTCCTTTCAGCTGCTCCTCCATGATCCGCTCCTCTGCCATCTGAGAGGAGTCGGCTCGGCTCAGAGTGGACATCAGCCACGCGTACAGGAACTCTGACAGGTACCTGCAGTGAGCCACAAACTCATTTTTAGGTGCAGATTAACAAAAACGCACCCTTAGGGAGATCTGAATTGTGGGCTTGTGGGCAAACAAAACAAAACAAACGTGCACTCTCACCAGTAGATGTAGTAGTACTCGTGCATGCTGTACAGCTCCAGTTCGAAGCCGCTCAGCAGGTACTGGATCATGATCCTCAGGTTGTGGTAAAGGATCCAGGTGCCGAGACATGCTAGATGCTGTCGCTGAGGCTCGAGTTTCATCAGCAAGCTGTGCAGGGCTGCATCCACCTTCTCCGCCTGCAGAGAAACAAAAGAAGGATTGAGTGGTTGGTTTATTGTGCGTTATTTGTATATCTCAGTGTAAGTAGGTGGAAGAAAAAAAACTTTAACATGGAACTAGATTTTTTTTCTCCTAACTTGTTTGGGGTGCAACAAAGGAACAACAGCTGCAGCTCACCTCATCCTGCAGGGTGGCAAACTCTTCAAGAATGTGACCCAGCTTGTCTCGCTGCCGAGCTCGGTTGTGTCCGTGGATCTGGATCAGACTGCAGAATGGCTGTAGGCAAAAATGACAAGACTCGTGTCAAGAGCTGATGACAGATATGCCCACATAAATCAGTGTTCTGTCTCTTCCTAAACAGTTCACTTTAAGTTCAACTATTCAAACAAACTTGTGGTGAAGTGAAGGCAGCCTATTAACTTTACTTAGTCACTGAACAATGCATCAGGTATACACACGGTAACGTACCCTGGAGCAGTGTGTAACAAAGGAGTCAATGTAGTCCTTGGCTTGGTGGTTGTTGAACAGGCAACACCTGGAGAGAGACAGGGTCGAACACAAACAAAATAAGATCATTTTGATACACAATACGTGTATGACGTTAAATAATTCTTATCTTAAGGGTTTAATCTGTTAACTAATCGCAGACTCACTTGTAGGAGAGGACAGGCGGGCTGACGAAGTATCTCAGAGCATCTTTAATCATGTCCTGCATCAGGTGGGTCCCGAACACCTTTTTGTTATCTATCAGGAACGTGGTCTGAATACAGGAAAACAATCTGTTTAGCTCTCACACACTGGGTTTGAAACTGAGATTGATTTCTAAGACTATATGATACCATCTAAAGGTTGTATGGACTCTTACATGTGTATGATCTAAATTTACAAAATTGTGTTTTTCTCTGCAGGCATCAGAAAAAAGTAGTGATCTCCTTAAAATCAAAATGGCAGTAATAAACACACCTGTAGTAGTGATCTGGAGAGCACGCAGGGAGACTGCTCACTGAACTCACAGAAGAAGTCCTGGTAAAATCACAAACACAACATTCATGTCACTTTGACAATCATTTTCATATCAGTGTGACACTTTGGGTGGCCATTAGGAATTTATTAAGTAATGAAAACAGATAAGAAATCAATTATTTTCTTCCACCTAGGTGGGAAGAATTAATGAATTATCCTGCTTATTATAAATTACTCAGAGGTTCAGAGTGTAGATTAAGATCTGGATATGTGTTTACCAGAATCCCATGCAGGTTGGTGGTGTTTATCACGTCACAGACGGTCTTGATGCGTTCTATGAGTTTGCCAAAGTAGGCGACCATGTCCTCCCTCTTGATGATCTTGGCGTAGCGGGGAAAGGTAGGCGGCAGCAGTCTCTGGTTTACCAGGGGCTCAAATCCCATCATGATGGGATGGTCTGCAGGATACATCGAAAAACCCAAAAGAAGTTAACACAGGTCACATTTTATAACTATAAAACAATCTTCCTTAAATGGGCTGCATAACAGAGTCAAACAAGATAAAGATTAACTCAAGTTTTTTAGCTGTGGTTCATTAACTGTGCACTGTCTAGACTGCCATGGCAACTACGTGACTGGATGGCTGGAGGGCAAGAATGCGTATAATGTATGCACAATGTCATGTATGTCTTTTATTCCTGATGAATTTCCAAACTGAATCCTTTGTGTGTGTGGGTGTGTGTGTGTGTTGGTTACCTCCTTTAGTGGTGTCATTCTGTGACTGGATGCCATGCTGAATACTAGAATGAATGGCTGACAAAAGATCAGCTGCCTGAGCAACAAGCTTCTGGGCCTCGCCCACTGAGCTGGTCTGATAAAACAAATTCAACCATAAACAAACACCAACAGCAAAAAACAAAATGATGCATTTAGCATATCAGTCTATGCAGATGTATTACCTCTTTCTTGGTAAAGGTGATGAGTGCAGTCAGTAGAAGGCGTGTGAACTTGATTCTATTGAAAAGGGCCAAACACTGCTGATGCTGGAAAAATAAAGTATGAGAACGTTAAACAGGCTCACGTGTACATGCACAGCTATTTATACACGTATTTCCTAATTTGTCTTTGAAGCACCACGAGCCACAAAAAAATACAAAGGCTGATTTTTTGTTTTGTTTTGACCACCCAGACAAAGTCCATTTTTGGGTCTACTTTTTCTTCATACTTTATTATTATTCCTGTAACAGCTGGGAATTCCAGAGTAGGGTCTCCAAAGGTTAAATGAATCCCACAGTCTGATAGACAGAGGATGGAAAACAAATTATACCAGGCAGAGACTGACAAGGAACTTTGAGACTGTCATGTTGGGATACTGGGCTTAATTTACAGGAGAAGGGACACACTCTGATTGGCTACTTGTACGTGTTGAAACAGCAACAACACGAGATGCTATTCCCACATATTTTAACAAAGCAAAACTAATCTGCAGCTTGAACTCCACACATGTGGAAGAATGACCTCATTTACCTCCAGCTCAACCTCGGGGTTTCGCTGCTCCCCCTGTCGACTGCGTGTGCTCTGAAGCAGAAGAAAAGAAACCAATGAGCAGAACAATACATAAACAGCATTTGCTGTCGCAGTATTTCATAAAAGGTTGTTGCTTAAACTGGCCAAGAACAAATACCTTAACTTTCCTCTGTAACTCATCCTCCACATCTTTCAGCATACCTTAATGAAAGAACAAAGAGAGAGAGAAAGATGACATCGGCCATCTTTGTTCCTCTGAACAGTGTTGTTATGAAATGGATGTCTTCTGGATACATGAAGCTCAGACTTAATGCAATACTTGTACCTGTTACCCTCAGGTCTGTGACATTATTGGCCATCTTAAAGCCGTAGGTCATGGCCTGGAAATCCTCCTGCAGAAAAATGACACGGTAAATTATCAATCAGACATATATGTATATGACACAGTTATCAGTGGCTGAGTGCACTTTGACCCCTTTTCAAAGAAATGTTTACATAAATGCCAGAGGGCAGAGCAGAAACAAAGACAGGCAGCAGAAAGTTGCTTACCTCTTCAAACACAGCAGCCTTGTTGACTTTCTCTCGGGCGATGTCGCACACCTTCAGGATGCCGAGGGCAAAGGCTTTAAGGGCCGGCTCTTCAATCAGGTCCGGGTTGTGGACGTACAGACAGGTGAAAACCGTCTGCGCCAAGGAGTGACCCTCAAGCCATGTGATCTAAGGATACACACAAATGCCCACATGAGATAAAAGTTTCAGTGACTGTGTCAAAACAGCTTCATGACTCTATATAATAATAAAATATAAAACAGCTAGGAAATACCTACATATGAATAAGAAAATGTAAAATACCATTTTTGCTTTTTATTTCTCTTATAGCCAGTTTTGACATCTCTGTGGACAAAAGCTGCTCAAAAGTCAGAATTCGGTCTTTGTGGGTCAGTCACACAGTATGAGAGTGTGAAACTCACCAAACAGCAGAAACATGTGTCTATGATCCCAATGAGCTCGGGAAGACTAAGGTCCTTCACCTTTATGGCACCTTCCTGGAGTGAGCACAAGACAATACTATAAATTACACAGACGGTAGGTTTTTAATTCCACTGTTTAAAGAAACCATCAAGAAAACCCCTGACACTTCACTGTTTCCATGCACAGCGGTAAGAGGTTAGCTGTAATGTACCTTGATAGCTTGTTCAAAGTTGAGCACTTTCCTGTTGACCTGGTTTCCAATCATTCCTGCGTCCATCTTAGGATCCATCATCTCTATGGCCGACATGGCCTCAAACAGACCGAACCTGCCACCACAGCAGAACGTTTAGTGTCTTACATATGTGTGTGTATGCATGCTTACAAAGTTCAACAAATTTTGAAGAGAAAGAGCAATGATGATATTTGTGGACTGAAGTGGTAGCTGACACAGATATAAGTATGGTTAAGTTACACTCTCTTATCACAGCTAGGAAGCCACTGAAATGATATTCAAATAGTAGTTGTCAAAAATTGGTAAGTGTTTTTTTTTTGGTAATTTTAGTAAACTGGCCCTTTAAAGTGGGGTGAGTTTGCAAAAAGCATTCAGTCATACTCACAATTTGTCATGAAGCAACTCTCCAAGGTTCAGCTCTGCATAAATTAAAGGATGGGATAAGAGAGAACGGAGGAACACGTCAGTGTCTTGTAATAGCTGCACACATATGACTCATACAATCAAGGGCAGCATCTGTACCTTTGCATGCACCCTTGAATTCATGTGTAATATCAACCCAGTTGGCATTGTTCTTCATCTTTTCTGGGATGCCCAGCCCCCATCCTGCATCATCATCTTCGACTCCTGACTTCATCACCATGGTGACTTCTAAAGATACACATAAAGAGAACCAGGACAATGAGTTGATATTACAAAATATCAGCTATTATAAATGTCTTAATATTAATTAATGACAAAATGTTATGTGACTGCAAAACTGTTTATGTCAACATAACAAGCATTTAGGGTTATTCACTATTCACACATTCTAACTTGACATTTCTTTGGTTCTGATCAATTTAGGTGTGACAATAAGCCATGCTGGAGAGTCAGCATGAACAACAGCGCATAGATGTGGTATACAGCCATTACTTATGTTATTTATTAAACCTGCGTTTTAAAAGTCAGTCTGTCCACACAGTCAGTCTGTCTACATAGTGAAAGACAAAACAACTTTTCAGTATGACAGACGTGAAAATGCAAACATTATATTACACAAGCCACGGCCAGTCATTTACTAAATTACTTTACCTTCACCTCTGACTTTCCAAAAAGTTAGCTAGCTTTAAACATGCATCACAAATCGGCACATTCAGGTTGTAAGTTTCGTCGTATCTCTGTATGTACACTGAGCAGCTGCAGATGTTGCAATAGTCCAGTCCATAATATTTTGAAGGCTAAATATAGCTCCTTGGTTTCCAGCATTAAACTCTTCTTTACCCTTTGGACATGACATCTAAACACCATGCACAATTATGACATTTTACAGCAAGTAGCCAATACTTTTATGTATTTTTTTATAACTAAACAGCCATTTATTTCCTATAGTTTGATTTGTGCTCTTAAAAAACTTTTCTAAATTAATGCTCATACTTGACCTTGGCTGGACAGGCAGTTTATTATGATCTAAGGCAACGGTGGAGGATTAACATTGTACTCTGAGAGATGACTGGAAATGCTTACAGTAAGTTAGAGCCAAAAAAGGTATAAACTGTACACCTGAGTGCACTGGACAGTCTCAGCAAGGCTGTCCAGTGCAAAACAAGACCATGTCAGTACTGTGATAGCTAAAGGGGGGTTGGAGGGCTTTTATGGAATTGTATTTACATAATAATATTTATAGCACATCTATTAGATATCCAAAATAAATAGACTACTAACTCAGCTAAAATACAACAACCAGAGATATGTGCAATATAAACACACTGGATTCAATTTTAAAATAAGTTAAAGAAGATACTGATACATTTTCTTCTTACATTTTTCTTCTTATCTTCTCTGGTATGATGAGGCATTTCATTGAGAGAAAATTACACTTAACTTACACTTAAATATGTAAAATAAATACAGAAGATGAATCTTTTGAGCAGTTTATTTAGCTATTTTAGCAACACCAATGTAAATAATTGAACTCAGTTAATCTTGTTTAAAGTAAAAAACATATGTTACTGCACAAAAAAACTACAGTTTGCTCACGCAAGGCTTTAAAAGACGTGAGATGCACATGACAGGTTATCTGTATGTCTCAAACGTCAAAATAGCTTGTAATAGCGTGTGCTAACAAGCTAATGTCGCCCACTTTGGATGTTTCCTGCGACCAAAGCCCGAATATCGTCAATTTAACAGGCTATTCAATATTATCATACGCTCAAAACACGAACACTGTTACCAGAAACGTATATATTTTGCTGTAAATGAACACGTACCTTAGTATTTTGCATTAACCATGAAGCTAATAAGGATCCCTTCAAAGACTGTCAAGATTGACGCGTACATTTTACGTCACGCAGGGTCGTGAGACTGCTAACCTGGGAGTTGTAGTCCATACGACTAAAAATTGTGCTCGAATTCGCAATAGGGGGGGCTTATATCACAAAACATGACCAATAAAAATGTAAAAATGCTATAATAATATATTTAGGGTATTGTTACGATGGCTGACGGTGGTTTTTCTTGTTAAAAACCCCAAAACTCGCACATGTCTGAAATCTCGCGTTATCCGTCAGCTGACAGTTGGGGCTGCTCTCATCACAACATCATCATCAGGGCGTTTCAGGCGACGCTCACACACTCACACACACACACCAGTCCCACTTTATCTCGGAATTGAACCTCCCCGAATGGGACAGCGGTGCCTCTCCTCACAGGTTTGTAAAATAATTTTCTTTTTTTGTGTGTTTTAGAGGCGTGTTTCGGTAGCTAACGTCGCCCTCTGTGCTCGTTGCGGCCGCAGCTCTCCGTTAGCCGGCCCGCTCATGAGTGACTCGTCCAGCAGGTGCACCGGACACCGGACTCTCCTATCTGTTATCCGGTTAAAAACAAGCCTGTCCCCTGTTGGTTTATCCTCACGACAGCGGCTGAACCTTTTCTAAATATATTCTGCCAATTTATTGTAAGCTGCCCCCCCACACACACACTTCATAACAACAATAACAACATGTCTTCATGATAGTTAATCCCCAACATGTGAAGCTCTTTGTGCATCCTCCTCTGAGGCAGCCTGACGTCCTCCAGGTGTGTTTACCTGTGTGTGTAGGTTAGAGGCTGCAGGTGAGGGTGGTCAGAAGAGTTAAAAGCATCTTATATATCTGTTGTTAATTTGAATATGTCACTCATTTTGAGCACAATATGACCTTCTTATGAAGCCTTTTATCTTTATCTGGAGCTGCGATGTTGGCTGACTGATGTTGCAGCAGCAGTGTTTATGACTCCTCTTATCTCAGCCCATAAATGCACCTGTATCATTCATTGTGAAAATACACTGAGCTGCTCCTGCTGCTGTCCTCAATTGCTGGAGTTTCCTTTTCTTTCTTTAAAGTACTCTTTTGTTGGTTAGATGCAGTGCAGCTGACCGCAACTTAGTATTGCTTTTTTCCCAACCTTGTGTTCAAATTACATCGTCCGCGGGTCTTTTGTCTGTAGACATTTGAGATCCGCAGCATGTAGGGCAGACCTCCCCCTCCCCCCCACCCCCTTCTGTGCTGTGTAAAATCAGTCAGGAGGTTCTGTGGATCTGATAGTATTTCTGTCATGGCCGATGTGAGACGTCTGTCTGCAGCTGCAGGTCGCCCCGGGTCCATCCTGGATGCTAATTTCTTAAACACTCACAGACACATTCAAAGCTATGGGTGGTTTAGATTTATCATCAGCTGGTGTTGGTGCAGCTGCAGGACAGCCAAAAATTACAACAGAGGGAGTTCTTCGGGATCTCTTTTGGCACACAGGGGCAAAGGTTAAATATTCTCATTTCTAAAACTGTACTGATTGTTTGTGCTTGTCCTTTTATTATTTTAGTCACTGAGGTCTTTATTTTCTCTCTCCTGCAGACGACATGAAATGCTGATGTGGTAAAAATGAACAAACCCAAAATGGCCACAGAGAAAGGGTGAGTTTGTTTGCTATTTTAAGACAAACACATGCAATTTCGCACACGGGCGCGAACACACACGCTGGCTGCAACATGTGTGCATGTGCCTGTGAAAGCTGCTCTGTCACAACCATCTGTCCACAGTTTTCTCTCTCTTTCTCTCACCGGGCTCTTACCTTTACCCTCCCTTACGTGATCCTGCTCTTCTACTATGCTGCCTTTCTAACACAAAGGAAAGTGTGGAAAAGGAAAGTGTGTTTGTGCAGCACGGCAGTTAATTAGTTGGCATTGCCTGAACCATGTATTTGTCATGATGACTAAAAATAACAACACTCATCTTTAATGCAGCGGAAATAAGCTTGTCCTCAGCAGGTTTGCATTTTTATAAACTCCTCATTTTCTAGTTAATCCACATTCATCTCTATGAATTACATGTTTTCCTTACTTTTTTTAATCATTCTTTCCAATTTTCCTGTTTTTTCCTTCCTACTCTCCAGCACACACACTCTCTCTTTCCCTTTCTCTCTCTCTCTCTCTCTCTCTCTCTCTCTCTCTCCCTCTCACTCATTCTGTCTTTATAAGGAGATATCAGAAACTCTGCTCCACTGGGTATAATCAGAGTTTTGATTCCCCTCCCGTGTTTGCCGTTGCTGTACCAACAACTGACCTCTGACCTTGTGTTTCCAGCTGAGCGCCGCTGAGCTAAGGTCATAAATGGGAGATGGGTCACTGTCCCAGAAATAGTGAAGCACTTGGAGAGGGCCTCAGTATTTAAAACATGGATTGCCAATTTTTCATTTTTTTTTAGCCCTGCAGTATATTTAACAAAATGTTATTTTTATAGCTTATTACTCTGGTTTTGGCCGAGACGTACATGACTCACTGTGGCATGTAAGGACATTTGCTCTTACAAGAGGCTGCGTTATGTGTGTTTCCTGAGTGACACCATGTGCTCGCTGCTTTGACACACTTGTGTGAAAAAAAGAATCCATTCGTCTCTGATAATCCTGGACACACAGCAAGGAATCACTTGTGTAATTTCCATTTAATGCGTACAAATGCAGCATCGTGACATTATGCTGTGATACTGGTCTCTGCCCCTCCCTCAAATGGACTTGCATTTCTTCTTCTTTCTTTATCCCATTCTCATGCATTTTCTAAATTAAGTAATCCCATTATATGCATTCTTTCAAGCTAAAAATATATATATATGTGTGTGTGTGTTGTCAGCGTTCCCAGTAACTCCAGGGTACTGATGCTCCTGGCCCAACTGGAGAGGATGAACGGAGAGGCCATGGTGAGAGATGTCGAAATGGCGAGACAAGTCACTGCAAAGATACTTCATCTCATACAGACACAGGGTGAGAGCACACACACACACAAGCACACACACTTAGACACTAACGACAACATGTAATCTACTGTACTGCCATGTATTTATGTGTTTTTACGGATGCCAAGATGTGATCTCTGTACAGTGGGGTTATCTTTGGCTCAGTGTGATAACAATGAACGGTGCTGCCACCTCTTGGTACTTGTTACTGTAATGAAGTCCAGAAGAAGTATTAGGTTGCGTTCTTGGCAGGGCCTCATGGCTGCACGATATTCATGCCTTGTTGTGTGTTGTTCCACTCACCACTGCCATTTACAAACCAAATAGTTCAAATTCAAATGTAAAGAAATGACCATTGTTTTGTTTTTTGCATTTGCATTATGCAAGAGAATAGAAAGCCAGACATGGAGTAACTTCCACTCAACATCCACACATCTCCAGTAAATGTGACCAGAAGCATTTACTCTTTTATGGTGTCTGGTCAGAACGACAGTGGTTTCAGGCTGATATTGGCTCAACTCAAATGGGAACAGGGGCAGGCTCAGAGGGGCACAAGTAGTCTGCATGTCTATTTGAAATAGTGCACCTCTGATTTATTATTGCTCTGCTAAAACATTGTCTGACAACAACCACAGATATAGCCCTTTGTTTATTTATTTATTCCACACATTCTTCTTCCTTGGCAAAGCCTGTTGCCTCCACAAACTGGAATTTGGCCAGAGATTCGGGTGTGTCATGCAAGCAGTTGCCAGTGTAGCCGCCAGCCTTGAGAATAATGAGACTGCATGGGTCTTTTCTTTGCCTCTTTCTAACTTGCAAACCTGTCGTTTTCACCCCCACCAACCATTTGAAGCAACTTATCAGACTTTTCTCATCTTCCTCTGGAGCCGCAAAAGGCTTAGTTCATCTTTTTTTCTCCACAAATGTAGTAGAAATCCCCAACAGCTGATGTGTAAAATCAGCAGGGTCTCCCTTTAGATGTCTTGATACAAAGCTTCAGCCGGGTTGAGCTGATTAATTCACTGAAACTGTGTTCAGTGCAGACGCTGTATAAATAGAGATGGGTGAGTGCACCGTTAGTCAAACTGTGGATCGATTGATACGGCCTCTCCCGTGAAGGTTCTCTGATTACTCTTATCAAAGGAGAGCAGAGAAGAAGATCTGAAGGCATTGTGTCGCGTCGCTGTGTAGAGCAGACTGAAACACAAGTGTGTGTGTCTGCTTGTGTTGTGCCTCTCTGAGCAGCTGATGTGGATGAAAATCTCTGATGCAGGAGTCATTGCTCTGGTGCTTTAACAAATCAGTTAATTAATCGATTTGTCGAACAAATTTGATTCTTTTTCATGTCATCTTTTAAAAAAGGATGCCAAATGCTCTCTGGTCACAACATCTAGTGAGGATCTGCTGCTTTTCTCTGTTTTACATCATTTGTAAATTGAATTGTATTTTGGACTTTGTTTGCAGAAAACAAGCAAGTATATTGTGTATTTCTTTACTACTTTGGGACATTTTATTTAAGTTAATTAAAAAAAGTCAAATATCTACAAATTAATTGTTTTAAGATAGTTATAAGATAGTTGATACTTGTAGCCGGTCTGTGATTTTTCTTTTCAAATAAGAGTGAGTAGATGTGTCCCAGCTACAGTACGGGAGATTTTAACTGTATCTCCATGTAGATTGTAACTCACAGACTTAATTTTGTTGCAGGTCTTATATTAAATACAGTCATTTTTAGTTGGATTTTTTTTTAGTCAAGTCTGTGTGTGAGGGCACGGTGTGGAGTGACTAATTCTGCTGAATCATCACAGAGTACTTTGAGCCTGCTTTGAACTTCTTCCCTCTCACTTTTATTGAATTTGGTCTTTCCTCTCCCTCTAACGCGTTACTTCCTCCCACTTCAAAGTGGGGCCATAGTTAATCCATCATGACTGACGGGCGTGGTGGAAAGGCTTCCTCTGTGACCCCTGTCAATCACGATCATCAGCTGTTCCTCTCTCATCTGTTGCTCGGCTGTCGGTCACACGCCGCTCACAGCCTCAACTTGAAATGCGTGTTAGTGTGACGTTGGCTGAGGAGAAGCAGGGGGTCTGTGACCCTGCTCACAGTAACTATACACCCGAGAACAGACTTTGCTGTACTCTTGTCTCATGTTCAGAGTCTTAGGAGCTTAGAAGGCAGTCAAGAGATACTGAGCTGAAGAACAGGGATGGCAGGACTCTTCCCAACATAAACTCCCTAATATAAAAGGTCAAGAGTTGCAAGAGGAGTAACCATAAACCCAAACATCTGATGAAACAATAACTGAAAGATATTTTTGTAAACTTTTTGTTTTGTTTAGTGGAGAAAAAAAATCAGTCTTCGAGGCAGCAGTTCACTTTTTCTCAATGATTTGCTGCCAGAAATTCAGTGTTTTCATTTGAGAATATGGCAGCTCTCCTTTTCCTCACACTGCTGTGCAGGAGGGGAGGGGGAGGACGCGTGAGGAGAGGTTTCCTATACAGTTGTCAGTTTGCTATAGGAGACGTCGGTGGTTTACGTTCTGGAAACGTGTGAGGGGAGGTGCTGATTACTGGGTTCATGCAGTCCTGCCCCCAGGCTCAGGGTGTCAGTACACAGTGTCAGAGTTGCAGAATTAAACCAGTTTACTTCTGGCCTCAGAGGTATCGAGACATACGAGTGTAATTTTGATCCTTTGTAGATTAATTTGGATTCACAGCAGACCTGTGCTGTAAACTGTAAGGACTCCAGAAGAAGTGAACCTGGGATTTTGGATTTTTTTACCCCAAAGTTTTGGTGAATTTTGAGTCTTTTTGTTATGAAATGGAGTACCGCCACACCAGGAGATACTACCAATCTGTGGTCACCCCGGACCCTCCAGGTAGGGTCCAGAATGATGAAAATTTATTAGAAATATTCAAGGTATTTTAACTGGTTCAGGTATTTAACCTTTCAGACCTTAAAGATTCTTCCAAGATATGCATCTTTACAATAGCATGATCTCTGAGGGCACTTATAAAAGTCAACTTAGCTGCCTGATAACTACAGTCACTAAAAAAAAGACATAATATGTTGTAATACGTGTGATATTGAGTTAAATTAAACAACATCATGTGCAGGACGTTGGGCAGATCACAGTTAGATGCTTGTCTGCTCCTTTATTATTTATTACTAGATTTGTTTTTTCAGAGATGCTCTTGTCTGTAACCCGACATGGTATTGTTTTTAAATGGATTAGTGTTGAAATGCCATTTTGTTTTGAAGAGCTTTAAAAAGTCTGGCATGACAGAAATGCCACCGCTCCAAGCACTAAAGTATGTGTGTGTGTGTGTTTGTGTGTATGTATAACTTTCACATCTCTTTCAGTGAGAGGTCATTAATCACAAAAGCTGCATGTGCGCTGCATTTCATTTCCATATTCACCTGCTGCTGTGATGCATTCGTAATCAGCAGCGGCGTGTTATGTCCGACACATGAACCCCACACTTGCATATAGGAGTGATATACCTCTCCATGTGTGGTAAATCTCCATGTGCGGTTTATGGGATATGAAATAAACACGATTCGGACACAACCTGCTCCCATACAAGCAACACGATGGCATTGTTATAAAGAAAGTGAAGTATTATTGTTTTAAAGAGACATATTTATCTATAGTGGTCTGTACACATTCATGTTGGTTTCAGTTTTCAATTTTTTCAGAAGGTTGAAGCACTCATCTGCTCTCAGTCCAGTGTTGGTGTCGGAGAGTTTGCATTTCTTTCAGGACAGGACAGGATAGGACCGCTCACTGAGGCCTCTTCAAAGAGGTCGGGAATTTGTCAGCTCTTAAATTACAGGACAAGCACAGTGTACAGTTTAAAGGTGGGCAGGTGAAGAAAAAAAAGACAAAAGAGGCAAAGGAGGACTTTCAACAAAACCATTTATTTAACCTATTTCACAACCTTTTGCGTGGCACGGTTTCTAAAATGTGAAAGCTCTTGTGTGCAGGGGGATGTAGTAGATTGCACTGCATTTCGTTGCTCTGTACTGCAGGTGCAATGACAATAAAGTTGAATTCTATTCTATTCTATTCTATAGATATTGTAAATATAGTTTTTGTTGACTGAAGTTCAGCAGAATCTTTCCACATACAAACATCCCAGTCAGTGGTCCTCACACGTTCCAAGATAATCCCCTATGACATTGGCTCTCATCTGTAGCGGTCGACCAGGCACAACTGCTCTCACCCTGCACGTGTGAGAAGCAAAAAACAAATGAGTCACTGTTTACGTTCACGTTTCTGATCGGTGTTACTGTGTTGTGTGTTACAGAGAAGAGTGGGAAAGAGGTGATGTCCAAAGGCTCCACCGGCATGGAGGTCATCCTGGCTTCACTGGAGGTCTGCGCACTCATCGAGATAAAACCAGACACTGCAGCCCACTACAACACCGCTTACTCTGCATTTTTTACTTATGTTTGCACCAATGGGTAGAATGACTTCCTACAAATTATGCTGTCGGTGGTATCTTCATATTTAGCGCACAAACAAAAAATGAGAGTGATATCAATCTTGTCATCTGTAAAAATGAGAGTATTTTGCAAACTAGCATATGCTTTTTTAAAAAACTTGTATTTTCCTTCCTTTAACATATTATAGGTTACTGACATCCATCATAAACTTAGTTCGAACTATTACATGCAGACACATAACAAATGCATCCACGCCAGCTGCTGCAGATGTCACACAGACGCATTGTTTGATAATGACATTAAACAAAACAGTGTCTGTCCCTTAGAGAAAACCTGAACAGGTGTGTGTGTGTGTGTGTGTGTGTGTGTGTGTGTGTGTGTGTGTGTGTGTGCGTGTGTGTGTGTGCGTGTGTGTGTGT
>JBAJHX010000076.1:21130495-21141652 GCA_037176925.1 Amniataba percoides | reverse complement strand
GTGCGTGCGTGCGTGCGTGCGTGCGTGCGTGCGTGCGTGCGTGCGTGCGTGCGTGCGTGCGTGCGTGTGTCTGACAGAACACCCGCGATGTCCAGACCACTCTGAACATCCTGTACATCCTCAGTGAGCTGCTGACTGTGGGTGAGCAGAGTTCTTTAGTTTCTTACTCAACACTGATGAGCAGTTCATGCCTGAAAGACTCATAGCTCATAACAACATTTTCTTTCATTTTCTTGATGGACAATCACTTAGTGGGCGATTTAACTGTCATTTATAATTTAGAACATTAATTATTCTTCATGGCTTTGAGAAGTGTTTAATATATACATTATAAAAGGACAAACAATAATTTGTTTCACTCTAATAAAAGATGGATGTAAATGATTTAATGTAGCAGTATTTAAAGTTTGTGTTTTCCAGCAGACATTAATGCAGTATATTCTTCTTGCCGTATTATTCTACCATAATGTTTTAATGTTGTTTTATTGGTTGTTCTTCCGTCTTAGGCAGAGGTCGCAGGGTGGGAGTGTTTGTGTCTAAAGGAGGAACAGGGATATTATTTCAGATTCTGATCACTGCCAGTAAAGAGTTGCCTCCCAGTGAGGAACTCATGCTGCAGCTTCACTCACTGCTGGCCAAGGTTGGCCCCAAAGGTAGGCTTAATGTCCCATAGTAACACAAACACACACACTACACGGGTAAACACATCGTGGTAGAAATTTTTTGTTGTTGGTCTCCTCATTTGACTCATTTCACTTACGTCAGCTAAAGTCTGCTCTGTGCTGTGAAAGATGTCCTGTTGACTTTCCTCGTTCATTTATCACCAAAACCAGTTGTGCATTGTTTACATCCTCGCTGGCAGTCATATTCCTCTTTACTTCCTGTGCTGGCGCATTGCTGAATTTCTTGGCAGGATATTGCCGCCCCGTAACAGCTTTTCTCTGTGGCACTACAAGTGGTGGAAAACTCAGCAGGGTGCCTTTCAGACTGTATTGTTTAGTTTTTTGTAGAAAATGAGAGAATATCTGTCTCTGCATTATCACTGACTGTGTGTCCAGACAGAAAGTTTGGAGTGAAGGCGCGTTTGAGTGGAGCTCTGAACGTCACAGTCAGCTTAATGAAACAGAACCTACAGAATACCAAACTGCTTCTGCCGTGCCTGCAGGTTCTCAGGGTTTACTCGACCAACTGTAAGTCATTTTAAACTTCAAAATACACTCCTTAAAGTTCCCAATGTTGCTGTTTTCTTTTGGAGTTCATCTGTATGAATGAATGCTACAGTACTGAAAATCTATTTCTTCTTTTGCCTGATGTCTCCTCATTTTTATGTCTGTTTCTTACAGCGGTGAATTCTATTTCTTTGGGCAAGAATGGCGTGGTGGAGCTCATGTTCAAGATTATTGGTCCTTACAGCAAGAAGAACACCAGCCTGCTGAAGTAAGTGGCTGACTGTGTCAATGAACCGGCATGGATGTTGTGTTGTAACAAACTAGTCACATCTACAGGCCTCATCTCCTTTACCTCTTTCACACTGACCATGTAACCCATCTGCCTTGTTTCTGAATCAACAGGGTAGCTCTGGACGCACTGGGAGCACTGCTCAAATCCAGTGAGTAATTTCATTTTGTAGCATTGACTTGTGTCTCCTTAGTAGAATAGAGAGCTTTAGTTAGTGTTCATGTCCATCCAGTATTGCTCCTTTCTCCACATCCAACATCATTAACTGTTTGCCTTTCCTTCACTGAATCTCTGACCTGTCTGAAGCAAACAGAGTAAATGATGATTTAACATGGGCTTAAAGTTACATAACCCCCATCATACCCCTCTCTATAGTTAGCTCTGCGTTTCTCTTCTCCTGTGCTTCTCTTCATCTCATCCCACTCTTGGAAAGTCCTAATTATCAGTGCTCGCCCTCTTCCTCTTCGCTCTGCAGAAACGAATGCTCGTCGCGCGGTGGATGGCGGACATGTGGCCATCCTGCTCTCCCTGTACCTGGACTGGCATCGCAATGACACGCGCCATCGCCACATGCTGATACGCAAAGGGCTGCTGGTCTGCCTCAGGAACATCACCAACATCAAGCTCGGCAGGAAAGCTTTCATCGAGGCTGACGGCATGAGGGTCCTCTACAACTCTTCCACTGTGAGTGAGAAGGCGGCGTAGAAGATAAAGGAACATAAACACAGTGCACTCACTCAGTCTCGCCCACTCTCTGATTCTCTGTTTGTTTTATCTCCAGGAGTGTCTCCCGGTGCGGACTCTCGATCCTCTGATCAACACGTCGAGTCTCATCATGAGGAAGTGTTTTCCCAAGAACCGCCTGCCTCTGCCCACCATCAAATCAGCCTTCCACTACCAGCTGCCGCACGTACCCGCTGTCGGGCCCGTGGCGCAGCTGTACAGCCAGCCTCCGGGGGGTGAGGACACACTCACAAACACACACACATTCACTTGACAAGGGTGTGCTCCAGCTGATCACAGTGTGTGCACGCCTTTCAAAGATGATAACTCCATACAGATACACTCCGTTGTTTTAGTTTTTTTTATTATTTTAAATCACTCTTAGATTCAGTCCTGCACACATGTAATGTATGTACCACGCAGATAATATTTATATCCCTGGAAAGGACTTAACAGTTAACGGAAACACTCTTGACACTGCTGCACACAATGTGCCTTACAGGAAGAAAAATTCATCAGCTCTGCAACAAGCCCTTAAAGAAGGGTAAGACGTACGTAAGACGCTACTCCATCCTCAGAATACATGGACTCACTCACCGCTGCTTTCTCATTCACCCCACGTCACACTCTAACTTCATTAAACTAACACATGACACATTTAGGAGTCATATTAGTGCACATTGCGTAGTGCCTGCTTGCTCACCATATGTACTCCCACTGTACTCAACTAATCTGCTTCCTTGTCTCCACAGGCTGCCTGATGAAATGTTTTAGCCCCTCTGCTCTACCCTTAATCTGATCTAAAATAAAACGCCACTGATAAGTCTTCTTTTCCGTGCAGTACTGTGCTTTAATCGGCTCGATGGTGCACATGTTGACACGTTTTATTTAATTTTGATAGCAAAGTAAAACAGGGCCTTCATATAAACAGTGATGTACAGCTCTAATTGGAAAGCCTTAGTGAAAAGTCGTGTTGTCTCATCCGTGTTTTCGGTGATGTCAGTTCCAGGACCACAGACTACACTGTAACATGACAAGCTACTGCTGTAACATAGACGTGTCAGTGAGATCACCAGCTGTGTATTTGAAGAAATGAACTTTCTTCTGTCCTCTCTCACTCATCTCTGGATCATGGCTGCTCACATTTATTATTATTATTATTATTATTATTGTTTTTTTTTTACATTTTCTCTGTTGTTGTCATAGCAGTTAAACTCAATGACCAAAATCAGTTGAGTGATACCGGCCAGGTTCCAGCATTACACACACTTTGGAAAACTTTCAGTGTGGGTAAAGAAAAAGGGAAATATAATGTTTGACTGTTTTTCACCTAATTATCTGTGTGTGTGTGTGTGTGTGTGTGTGTGTGCGCGTCTGTGTGTGTGCGTGTGTGTGTGTGTGTTTGTGTGTGTGTGTGTGTGTGTGTGTGTACACCCAGTGGATGATGTGGTCGACGAAAGTGACGATAACGAGGAGACCGATGCTGAAACAGAGAATGATACTGAGAATGAAGAGGATGAGAAGGAGCGACACTCTGCGGTAACACACATTTTTACATTATTATTGAACCTCACTACAAGTTGTGGTGTATATAACAACTCTTTCTAACTGGCTAAAGGACACTCATTTATAAATAGGCCATTTGATGTATAGAATCCAGCAGTTTAACATCAGTATTACATGAATCATCACATGTGTGTATTTTTATATCTGGGGAATTTTTCATTATATGCTAATCAATTTCTACAGACTCTGTCATTTGATGGTAGAATTTCTCAGAGCTGTGTCAGATTTTCGTGTGGAGCTGAGGTTGACATAATACAGTTGCACGTCTCTAAATTTCCAGCAGAGGGCAGTAATAATATACCAGACGCTTCAAAACACTCCCCTGTCACAATATCATACATGTCAACCATGTCTGATATGCTTTTACAATTAACAGTTCAACCCAAACACTATTTATCTCTTACAGTGCGACCAGATGGTCACTCAGCCAGGAAGCACACAGCTCAACGTTTATATGTATGTGTTTCTCCCTTTGTGTCTTTTTAATCAGAATGATGACATAGAGACGGACCTTAACAAGCTACATCCCAAAAAGAGCCCTGGACGTCCTTTAGAGGAGCTGAGAGTCTATGAGAGGTTCTTCTTGGAGCTTTCTGAAGACTTCCAGGTCAGTATTTTGAGCAAAAAACTTGACCTGACCGTTCACAAAATGGAGGTATATTTATAACTTGTACAACATGTAAAGTCATTGACTGTATAAAAAAACAGCCAATAACAGTTAAAGAAAGTTAAAATTAAATCTCTCAATGTTCTTCTCAATATGCAGTTCTCAAAAATGAGACTGCAGGTGCCTCCACAATCTATAGCTGTTAATCATGACACCCTTTTTTATAGGATCAAATAACTAATTAAAGTCAAGTTATGTTGTCTATCTTTAAATCTCAATCTTATTCAATGTCAATATGCATTCCATCTATAACATGGTGGCACTTAAACATCTTATTGAGATATTCACATATTTCACTTTGTGCTTCTTTTGATGAATTTGTTTTGTTTTTTATAATTGCATTATTTTTCCTAATTATTTCTAATTTTATAATTATTTTATTCTAGTTCATTTAATTTTGCTACTCATTTTTATTTTCCATCATGTTTTAATTTTTTTCCCCTCATTTTACTTAATTACTTGCAGTGTGTATTTTTGTGTATTGTTTTTGAAAATATTTGCACTCGTATTGAATGTCTGAGATTGTCAAATCAATTTTGCACACATTAATTACTGCAAAGACAGGGTGTACTTGAGCCTTTGGTCCATTTTTATGAGTCTAAAATACTGAGCAAAACATTGCTCCTGTCAGTGTAAATAAAAGGTCCTTGATTATATTTATTGAGAGACTGCAGTCTTATGGTCTGTTTTCTTCCCTTTATTCCTGCAGGGTTATAACTTTGAATGCACAAAGAGTGCCTCTACCACATCTTCATCATCCTCCTTCTCCTCATCATCAGCCTCCACTCAGCCCACTCGGCCGATCATAGTGCCCACAGCTCAAGCACTGTCCCCGAAGCACGTCCCCGCACTGAGCTCTCGGGAGGACTGCAGCTCTACCAAAGGAAAAGACACCCTGGCGTCTCCCTCTGCGCCCACTCCCACCCCTCCTGCTCCTCTAACGCCTCTAGAACTGGAAACCATCCACCTCACCAAGGACCAAGACAAAAAAGAGAAGGCCCACATTCCTTCCCCTGACACAAATGCCGCTCTTTCTCCTTCCCAAGAAGAGATGATAGAACAGGAGCTTGCTCGTGTGTTCGAGTGTGTCTCTCTAGAAGGGGAGGGGGTCCTGAACGCAGAGGGAGGGAAGGGAGTCAAACAAGAAGGATCCCCGGTCAACGCTACGAGACACATACAGTCCCCTCTGCTCTTGGGAGGCATCTCTACCCGTCGTGTGGGAGGAGGAGGAGGCAGTAACTGGGGCTCAGACTGTGGCTCGGAGGGCGCTGAGGATGAAGGAGGGGAAGGGGCAGTTCTGGAGGTGCCCGACACGGCGCTGCTGCTCCCACTGCACGACCCTGACCTTTACGTGGAGATGGTGAAGGGAACGCGCTCGGTGCCCCAGTACGCTGAAGTGGCTTACCCAGACTACTTTGGCCATGTAGCCCCAACATTTAGAGAGCCCCATCTGGAGAGAGTTTATGGTGTCCAGAGGTGAGAAATGTTTGAAATAAATGTGGTTTGCACAAATAATTTAGCATAAATTTTGAATATTTATAACACTAAAGCTGAATTTATAAACCTTGCAATTAAAATGAATACAATAAAAACTTTTCTAAATCTTTGTTTTACATTAATTAACTAACATGAGGGTCCAGACAGGCCTTCAGGAGTCTCTGTGATATTGATGTTTTATTAATCCTTTTCTGAGGACACATTTCCAGGAATTTCAGGCCTTTTAGTCTGTGCGCCTTTATCAGAGAAAAACTGAAAATTTAACTTTGTACAGGGAAGGTTATGGTGGTGGTCGCTTATTGCATTTGTCTTGATTAATGAACAGTATTTTTTATCGAAGAAAATGCTTCTTCCTCCATTGTGGTATTCATGAGTTTATTTATGCGTCTAACTCTGCAGGTCGAAGATATTCCAGGACATTGAGAGGCTAATTCATCCCAATGATATCCTGGATAAAGTAGTTTACGACCTGGACATTCCTAGGTGAGTAACTCTCATTGAGCCTGGAAACATAAAGCATTACACCGCTCTGACTAAATGGAGCTAAAATGATGACTTTTCGGTGCCATCCCAGAGAAAAGCTACTGTCCTTTTTCTGATCCTGTTGACAGCCGTGACATTCACAAAGCACGACCTCAATGTATCATAAATTGAGATGGGTAATGAGTCATTTGGTAAGAGTCATTTGTCCTTTAAGTCATTGTTGTTGTGCACTCATTGTCGTGTTTCAGTTGTCCTGTGATTGAAGACAGCGGTGAATCCCTGAAGTTCAACTCCCAGTTTGAATCAGGCAACCTCAGGAAGGCAGTTCAAGTTAGGAAGTGAGTATTTATTGTCACGTCAGCTAAAATGTTTTCTATATTCAGCCTACCTCCCAATTCACTTTTACAGAAAGCTACAGCCACAGTTTATATTATGCTTTTTCTCCAGGTACGAGTATGACCTTGTGCTGAATTCAGACATCAACAGTAATCACTACCACCAGTGGTTTTACTTTGAGGTGAGCGGCATGCGTGTTGGGACCACCTACCGCTTCAACATCATCAACTGTGAGAAGTCAAACAGCCAGTTCAACTATGGTGAGATACACAACATCGTTAAAATCCAGTAAAACAACCAACAGTTTGTCATTCTAAATCCGATCCACAGATGATTTGTATTTGGCATATAGATATTCAATATACAAGAAATTAATAAACTTTTTTTTGCCTTTTTCTCTGTGCATGTGTGTGTTTGTGTGTGTGCAGGCATGCAGGTGTTGATGTACTCTGTGCAGGAGGCGATCAGTGGCAGGCCTCGCTGGGTCAGAACAGGAATGGACATCTGTTACTACAAGTAGGTACACTGATTGCAGTGGACCTGGGGATATGTTGAGGGGAGAGGCAAAAAAAGAAAAAAAAATAGTGTTACAGTTAGATGAAACAAGATCACACTTCTCATGCAGCACACCAGTTTTGTCATACTGCAGCTACTTGCCTGCGTGTACAGCTTATATAGGTGCGACACACTCTCTTGATGACTTTATAGCTTGCTACACTGAAGTTATTATGAGCTGCTGTTAATGTACTCAGTACTGCAACTTTTAGACACAGCCTTTCATTGTTCCACGAACTGCATTACAAATTAGAAAGGCAGTGCATGAATGGTTTTACATATGTGCCGTGGCCCTTTTATTAGATACAACTGTACAATTTAATGCAGTTCAGTGCAGCTTTTCTACCAAAGTCTCTTTTTGTTGCCCTCCCTGCTTTACATACAGTACATTTGTGACGCAGATTCACTTCACTTCAGTATAATGCAATCCACCGTACCACTTTTAACGATGACCTCAGCAATAAACAGATTCAATTATCACATTTCCAAAAAAATGAACACTGTGAATCGATTTTATTTACTCATGAAATGCTCCGTCTCCGCAGGAATCATTTCGCAAGGAGTTCCATTGCTGCTGGTGGTCAAAAGGGAAAGTCCTATTACACAATGACCTTCAGCACAAGCTTTAGCCACAAGGATGATGTCTGCTACTTCGCCTACCATTACCCCTATACATACTCCACTCTTAAGGTAATATTGCTCTACCAGCAGCATATATACAGTTTCTCTAGCTGTTTGATCCACCCACTTGACCATATCGTCCAGTTATATTGGTTTTTGCTGCCTAGAAAAATGTCAGTTTTATTGCAACCTCTGCATAAGAAGTAACCTGGTGTGACCTGAAACATATTGTACTGTGTTTGCATGCTCTCATAAAGTAATTATCCCTCAGTTCTCCTACTCAAATCCCCAGTGTGACCTCAGATGCTCCTGCCCTCATTGTGTTAGGAGTGTTTTATCATGTGTATGTGCTTTTTTAACTGTAGGCTAAGATAACCACTGTGCTCTCAGACTACTACACACTCATTATGTCAATAGTTTTGTTTATAATAATTCCATTTTGTCTGCCTTTATCTAGAGTGATCATGCAGAATTGCTTATAATACAAGCAACAATAGAGAAGCCCAATCTGAATCACTTAATCACAAGTGGTCTAATAAACAGGCTGAGTAACAATGCAACAGTAAAGTGTTGAAAGAGATGTGGGGGCTGAACCAGAAGAGAAATATAAAGATAAAAATGTTGATGTAAATGAAAACTGCACTTTCTCGTTCTGTCACTGCATCCTCAGATGCACCTGTCCAAACTGGAGGCTTTAAGGACCCCTCAGATCTACCTGAGACAGGACGTCCTGTGTGAAACTCTGGGGGGAAACAGCTGCCCCCTTCTCACCATCACTGCCATGCCAGAGTCCAACTCCAACGATCACATCTGTCAGTTCAGTAAGTTTATCAGTGTTGGTCTGTGTTTGTCTGTCTATTTATGCCCTGGTCATTATCCTCTGTCCTGGAAAAGCTGGAAAACTTCATAGCTTCATCAATCATGGCTCCACTATCTGGAATGAGCTAAGCAGGTCTACGAGGACCCAAACAAGTCTACTTACATTAAATAATCACTTGATCAGTGACTGTGTCGACTAGTGCTTCTGTATGTTTTTAATCAGTTTTTGCTGTTTTTACTGCTCCCATACTCAGTATTGATACTGAGTGGATTATCCTAGTGAAATTTAGCAAAATTTAGTCCTGGATATAAGAAATATTCCCCAAAACATCCCAGAAATCACAGAGCTGTGTTTTTAAAATGTTTATTATACACTTGTGATGAGTATGCAAAGCAGGTGTCCAAAATGTTTTTTTTTAATCATTTTCTTCTAATATTCAGGTGATAGACTGCTTAATTATTTAACATCTAAGCATTTAATGGCTGCTGTTTGACTCAGATCGGTCATTTTGATGACGGAAGTTCTTTGCCTTTTGGGAACAGTCTATGTAATAAAGACTTAAAAGCTTAAAGGTCACAACTTTCTGGGATTTCAACCACATCTTAACTTCTTTGGCAAGTAGAGCTCTTTTGGAGCAAAGAGGCAGTAAGGGTACTTTGAATTTAGATTATTTTGTCACAAATGATGTGTCATTCCGTATTTCAAACTTCTCCAGTGTTCCTAGATGATTTTTGATCCCTCAAGCTTGATAGTTCCTCTAAGAAATGCACTAATAACGGAGAGGGATGTTCCTCTCCGAGTGATGCTTACAAGAACATTAGGGTGAATATGACTACATGAGAAGAGCCCCGGGGTATCGGGCCGTGCCAGAACTTCCCAAATAGGCTTTCTGTCCACTGCAGTTCACTGATGCCGTTTCTCAGCTGTGAAAAACTTTAAATTGAAGAATCTTTTTTTCTCATTCCATCTTTCTCTGTTTGTGCTGTGCTCTCCCTCGTTCTCCCCCTTCAGGGAATCGTCCATTGATCTTCCTGTCGGCCAGAGTGCACCCCGGAGAGACCAACGCCAGCTGGGTAATGAAGGGCACGCTGGAGTTCCTGATGGGCACCAGCCCACTCGCAGCCAGCCTGAGAGAGGCCTACATCTTCAAGATAGTCCCCATGCTCAACCCTGATGGAGTTGTAAATGGAAAGTGAGTAAAAAAAGTCCAGAGATGGAAAGAAACAACCACACATTCGCAGCTTTCAACTATACACACTGAAGACGCATACATCTGCTGAACCTGGGCCTGCGCAGTGGTCACAGCTTCATTTTTATTAACACACACATCTTGTCTTGAAGGATTCTCTAGCTGTTCTCTTGCTCTCTTTTCCTCCACTCTGTATCCTTCCCCTCCTCTGCCATCTCCTTTCTGCTGTAGTCATCGTTGTTCTCTGAGTGGAGAGGATTTGAATCGCCAGTGGCAGAACCCCAATCCTGAGCTCCACCCCACCATCTACCACACTAAGAGCCTGCTGCAGTACCTTGCACACATACAAAGGGCACCACTGGTATGACCTCTAATAAATTGGACCTTTTTGCACGTCGCTGCATCATCTTTCATTTTGGGAAGTACAAAGAATCTCTCCTAACCTCTTGCTAATGGTGGTGCCATTTCTACCTGTTCAGCTACACACTCCGTTTGGCTGCATGTCCTCTGAATTTCACATCAATAAATCACCACGTTGGTTCTTAGACATTAATGTAGTCGCCATAAACAACAGCCTCCATTCGCTTGTGTTCTACGCTGTGTGTCAGCAACTTAGATATAATGGGATATTGCTTAATGGGAAATTTGTTTACTGTACAAAGAGCGATGACTTTACGGCACAAAGCAAGGTGAGGCCACCGTCCCTCTGAACACAGACCTTTCTTTAGCAATATGAGTGGTAACACAGCAGTCAACCAGTCACCTCCTAACACAGCAATTAATTACGATGATACAGTCAATTAATATGAGCCATTGTAACAGCCTGAGTTACATGTTTATTTGCACTGATTATTATTTTTACATTGCCACTTGAGCAATTTTCAGCAGTTTGTACAAAATTTAGAGGACAAGGAGATGAAGCCAATTTTGGGTCACTGAATTATTCAAATGTAATATGCATCAAAATCTAAATCCTTTCCTCATCTATTTCCTGTGTGTGTGCGTGTGTGTTTGTGTGCCACGTGCAGGTGTTTTGCGACTATCACGGTCACTCCAGAAAGAAGAATGTGTTCATGTACGGCTGCAGCGTGAAGGAGACGGTCTGGCAGTCCAATATCAGCGCTACGTCCAGTGACTTGCAGGAGGACCTTGGATACAGGGTGAGCGCAGACACACACACACACACACACACACACACACACACACACACACACACACACACACACACACACACACACACAC